>VXAB01009848.1:121920-185691 GCA_013399175.1 Odontophorus gujanensis | reverse complement strand
GACCCCTTGGCTAACCTGATTTAATAGGTTTGTTCTCTTTTTTTTTCTTTTTTTTTTTTTTAACCTGAATGCAGTACTCCAGGTAGGGGACAAACAGAGTGGTCTAGAGGGGAAAAAGTATGGAAACTGCTCCTTGACTATTGACTATCCTTGACTAAACAGCTATTAATACTTTAAAATCCAGATTGACTTATGATAAGTCATATTTATTAACACAGCAACTGGAGGCTGTACATAAAACTATAGCCCAGTTGCACAATATCTTACATATACTATAAGCAATGATGTTTGAAAACTTAATTAAAGAATCCAGTTGTAAAAATTCAACTGCGCAATTTGTGGTCATATGTAATTAAAACTGAATCATCTCTCTCTCTTTGTTTCACTTTTTCCCAAGAAAACTTTCCACTATGCTCAACATAAAGTGAGCAAAAAGATCTTTTTGTCTTGCCTGTATAGGATATTGAACTTGAGAATCTCATTCCAAGAATAAATGGGCCAAAATAAACAGTTTTCTATTCTACTTGTATTCTTCACATATGGCAAGTAATAGGGCATGCACAGAGAGCAAAATTCTTTATAAAATTCAAGGATATGTTTGTAAATATTTTTCCTTTTGATAATTCACCTATCTTCATTTATAAGTAAGAAAATTTTCGGCTACTGAGCTGCTGTTCTAAATTTGGACGCCCTCCAGGTACTATTTATCCTCACAGAGCTATTTGAGCTAGAGCTGAGAATGTACTTTGAGCAGTGTTAAACAGCATTGCTCATCTCCATGTGTAGTTAAAAATTCAGAGAAGTCAGCACCACAAACAGCAAATACATTCAATAAGAAACTCTACATATGAATCCAGTATGTATAATTAATGTATCCTGTATAATTTCTGCATTTATTTACCTCTTTATCATCAATTATGCAGAGCTTTTTGGATAACTTAACAATGACATGTTATCACAAAGATAACAAATGTGTTTTTCAAGTTTGTTTCCACAGGGAATAATCAATGAGATATTATAAATATTCTATTTGAATACTTCTTATAATACCAGTGAATTCATATCATAGGTCAAAAAATTTTCCAGATGCTGCCCTGGATTTCACATTACCTTTCAGTAGAGTTAGGATGCTGTTGAGTTACAAGCGTTAATGACAAGGGAAGAAAAATCAAGATAAATTGTCCTTTGTCTGAGTATGTCCCATGTGAATGAAAATAAATTCTCACCCCCAGAAGCACAGAACCACAGAATCATAGAAGGGCTTAGCTTGTAAGTGACCTGAAAGACCATCTCATTTCAACACCCTCGCAGAGGGGAGATTTGCCACCCACTAGATTAGACTGCCCAGGGCCCCATCTAAGCTGGCTTTGAAACACCTCCAGGGATTGAGAATCCACAGCTTCTCCGGGCAACCCATTCCAGTGTCTCATTACCTGCTGAGTAAAGAATTTTAAACCTAACACCTAATATCCCCTCTTTCAGTTTAGGTCAGATATTTAAACGGAATTCCCCCTTGTCCAATCACTGTCAGACTGCATAAAAAGTCTCTCTTCCCACTGTTCAAGCTCCCTTCAAGTACCAGATGGCTGCAAGAGGGTCCTTGTGGAGCCTTCTCCAGACAAAACAAGCCCAGCTCCCTTCACCATTTTTCATAAGAGAGGTGCTTCAGCCTTCTGACCATCTTTGTAGACCACCTCTGAACCTCCTCCAACAGTTCTACATCTTTGCTCTGCTAGGGATGCCATACCTGGATACAGTGCTCCAGATGGGGTCTCACAATGGCATAGCAGATGTGGACCGCCATCTTCCTCACCCTGATGGTCACCCCTCTCATGCCAGCTGAATACAAAATTATTCACTTCTGAAAAAAAAAATAATTCTTAAGCTCTCCTGTTTCTGGTGAGTAAGTCATGACCTATTTTTATGGAAGAAAAAAAATATCAAACAGCAGATGTCCACCCTATTAATATATAGCAGAAAAATTGCTAAACAAATATACAGCTATGCCTCCATACAACATACTGTTGCCCTCTTCCCATCACTAACCATCATCCAGTCTTCCCTTAACCTGAAATTGTGACTTAGTATCCAGCACATTTGATCACAGTTGCCACACCTAAATAACACGCACATAGAAGAAAAACTGAAGAATCTCTATTNATTTTAAACCTAACACCTAATATCCCCTCTTTCAGTTTAGGTCAGATATTTAAACGGAATTCCCCCTTGTCCAATCACTGTCAGACTGCATAAAAAGTCTCTCTTCCCACTGTTCAAGCTCCCTTCAAGTACCAGATGGCTGCAAGAGGGTCCTTGTGGAGCCTTCTCCAGACAAAACAAGCCCAGCTCCCTTCACCATTTTTCATAAGAGAGGTGCTTCAGCCTTCTGACCATCTTTGTAGACCACCTCTGAACCTCCTCCAACAGTTCTACATCTTTGCTCTGCTAGGGATGCCATACCTGGATACAGTGCTCCAGATGGGGTCTCACAATGGCATAGCAGATGTGGACCGCCATCTTCCTCACCCTGATGGTCACCCCTCTCATGCCAGCTGAATACAAAATTATTCACTTCTGAAAAAAAAAATAATTCTTAAGCTCTCCTGTTTCTGGTGAGTAAGTCATGACCTATTTTTATGGAAGAAAAAAAATATCAAACAGCAGATGTCCACCCTATTAATATATAGCAGAAAAATTGCTAAACAAATATACAGCTATGCCTCCATACAACATACTGTTGCCCTCTTCCCATCACTAACCATCATCCAGTCTTCCCTTAACCTGAAATTGTGACTTAGTATCCAGCACATTTGATCACAGTTGCCACACCTAAATAACACGCACATAGAAGAAAAACTGAAGAATCTCTATTTGTAATAATGCTTTACTCTGCATATGATCTGCAGTTTAAATGTAGGTGGTTTCTTCGTCTGTTTATTTGTTTCACTCTCTGCTGTCACAGATTCACAGAGTGGTTGAGGGTGAAAGGCACCCCTGGAGGTCATTTTGCCCAATTGTAATGCTCAAGTAGTCATCTAGAACAGATTGAAAAGAACAATATCTGGGTGGTTTTTGAATGAATCAAGCCTTACAATGAAAATGTATTTCCTGATGAAACGTCTAGTTCATGTTCATTACCCCTTGTCCTGTCACTGGATACAACTAAAGAGAGCCTGGATTTGTCTTTTTTTTACATCTTCCCTTCAGATACTTATGGAAACAGAGCCTTTTACTCTCAGGGAAAAACAGTCCCAGTATTTTCAACCTTTCTTTATAAGAAAAATGCTCCAGTTCCCTCATCATTTTATCTGTCCTATGAGGAATTGTTCAGGAGCTCCATGCCCCTATTGTAATGGGGAACTCATAACTGGACTCATTACTTATTAGAGAAGAATCACCTCCTTCAGCCTGCTGATAACACTCCTAGTAATGCAGCCCAGGATACTGTTTGCCTTTAGGTACATGAGGGCATTATTAGCTCATACACAGCTTGGTGACCACTAGGACAAACCAGTACCCCTACTTACATACTGCATAAGAAGTAAATATTTCAATCCTGGTATTCAGATTATTACATATGTTAGGTATTCTATTTTTGCCAGGAAAATATATTTTATCTAAGGAAACACATAAATAAGAAACCAATGGTAAAAGGCAGATTCCAAAACTATTTGATTTCACTGTTTCCAGCAACCACCATCTAGAATTTCAGAAGGAAAATGGAACACAGTCCTTATCTGGGCAAGAACAACCAGGTTTGATAGTAGAGGTGTGGAGTAGAGTTGTAGATGACCCAGAGTTAATTTTGAGACTGAAAATCCTGTGTTGAAACCTCATTTGAAACAATGAAAAGGTTGCGTTCTGAGGGTAATAAAGAGAAGAAATGATAAACAGGGTGAGATGGAAAAATATAAATGTGACACAGCAGTACAGCATACATCAATAGACAAACACTGAATGAGGAGCTCCAAAAAAAAAAAAAAAAAAAAAAACAAAAAGGGAGAACCAAAAAAAAAAAAAAAAAAAAAAAAGTATGGGGAAAAAGAAGGAATACAGGAAAGTAGGAATATATATTAGCAATGGATACTTCACACCACCATTATCACTTTCACTCTGGCCATATCAGTCTTTATAAGCCATTTTATGCAACTGAATAATTTTCTTTCTTTTTCCCAGTTGGCAACCCCCCAGATATTTCAGATTTCTCTTCTTTTCTGATTGTTTCTGTCAGACAAGAGCTCAAATGAGACTCCTACATTCAAGCATTATAAAAATAGTAGAAATGCTTTATATGAAAAAGTACTTTTAAAAGCGCTATTTGAAACATTTTATGAAAATTCCATTTAATCATTTTTGGTATTTGCTATTCAAAATGTCAAACGTATAAGCATGACAGGGATCACTACAGTTAAGGCTGCATAACATTTATGGATCTAAATAAACTATTTTTAAAATTTCAGAAGTTACAGCAAATAAACTTAGGGTTTTCTGTGATTTTCTTTGCCTGGAGCTGACTTTTGGGGGAAAAGAGAAAGCAACAAATCTTCAGAGTTTTTCTGTCTCTGACATGAACAATATATATTTTTTCATTACAGAAAGAAAAACATTGTAGGCACTATAAGAACAGCTCTAAAACTAAAACAGATGGGATTAGGAATTTAAAGTCTTCCACAAAAACAAAGAAATTTGAGAGTTCTGCTGAAAACTGACACTGATTCATGCTATGCCTCCTTGTAACAGTATTCTGTGCTTGTGTTCTTCATTTTGCATGAGATTTTTTGGTTAAATTATAATATCTTGTTATGAATAAGATAAGATGTAAGGCAAATATAAAATCTGATGCAAAATGTAGCATAACCAAAATAAATACACTGCAAAAGGTTTAGAAATTTCTGCATATACTGTATCCTATACCTACTGTCATAGACTACCCGGATACGTTACCACCATTGTAAGTTTAAGGTGCAACCTGTACAGCAACTACTACAAGTCACTGAAAAAGGAAGCCTAAGAACATAGGTCAAGATATTCGATTACTTGTTCTTACATAAATTCTTGCCACTGTATCTGTGTAATACAACCCACAAAAGTAGGTCTATACCATATCTTAATTCAGCTACATCTTGGTTTACCCTTAGGCAATGAATGATTTTGCTCAGTTGTCACACTGACATAGCAGAAAAACATGGATAAAGCAACACTATTGTTCAAATATTAAGCCATAGTACATAAACATGGTAGAATGTAAGCTTAAGAATATCCAGATACAAAAGGGTATATTTATTACGAATTGTCTATGTGGAAATCCAGTTTTATTCATTATCACACCATAGTGCCTAGCTTCTTTTCATATTGTAGAAACAGCAATTCAGGCAGTAACTTTTCATCTTTCATTTTCACATATGTCATAGGCATATGTTTACAAACAATGCCTCAAGTTGTTACATGCAGGTAAGGTGAAACTTTCAGTGACCGCGTTTATTCAAAACATAAGAAAATTCAGTCAAATTCTATCACTGAACAGATATATGACTCATTTATGACCTGGAAAATTGGTAGTCCTAGTTCAAGAAAGCAAAGCTATCAATAAGAAATATTGTTTTTTCTCCCTCTGTCTTTTTCCACTCGTTTATTTGCTCCTTTAAAAATGAAAAACTCATTCAGAGCTTGACAGAACAAACATCAGGCATTACTTAATGTAACTCTACCTCTCTATTTTTCTTTATACAAATTGTCTTGAGTTTAAAACATACAGCAATGCATTCTTTAACTAGCATTATCATCTCCTTTTCTAAAAACTCAAATACATTTCGTTAAAAATATATATATGTGTGCGTGTGTGCGCATGTGCGCGCATGTGTAGTGTTCAATTGTCACTGGTTATTAATAGACATAGCATGTTGTGTTAATGTTTGTGAGAACATTTTCTGGAGAAAAGACAAGAGATACCAGCTCTTTAAAACCTAGATTTTTCTAAACAATAATTGAATTTTTTTTGCAACACACACTGTCTGTGCCACTAAGGTGTTGAAATCCTATGTGTTTTACAAACTATTAATTCCGCTAAATGCACATACTTAGTCAGGAAAAGTATTGTTCTCTCCTAGCAGCTCTTCTAGGCTACATAAACAACATCCAAAGTCTGTCATTAAAACAAGATCCATGAATAAGCACTGTAAATTACTTCATAGTTGATTACATAAATATCCTTTGCAGTGCTGGACAGCTCATAACTCTAAAAATAACTTAAATCCAGAAACTGCTTCTCAGTTTTCTTTGGTCTAAAGTCTTACAGTGAAATACTAAGATTAAACTATGGTTAATGACTAATAAAACTACTGTCACAAATGGTAAAATCACTGATATCTTAGAGGACTATAAGTGGGCTTCTTACGTACTTTAGTAAGTAAAGAATGCAATATTTATATTTCGTTGTTTTGTATTCAGAAAAATATGAAAATAATTACCATGAATTCCATGTTTTCTGAGTAATAAGAAGTAAACCACGCAGCAAAAGCAATAATGGAAATGCATAAAAATTGAGATAAATGTTGATATGGTATTGGATTCTAAATGCTTCCTTTTGCTAATTCAACACAGGTAACTCAAAGTAACTGGAGAACCAAAACTTGAAAAGAAAAAAATAGGAATACTAGAATACACTTGAATCTAGATTTTAGAAACATCTCAGTCTCACAAGTCAAACAGACAAAAATAAGTTCCATGCAAAGATAAATATTAGCCAAAGTGAAATAACTCAGTGCAGAGTCAAAAATATGACTTTTTTTAATTAGTATTTTACTGTTTTGGAGAGATTACATTTTGGACATGTTCCAATAATGCATCTCTCCACTATGTGGTTATCACAACAAATAGCAACAGCTTTGATGAAAAGGACTTGAGGGGTACTGGTGGAGAGCAAGATGAGCATGAATGAGCAATGTGCCCTTGCAGACCAGAGAGCCAGACATATCCTGGGCTTGAAAAGAAGCATGGCCAGTAAGGTTAGGAAGGTGATCCTACCAGCCTACTCGGCACTAGTGAGGCCTCAGCTAAGTACTGTGTCCAAATGTGGAGTCTTAAGTACAGGAGAGACATGGTCCTGTTATAGTCCATCTAGAGGAGGGTCACTGAAATGATCCAAGGGACGGAGAATCTCTCCTTTGAGGAGAGGCTGAGAGGCCTAGAACCATCCAGCCTGGAGAAGAGAATGCTTGGGAGGGGGCGGACCTGAGAGTAGCCTTTCCACATCTAAATCTGGGTTATAGGAAATAAGGGGACAGCCTTCAGCAGTCAAAGGGAAATGGTTTCAAACTGGAAAAAGAAAAATAGAAAATAAAAAAGAAGGTATAGACTAGAAATATGGAGAAAGTTTTTTTTTACAATAAGGGTGGCGAGGCACAGGAACATGTTGCCCAGAGAGATAGTGGATACCACAGACATTCAATGTCAGTCTGGACAGGACTCTAAGGAACCTGATCTAGCTGTAGATGTCCTTGTTCATTGTGACAGAGTTAAGCTACATGACTTTTAAAAGACCCTTCCAACAGAAATGATTCTATGACTCTGTCAACAGTTTGCAGGCTGGTTTGGCCCAGTTCTGTGATGACTGGGGCAGGGGACCCATGGACCCAAACCCCAAGAAAGGGAAAAAAGGAAAGGAAAATGGGTTTAAAAACAAAACAGCAACAAAAATCTGAGGAGGAAAGCTAATTTACTAAGGATACTAGAATGCAAAATAGCATAATATAATAGAATAAATAAAATGAGCAAGAGAGAGTGTCCAATAAACCAAAGGCCTTATGCTAAATGCTGAAGGGGAGACGGCAGCAAGCACCCGCTGCTGAGTCAATCCCAAAGGGAAAAGCCTGTGTCTCGTGACACATAAACTGTTTTTATCTTTCCCTATGAGTGGAAAAATTGAAAAATGCTAAGCAACACAAAGTCCTCTTGGGTACATTATTGTTGTTCTCTTCTGAGACAGGTATACCTGGAGCGATCAATGATCCATGGTGCTGGAGCATTAACTCTTTAACTCCCACTGCTCTACATGATGTTATGATGTGAAGTGCCAGTAACAAAAATCGTAAAACCCTGACAGCTTCAATAGGTACTTCTGGAAATGTTTAACATAATTCTTATCGAGATGTTTAACAAAAATATAATTTCAACCTGCCATTTCTACTTTGCTCACCCCTCTGTATACCTGTTTATAAACAAAGGGAATTCCAAGAAGCATACAGAAGACTTGATATCAGAATTTAAAAGACTACCAACTTTTGCTTTCTATTTTTCCACATTTTTAAATTTGCTTCTCTGTAGACCTAGAAAGAAGTCAAACGTTCAGGTAATACATTCAATTAAGATTTTTCCATATGCTTCTATATAGACAGTTGCAATTTCTTCTTGTTTATCACCACGGATCCATCAATCATCTCTCAATGTTTGTACCACATTTATACCAATTCAGCTGCTACAACTCATTTTCTTTCAGAGTTATTCCAAATAATCTGCATATGAATAGTCTATTTTTCATTTCTAAAATGATTATTTTTTGCATGTTCTGTTCAGACATACCTCACTGTGTAAGATATAGGCTTTTAGCCTTTATTGATGTTTCACAATGATAATAATGTTGGATTATGTATTTTTGGTAACTGCAAATTAGTTCTCTGAATATTAATCTGTATTGCATCTGGGGTGCAAACTCTATAAAGTGTATATGAAGAAATCACATGAAGACAATACAAGAATACAGCATCTTGGATCCATGAATATAGGTAAATAAGAAACTGATAACTTCGTTATTATCAGATAATCAATCAGCTTCTGAAGAGTTACTACCCCGGAAGACAGGGAAATACACAGACAACAAAGAACAAATATAATTTGAACATAAATTTATGAAAAATAAAAGTAGAAGAGAAATGTCATGTTGACTTGTAAAGCTGCATAACTGAAAGCCATTATATAGCAGAAAGAGTCCATAATACCAGTGGAAGTTTCTGTATATTTCACAAACACAAAAAATACTTGTAACGATCCAGTTAAGACCTTTCAAGGGAAAAAGAGTTAAAGATGAAAATTAAGAGGTTTCTTAGGACTGAATAAATTGGAAAACTGCTGAAAGCACTGAGTACCAAGATAGAAGAAAGTGATTCCTCTGACTCTTCTGCCTCACTTTCCACTTGCCCCGGATTCAGCTGAGACAGTATTAATTGCACTAAGAAGTATTGGTTACTGATGAGTGATGTGTGTGCCCCTCTTATACACAACGCTAGGGGGCAGAGCAGAGCATGACAAGCGGTCCGGATTGAGCAAGAGTTTACTCATGCCATGAGTTCACTCCTGTCTGGAGAGCTCAGTTTATCATCCGAGGTATTTGACCAACTCCCTACTATGTCCATGTTTCTGTTCTCTCTCCTTTAAAAAACTGTGTCTATATTCACACAGCAAACAGCCGCAGGTCACATGGATTACCTTTTTTACAGGGCTTTAAAATTCTAATTTTATTTCATGAATGATTTGTTAATTTCATAAAGAAATAATTTCATTTACTGTGAGTTTTATATCCCATTTTCTTTTGTTAATATCAAACTGCATCCATATTAAATTCCTTGGAATAATGATAGCTTAAACCAAAAAATAAGAAACTTTAACCTAGACACTGAAAGATGTGGGAAAAAATGATACTGTCTAATATGACAAATGCTACAGTACACAATGCATGATGACTTGATGTCTATAACGTTAAGGTATATTAGCAGTGAATTTTGAATGACTGCATTCTACAGTTACTGGGATACTATGAAATAGACTTAAAGTAACATAAGGAAGACTTCTGAAAAATATTTAACTGGGTAAAATAATAAACAGTTTTCATATACACAACTCTCATTTTCAAATTTCGTTTTCAAATCATAAACAGCTGTATTGCTTTAAATAATCCTTGTACCAATACATATTTTATCTACCGTATTTTTTTCTTCCCCTTCAAACTGACAGCATTCTATAAGCATTTTCCTACATTTGTTCAATACTCCATCACTTTAGACTGGATATCATTTATTTATAAAACTAGAAAATCATATCCTAAGGCAATGTACTGCAGGAACCTTTCATGTTTAAATGACAGCTATTGAAGGAACAAGACATGCTACAAAAATAATGCTAGAGAATAAGAGCTTCCATTATGAGAATACATTAAACTCATGCATTAGCAAATCTCTTTGATGCTCTGCATCATTTATCAACAACATTAAGAATGTGAAAGTTTTATTCAGAATGATTGTTTTATTAAATCTATTCCTTAACATCAATTTCACGTAAAATGTAAAAGGTAAAAAAAAAAACCTGTACTCTTTTAAAGTTGATGAACTTCCTATTTCAGAGTATTTGTTTATTCTACATTATTGTTTGGCTTTTTTTTTTTTCAGATTTGCAGAAAAAAATTAATACCCAGACTGTTAGCTAATACTAGTCAAAGTTTACAGAAGGCCAACTTCCTCACACAAGAAACAATGCGTTTTTTCCATTCCAGAGTACTTAAAAATCAGATATATTTCATGTAGATGGAAAAGAAAGCAATATAGCTGAGAAGTATAAAATAATATATCAAAGAGATGAAGTATTTCAAGATGACAAGGAGGCTACAACTCTAATTTTAAAGAATAGGTGATCCTATTTAAGTGTTAGAGACCTCTTGGGTCCCCTCCCCCACTTCCTCACAGAACTGGGCCAAACGAGCCCATTAAACTGTTGACATTTTTCATTCTTTCTTCACATTCTCATATTCCTACAGTAACATTATCATCATTCATGCCATCCAGTTGATTTTGTTAGATAAATTAATATAGTTATTTCAAGGACACGTTTTTATTTTCATTTTTTAAATAGGCATTATGTTAAGTTTATTTCACAATTTAATGCATTTTGGAAGCAAAATAGTACTTCTGTTCTCGACCAGAAATCTTAGAAGATTACTTTAAAGATGATTGTAGAACACAAGATAATACTGTCAAACATGCACAATGACAGAGAAAGGCAAGTTGTCAGCACCATTTTCCTAAAATACCAAGGAGTTGCCCTGTAGAAGTCAATAATAAACCACATTTTCTGGGACCTTTTCTTTCTCAGACAGTGGAGCATCTCTAGGACATTGACTGAGACTCCCAAATGTAAAACATTTACGACCAGTGCTGATAAGCCTGAATGACAATCTAACATAACAAAACTGGCACCATGAATTGTCTAAAAATCTTAGAAACATTTTAATTTGAGAAATGTTTTCCAAAAGTCTGCTGACACATTTTATTTTGGTACAGTTGAAATTTTGAAAAGAAATTTACCATGTTAAAATTGTCTTCTAATTTTGGATCATCATGCTTTTGTCTGATGAAGACACATTAATAGCAATATTTTCTAAACTAGTTACATGAAAGAATGAATAAGGTCGGCAGCTCTGGAAATACTAAAATGAATGAATTATGAGAGAGTCTATGTGCATGCAAAAGAGGCTCATAACTAAGTATCTGGATATACTGGAATGACAGCTGGCTTTTCCAGCTGCTGATTTTGTTAGAGATTGAAATGGACGTGCACAATACTTGCTAGTATGATCTCTCATTTAGAATGCAAGTTAATGATTATTTGACTTCTGCAATAGAAAACTGATTTTTTGCCTCAAGGAAAACTTTATAGGGCATGGAGAATTTTGTTTGTTTTAATTAATAGAATTCAAATATAAGTCAACCCTACAAAGTTAGAAATCAAAAGGTATTTGATCGTTAATTCAGCCCTAACATAGTGATAGAAAAAAAGAATACTTCAAGTGTTCAAGTTCCAATGCTATCCACAAGAAATTTTTTTCAAAAAAGTCTCTCCAGGAGTAATTTATATGAATTTATATGCTGTGCAAACAACAGGGTTCTCCCTGGTATATCAAGCACAAATGGGATAGGGTGAAGGTAAAGGAATCTTGAAATAGTAAACCTTGCTAGGTAGTAAGAAAATACCCACAGCTATGATATTCTTACAGACTCCTGTCAAAACGTCATATTTGAAACTAAAATATAAGTGTCCTCAGTTATGATACTGTATTGGAAATAACCCTGGAGATTTTCAGAAACTTCAATGAAATGACCAAACTAAAACCAGACTGTAAAACCACAAATAACATTGCATATGTTGCCAATTTAATGTGAGGTAATCAATATGGATACCAAGTTGTCAAAAAAGATGGGGAATTTGTCTGTCTCCTAAATTGAAGTCATCACATTGGAACTGGACACAGCAACACTCCAGAACACTTCAGAACTGGTAGCAACTTATTCCTGCATTCAGAACAAACTGATTTTTCCTCACTCTGCACCTTGCACTTCAGAGTGATACAGTTCTCATATTTTCATTTGCAATATATATTAGACCTGTGCTGTGGTTTTATGATTTTTGTTACAGCTATACCACATCATAACATCATGTAGTGCATTGGGAGTAAAAGAGTTAATGCTCCAGTTCTGTGAATCATTGATAGTTCCGGATATACCTGTCTTGGAAGAGAAGAAGAACTATGTACCTCTGAGGACTTCGTGTTGCTTTGCATTTTTTTTCATTTTCCACTCCAAAGGAAAGAAAAACTGTTCCTGTGTCATGAGACACAGGCTCTTTCACTTTCAGATCAACCCGGCATTGGGTGCTCCCTAGCTGTCTCGCCTTCAGCATTAGCATAAGTTTTCAGACAATCTCAGAATCTCTAATTTTATCTGATTTATTGCTTCAATTCCAATTATACTGTACTGTATTATATTATTTTGCATTCTGACATCTTATTTAGTAACTGTTTTGTTTTTAGGTCCATTTCTCTTTTCTCTTTACCAGGGCATAGGGCGGTGGGTCCCCTACCAAACCAGCCCGTAAACCGCTGGCAACTCACAACAGAAAGAACATCGTATTTAGTGTTCTAAATATAGTCTCAAATATACAGCTTGGGATGAAGGCCAGGGAAAACTATCACAACATTACCCCTGAAGAAGTCCTCAGGAAAATCACCTCTGAAGTGTTTGTCTAAAAATAAGAATCTAAAAAGAAAAAAAAAAGAAGATTTCTCTTATTTCCTCTCCTTTCCAAATTAACGTAGTTCAATGTATGTGTACATGGGAAATAATTTACAAAGTGTACATTCTCTTTACTGAAAGTAAGGCGGTATTGCAAAGCTTACTCTTGGAGGTACCTTGAGATGTTCAGAGAATCTGTCAGCTTGAGATAACCAAATTCAAGAGTTGTTGAAATTTGTTTTCAACTCAGTGAGGAATTCTGAGGTTTTTGAATATTTTTCATAAGAGGTTCAGATAGGATTGGATAAGATATTTCAGTCAGAAGGGAAATACAAGCATTAGTAAGTCAAATTGCTTGAACCTTTGAGGGCTAACAAAGTTTAAGCATACTACTGAGGGTGTTCTAAAACCCATTGGCCACAAAACATCAACAGTCTCTCTAGGAAGTCTGTTCTGGTGTTTGACCACCACTACGATAAATAAATATATACAGGCTGAAATCTTTAAGTGTTTAACAGAAACCATCATTCAAAAGACAGTTAGCAAAGAAAATTAACTAACATTCACTCACCAGTATTTCTCCGTGGAACACTTCATTACTTAACCATTACTTAACTAAAATATGTTGGTGCAATTAAATTATTTTCAATTTTCAACTGTCCTTCTTTATGGACTGTAAGCATCAGAATTTGCTATCACAATAAGCAAATATTTCGCAAGAGTACTTTGTATGAAGCATGGGACAATCAGTCTCAGGTTGTCTGTGTTGAAGGAACTTCAACCATCCAGTGTGTGCTAGCTCTTTCCTACATATCTGTCTATTCATAAAGCTGAAAGGATATTGTATATCCTTTATTTTCCACCTGATCTGTAGAGGCAATCATATAAATAGGCGTGTCTTCAGGTGTCTAAATTGACCCAAATGTACTTACACATAATTGTATATTATCGAAAAACAAAACATTCACTTCAAAACCTAAAGATCATGTAGTTACATTGTATAGTTTATAAAGAGTATTTGTTTTGCAAAAAAAAACCAAAAACCATATATATATGTTTTTCATACAATAAAAAGAATGAACATAGATTTCTACAGAGTGCACAGGCATGTGGGCAGGAAAATTCATCATATAAGGTGTATGAACAAATCCAGGGGGAATTAATGATCTGCTCTATTCAAGAGCATGTAAAAAACAATGCCATCTGGTGTTAAGCAGAATTCTAGCCAAGAGCTGGCAGCAAAATAGGTTTGACAACCTTGACATAAAAACTACTTATTCACAGTGCCAATTATTCTCTCCCTGCCAGTTAAAAAGCGTATCTTTCCAAGAATGGCATTTAGCCTCTCCCGGCATCTGAAACAAACCATGATCTTTACACACCAGAAAATCAAACAAAAATATTTAGGCAAAGCACCAAATAGAAATAAGAGAATAGTCCGGATTAAAAAAATAAATATGAAGTTAATTGTTCTTAGAACTACTAAGAGTTGTCAAATAGAAAACAAAAAACAAACCACCAATGATTGTTATAGCTAGAGACTCCAAAATACAGTTAGATTTACTGATTCCGATAACTTTTAAAATCACAAATCCATCTTCTCTCTCTCTTTTTTTTTTTTTTCTTTTTTTAAAAAGGCATAGAGCATAGCAGATCCTACTTTTTCCTACAGAAGTAGATTTCTGGTTTGATTACTTGTGCCTTGACAAATTTTCTTAGGTCAGTAACATAGGAACTGATAAAACTGAGACCAGCTTATTTGACAGTGCTAATTGCCTACATGATTAAAAGCTAGAAGCGCACTTTGTTCAGCTGTCAGGTATGATTTAATCCTAAAAAACTATAATAATAATCTATACAGGAATTTAGGAGTTTATTTTATTTTATTTTATTTTGCTTCCTATGGACAAAAATAAAGCTTTAATTTATTTGTTTTCAAGAGTTACAATTGCTGTGGATAGCCAAAACTCAGACATACCTTCTCTTCCTGAAAGTGCAAGAACACTATTTTACCTCGCAGCAGTAAAGAACAGCCATGGTACATACACTCAAAATACATTGTGAACTTTAAATAAATAAATAAATAAATATATACAGGGGTGAATATAAATAAATAAATATATAAATAAANCAAGTTGCGCCAAGGAAGATTTAGATTAGATTTGAGGAGAAACTTTTTCTCTGAAAGAGTGGTCAGGCACTGGAATGGCCTGCCTAGGGAGGTGGTTGAGGCACCATCCCTAGCGCTGTTCAAGAAGCGTTTAGATGAGGTGCTAAGGGATTTGATTTAGTAGTTTAGTGGGTAGGGATGGTGATAGGAGGATGGTTGGACTAGATGATCTTGTATGTCCTTTCCAACCTAATGCATCTATGAATCTATGAATCTATGAATGAGATGGAAAGTACAGCAATAAAAACAGAGTGATGCATCCCCAGGCTACGAGCCCAAAACGAGCCCAAAAGCAGCAGCTGTAGACACTGAAACAAAGGAAGAAAAACTGCTTACCTTTGGAAGGCCTCCCATAGGCAGGGATCTCCAACAAAATACCCACATCTCCACTGCCAACCCTTAACTGAGGTCTTGGAAAGGGTGGATCCTGGCTCCACCCCTTCTGGTCACTCAGGTAAAATGTATGGTCCTGAGCTTCCCTGGGTTGGCCTTGCCTTCCTATCAGGTGCTAAACCACTGTTTCAGGCCATGACTTAGCTTTTCCACTACAAGAGGAGATAACAATTTTTACCTAACAATTTAATAAATCCCGGCAGTGATCTAAAAGGAAGTTACTTTTAGTTCTTAACATTTGCAGATATAAAAACTTAAAAGGCTTAAAACTTATTACAAGTAACACGTAACAATTGTAAAGCAGTGGTTATTCACGTCTGATAGATTAAAAAAATTGCATAGGAATAACTTTGTAAATGGATTTAAAACTGTACAGTGCGTTTTTGAAGGTATTATGATATCAAGTGCACAACAGTGGATGCAAAATTTTGTCCTGAAACTTGCAATAGCCATAGGAATGCCAGATAAGTTATTGAAGATTAGGTATTTTTCTTTCACTGTTAGTAAAAATTTACACAATTTCCTAGTGATAAATCTAAGAAAATGTCGCATATTCAGAGGAAAAAGTTTGGCATTTAACTTTTGACTTGCACAGAACATATGTATCCTATGAAAATGTCAGAAACATTTATGAGAGCTAAACAATCACTTCAACTGTACAAATATATACATTGTAGAATTTCTGGTACAGATAACTTAGGAAAAATTTGAAGATTTTATCAAAGCTCTTTCTGACTTCCCAGATGGGAATCTGGAATGTGACTTTTCATATTGTTTTTCTTTTTATATTTATAGACAATCTAAAAGATGTGCAGATGTAATACATGTAACCAAACTAAGTTAGATTTAGATACAGTAGGAAAAGTAACAAAAAGGAAGAAGATGAAGTTAGTCTTAAAACAAAGATTAAAAAGAACTTTTGAGTATATTTTTTCGACAGCTCTAATCAGTCCATCCAGTACAAAATTACTGTTTGATATTTGATCCTGGTAACTCCAGTGTACTTATTCAGCTAAGCTATAGTATCTTATTGCTCTTCTTTTGTACTATAAATGTGCCCAAATATCTTGACGCAGTATGAACCAATGTATAAGTGAAGATATTTATTTTTCTTTATTTGCAAATAACATTGCAAAAATGGTTTGTAAAGTCTAATTAATAGAATCTGATGAAGTGTAAAATCCTATGTAATCCACACTTGTGTTAACTGGGTTATGAAAGTTTTGTTTCTACATCTGAATTTCTCAAAGTCTTTTTTCTACAAGATCTACTTTAAAATTGTGGTTAGGGTGTTTTTGTTGGTTTGTTTGTTTACCTTCAAGTGTCTCTGTAGCTAATACAAATAATTTTAATGAATGTAATGCAGGAAATACTTCCAGACTTCCAAGTAATATCTGAAGTGAATGTGAATGAAATTTTCTTCTGGATATCTAGGATTTGTCTAAAAATTATAGCTGTCCTTTCAGGCTTTTTTTATTATTATTATTTATTTCTTCTATTTATTTTTTCCATCTGCTTATTAATGTTTACTTGTTTTGGAATAAAATTATTTGCTTCAAATGAGAAAAGTTGTGATTTTGAATCACTGGCCATCTTACTGGCATACATATTAGTCACTCAGCCTCAGTAATAAAGGACTTACAAAGTAAGTGATCTATGAAAAGACTCCTTGGAATGTACATAATTCAAATGAGTTAGACTATTTCCTTTTGCCATAGCAGTGGTTGTGATCCTTTGTTCTGATATATTGTGGAAAATTTTTACTTACAAGCTTATTAGAAAACAACAACAACAAAAAAAACCCCATACCCACAGAGAATATATTACTTAGGGCAGAATTTGGTATTACATAATTGTGGATGTCCTGAAATCCTAAGAAAAGAATAGATCCAGACTAAGCAACCTAATGTCAGGATTTACAGATGAAGATCGGGCTTAAGAACAAATAAAATTTCGGATATCATACTGTGATACAGCAAAAAAAAGTGATCTTATAATTTCATAAATATGCTGTCAAGGGTTTTAGTGCTTATAAATGCTGTGGGAAGCCACAGATTATTTTAAGAGGAAAATACTTGAGAGAAAAAAATCCTAAACAAAAATACCTTTCACCTCCATCCTCACTTTTATTACCTACTTAATTGTTTTTATTCTCACATGAATAACTTGGAACAAGTAAAGTGAAACAAAACACTTCTCCCACTCACTTTCAACGCCCCTTCATGCCATCAGCATTAGTTAGCCCCCTCCAGCTACCTTGGTGAGGAGACAGATGTTGCAGAAGCTGAGGTTAGAGCACAGCAGTTTCTTTCTGATGCTTCTCACTTCTTAGTTGTTTTCTTTATTTCTCCTTGCATATTACTGCTCCAACGTGCACTGCCATGGGCCACAGTCCCTTGGGCACGCCTCCATCCCAGTATGGGTTACCCACAGGCAGCAAAACCAGAGACAGTACAGGATAGTGCATGGTCTACTACCATAAAGAGAACCTTGCAGTAGGAATAGAGAGGGATATATAGAAGGGAGTGAAACACATATTTCTTCAGATACGGGGGCCCCAATATCATGCAGCATGGACATTCAATAAACAGCCAAAATATACTGTATTAATCCTATCTTTAGAGGGGTTCATTCCATACCATATGTCCTTGTTATCTGTTGTAAAATCAAAACTATATATGAAGTCTTGGAAGGAAGAACTGCTATCTTTTCCCCAGTGTCCACCAGAGCATGTCTAGCCACACATATCTGTGAACTGTATCCAGGTTCAACACCTATCCCAGGTATTCTAGTGTATTGTATTAAATCACGATGCTATACTGCCACTGTTACTCTTGCTAATATATGGGCTTCTGAAACCATTAGTACAAAGTCCACTGGAGATGATCTTGGCTTGCCCAAGATCATTAACTACTCTCATAAAAGGTCTTCCACAACACTGCACAGCAGTTTAGCAAAGAAAGGAATAGAGACCAGTGGAAATCCATGAGAAAAAAAATCCACAGGATGGCTACAGTAAAAATTACGCTAACACAAAAGTTACTGTTCAGTACTTTTCTGAAAAAACATGAACTCATTGCAGAAGTTTTGGCCAAGATCATTGGTTTGTCTTTTCTGATAGCTTATACTTTTGATCTGGTACCCTTGAGCCAATAAACTTCTGTCTTATCAAACTATTGCCAGAGCATTCCTGTTAGAGTACTTTATCTCACACAGTCATTCTATTATATACCCATTTCTAGCTGTTAGCCTTTCCCATTGACAGCATAATCTACAATCTCCCTTGGTTAAAATCATTTGAAAGTCCTTCAACTTCAAAACTTTCTGGCTTATTACAAATGAAACTTTGTTTTCTTTTACTTCCATAAACATTTCCTCTTTCTCTTTTTTATTTTTTGCCTAAATTCTGGAGGAAGAATAAGGGGGGAACAGAAGATCATTGCAGAAGACAATAATAACTATAAAACTTACTAATTATAATATAATTAATATTAGCTTAATATTAGAATTCAATTTAAACACGTGCAATACAAAAGTAGTATCAATGGTTTACGGGCTGGTTCAGCCCAGTTCTGCAATAATTGGGGTGGGGGGACCAAGGATCCTAGGAAAGGGGAAGGGGAATGGGAAAAGAGAAATGGACCTAAAAACAAAACAGTGGCAGCGATCTGTGGAGGAAAGCTAATTTAGTAAATAAGATATCAGAATGCAAAATAACACAATGTAGTACAATATAATTGGAATTGAAGATAATAAGTCAAATGAAATGATAGAGTGTCTGAAAACTGAGGGCCTTATGCCAATGCTGAAGGCAAGACAGTTAGGGAGCACCCAATGCTGGGTCGATCTGAAAGTGAAAGAGCCTGTGTCTCGTAACACATGAACAGTTTTTATCTTTCCCTCTGAGCGAAAAATGGAAAAAAACACAAAGTAACACAAAGTCCTCAGGGGTACATAGTTCCTTTTTTCTTCTGAGACAGGTATACCCAGAGCTATTGATGATCCACAGAGCTGGAGCATTAACTCTTTTACTCTCAATGCACTACATGATATTATGATGTGGAATACTAATAACAAAAATCATAAAACCATGACAAGTAGGTATCTAACAAGTGAATAAGTATTCTGCAACACTGTGACAGCAGTCAGTTTGCCAAAGTACAAAATCAATGTGATCAACCAAAAAAAAAAAAAAGTTTTCAATTGAGTTCTTCTCGTGGAGGCAAAGCTTTTTTTCTCATGCAATTTATTCTGGACCACAGAAATAATGGAGTGAAAAATCAAGATATAAACATAGGATTGTTCGCATACATATAAATTTTTGTTTGTTGGTTTGTTTTGCATACAAAGAAATGGCTGTTTTCTTCATAACATGTCACCAGAAAAGCTCTTCAAACATTCACAGTATCATCTTTCAAATAGTTTACATTAGTAAACTAGTGATGTCTGAAACCATACGGGACTACACAATATTAATTATTCATAGAACAATTAGTTTTAATTAGTAGTATTTACTCTGAATCCTGCACAACCTTATTACAAGAGAGATATAAGACAACTGTCTGTGCTCAAATTAAGCTATACTTTCTAACCTTGGAAACCATAACTTTTTGTGGTTTATTATAAGGCTGCAATAAAATTGACTTTGGAACAAAAACTATTACTGGTCATCAGGTTTTAAAATTTATAAATAAGAACTCAGATAAGAAAGACAGCTTTTATTTTAGTGTCATTTATACTAGGAGTTTTTAAAGCATACAATAGAATTTTTTATAATGTAAGGAATCCACTGTATCAAAGTATATGTTATTAAATATTTCTTTCTGTACAATAATAAGAAAGAAATAATAATGAGACAGATTAAACTGCTGCACTTAGGTAACATTAGTAGTAATTACCAATTTATTAATTTTCAATTCCAAAGTAACCATAGTACTGATAGAGTTTGGTCTCATGAATCTCTTGAAAGACAAAATTCTTGGCTAAAATCTTTTGTTTCTTTTCCTGGACGGATAGTCAACACTTCAATTGTCTATGCACTTCATGCATCTTTCAGCTCATACATTTGACTCAAGGAGACTGAGAAAATCAATCCTGCCATACTGTTCTGTTGGGAATAACTAAAAAAATGGTAAGATTAGCTTAATCCCATCGCAAAATTTGTAAATCATTAGCAAAAGTCTGTTTGTTAAATATGAATGAATGTATCACCATGAAGTCATCCATAAGTGCTAGACTTTCAAAGATTAGTTCAGAGCAATCTATGGGAATGAATGGGCCATCATCCAGGAAGAAATTAATTTCTTTCTATGATTGATATGTTTTACACTTCAGAAGTAAAGTCCATTTTCAACTAAATACCTTATAACAGACCTTGTGGTTGCTAACACAAAAGTTTTCTACACTTATTCTTGCTTGATAGTGTATCTGTCCACTTTATTCAGCAGCAATCCGGCTGCTTATCCGTTCTAACTGCAGTAGGTAAAAGTGATAAACTGTGAATGAGAAATCATGACTGCAAAGTCTTGTAATTATATCTATAAAGCACAACTTATACCTTATATGAATTAAAACTGTCATTACAGCCTACTGAATTCATGGTAAATTTTCCATCTTCCAAACATGTTCATATTTCATTTAATATTAAACTTCAGTACATAGTATTTTATTGTATAAACATGAGTAGTTTTATTTTACCCCACTGTGTATTCCAGCTCTCTGTAAGCTTGAAGATCTCATTAAGGCCTAGGTTGTTTTATAAAAGAAAGAAATTCATGCTCTGAAGTTACTAGAATTTCTTCTCAAATTTCTCCTGTAACATGCCAGGTCAATGAAGAGGACCTTCCTAGTGTGAAGAACAATTAGACTCAAAGTAATTTGAAATTATTTACTTTTTCTCCAAACTTTAACCAGCTGCAACACAAAGTCCACAAAGAATTAAAACAGAGCAAGTTAAAATCATGACAGAGATTTTACCTTAGGTAAAATTCCATTGAACCACTTGCAAAAACATAATTCAATAGACTCATGATTAAGCCCCATGTCCAGATTTGCTGTATCATCTCATTTATTAAAGTGAGTGAAAAGAGAGGGATTTAAACTTGGAAACAAGAGAAAGAAATTAAGTAAATACTTTTAACTACACAACCATTTTGTTTTTCCCTCTTTACCTCTGTCACTATCTTCACAAAATTTGTAAAAACAACAAAAAAAAACACTTTGACATACTTAACAAGCTGTAAATGGCAATCTTTACTCTCTGCTAAGATTGTAATTGTAAAATTTTGATTATATATTTCTACTGCTCATTTTTTGTGGATGATGTTTGCTTAACATTTTGTGTTCTTTCAAGAAAGTGATACGTTAACTTCCTTAAACCTTCTTAAAGTTGTTTTAAAACATTTTTATAATTCCCAGAAGAGCTTTATTCTTTCACATGTAAAACAAAACATTGTTTATTTCGTGCTGTTTAAAAAAGAAAAATAGAAAAAGTATTGCTACAGGTTTTTATTACACAACTCATAACAAGGCAATTTGACCATGTCACTAAAGCACTACTTCTGCATAGAATCATAATACTAACACCTGGCATTAATCACATGTTGATTTAAAAAATTAAGCATGAAAATGCCTTTATTGTCAGAGATGTGACATACAACCTGAAAGTCATTTGGCTAATGAGAAATGGAACGTTCTTATCAACCAGGGCAGGTATTTTGTCAGTAGAATTACTAATTACGCTGACAAGCTTATAAATGAGGAAGCTTTGCTGCTATTCCTACCCTTATAACACTGATGCAGCGTAACAGAGCACTGGAACAGGTTGCCCAGAGAGGCTATGGAGTCTCCTTGTATGGAGATATTCAAGATCCATCTGGATGTCTATCTGTGCGATCTACTGTAGGGTACCTGGTTTAGCACAGGGGTTGGACTTGATGATCTCTAGAGGCCCCTTCCAACACCTGTGATTATCATTGCCCCAGTGATATGAAATGTTGTATTTTGTAAATGCTATAAAATAGTTGTTACCTTTAGAATCACATAATCATACAATGCTTTGGATTGGAAGGGACTATAAAGATCACCTAGTTCCAGACCCTTCTGTGGGAAGGATGCTGATACACTAGATCAGACTGCTTAGGGCCTCATCCAATCTAGTGCTGAATGTCACTAGAGATGGGACAACCACAGCTTCTCCTAGCAACCCTTTCCAGTGTCTTACCATCCTCATAGTCAAGAATTTCTTCCAAAAGTCTACTCTAAATCTACTCTCTTTTAGTGTAAAGCCATTGCTCCATGTATTACCACTGCATTCCCTGACAAGGAGTGCCTCTCCAGCTTTCCAGTAGGCCCCAACCTATGATTTTGTCTAATCTTCAGTATTTCATATATTTATAAGATCTATTTCATAATGAAAAATTTTCTTCTGCATTTGTTTATATTTACTGACCTTGTAAAATCGAAAGAGAGACAAGAAATAAAGGAAAAAAAAACGTGTTAGGAACTCTACCACTGTGCTATCATCTTTCCTCAAATTGTACTTGAGGTGAAGTGGCATGCGACAAGTCAGCCTTACATACAGCAGGATACAAATCACCTACAAGAGGTTGGCTTATGTTATTCAAGATTGCATTATTCAATATAGCTAGTGTTATCCATGTTTCTTTCTTTTTCTTTACATATCTCTAAATTCCTGTCTAATGATAATGTTAACACAACTAATTAATTCTGCACATTTCATAGAATCCTTAAGAGTTGTAAGGGACCTCCAAAGGCCATCCTGCAGCTTCTGTGCAACGAAGAGGGACATCACAGCAAAATCAAGCTGCCCATGGTCTTGAGAGTCTCCAGGGACAGGGCATCAACCACAACACTAGGTAATCTGTTCAGTGCCTCAACACCCTCACTGTAAAATATATTTTCCATATATCTATCCTAAATCTATCCTCCCTGAGCCTGAAACCATTTTCCTTTGTTCTATCATCACAGACCCTGCGCCAGAGTCTGTCTCCTTCCTTCCTTAGCTCCCTGTAGATACTGAAAGGCCACTATCAGGTCACCTCACAGCCTTCTCTTTCAATTAATTGCTATGATTTTTAACAGATTAATACGCTGGGAGAGGAACTAACTTTTTCATAATTACAATTTTCATTGTCTTCCTGTTTATTTTTTTTTTACTTGTAAGGACTCTATTGAAACCTATATTGAAGTTATTGGGGAAGACTACAGTTACAGTTAACATTTTTATATAGCTGTCACTGTTTTATATGGTGTATTATGCATCTGACCTTTACACAGCCCCTCTGGGATAATAATGCTGATAGACTTCAGGTCTCCAGTACTCTGTAAAGGTGTGTTTCATGCTCAGCTGTGCTGACAGCTCAGTTTGTTACTTTACTCCTTCTCCTCCATTCATCTCTGCAGTAGCAGCTATTTTTCAGTGAAACAAGAAACTATTGACAAAGAAACAGCTGTTTCTGTGGAAGGAGAAATTCCAGAGGAAGGCAATAATCTGGAGTTAAGGACAAAATGTCCCCCCTCACTGTATTTTTATTTCCTATAAGTAAGCTCAGGCATCTACATTATTTATGGCTTTCGATACTTAATTCTGTTTCAAATTGTATGTTATTTTCATAAGTACTGTCTCTTGACCAATAATAATTTAAAACTATTAGCCACTTTAAGATGTAACGTGTAAACTGATGACTCCATAAGTTATATGCCAAATGTATATCTGTATGCAAACGTACAAATACAGATACACTAGACTATCAGTAGTAGATTATTGATTCTATTACTCCACTCAAGTTTATCTTCTTTATCTCTAGGAGGAAGTAATATACATTGAATAGAATGAAATAAAATTATTTCAATGGCTGGCTTTGATTTTGTTGTTTTTGTTTGTTATTCTTTTTAAAGATTTTTTATTTCTATTCTTCTTAATGCTATTTTTTCATCTTTAAAGAATCTGCAAACTTTAGCTACTTACTCAACAACCCTACACAATGCATGCATAAACACTGCCATCATTGTATAACAATAGGAACATAAGAATGAATACTATTTCCAAGCTCAGCAAAAGAAAAGCTCACCTATACTTTATTTTTTTATATTCTGTAAATAGTCAGGGTCACGTTGTCCTATATAGACTATTTTTTTAGGATTCCTTATTTATTATAGAAAGTTATAACTGACTAATTGTATGTACTATTAAAGAATCTAAATTATTCCCTTTAAAAGTAGAAAGCAAGAAGGATTGTAATTTAATGACTAGATCCTCAACTTTCCAATTTATACAAGCTAAGGCTATGCAAAATGCTATGCGATTTGTTTGGAAAATGAGCACGACAGCAATGTTGAAATAACCCACTGTAATTATACAGAGTAAACTATGAAAATTTAGGCTTATTAAATGCTATCAGATAGGCATTAGCATCTGATTATTCATAAAAAAAATATTATACATAAAATGTTTTTTTACACTAGTATTGCACTGTAATGTTCATACTGCATTTCTTTTTGCATGGTATTAATTTACCCACTAGTGAAAACACAAGTGATTTGCATTAGCATTTTGTTATAGATGTGAAAAAAAGAATGAATATTGTAACAGGAATCAAAATATATCATAACAAGTATTTAAAATATTATAATATCAGGAAATAAAAATGGGAAATACGGTTAGGGCAAACACCTTGCTGAAAATCTCAGAATTCTGAACTTCTACTGACCTGAGAGTGATGAAATACCAAAAAATTCCACTATCATGTACAGACTACTTCAAAGAAAGAACAGAAAGAAGAAGAAAGAGAAGACGTCAAAAATAGAGAAGAAAATAATAGAAAAGAGAAAGGAAAAAAATAACAGCAAAATAAATTCACCATTGTCTTTATTTCTGTTGACGTTTTGTGCTAGCAACAAGATATGCAAGATATGTACTTGATGCCATATAGGGAAACAACTTTGGCCAAGGCTATAACTAGTGTTTAAGATCAGTGTTTTATATTTTTAACTATACTCGTAACAGTACAAAATAAAATACAATTTCTTACAAGCAATCTCATGATTTTGGTTCCGTTTTTAATCGTCTGCAGAGCTTAGAATCTTTAAATTTGTGTCCAAAATTCAATGGACTAAAACAAGTTGGAGACATAAATCAGTCTCAGAAATCTACCCAAAAGATGCCATTTGTCTCAAGAATTATAAGAATTGTAATTGAAAAATATAGCAGTACTCTCACTGACCTCTTTGAAGCTATTTCTGGGAACAATTAAAATTAACAATCTGGTCTCTTGTAAGAGACTGAGGAAGATAGTTCATAAGTATGGTGTAGATCCAAATAAGCTGGTTACTTTTTATTACCACAACTAATGTGTTTCACCTACAACAGATATGCTCATATTTTTATGCAATAAATGTTACTTTCTGATCAATATCTGCTTATCATTTAATACACAGGTTAGATATAGTGTTGTTTTCATAAATACACATTTTTGGCTATGTATATTAAAAATATTAAAACAATATAAAATAGACTATTTTTATGGACCTAAAACATGCCTAACCCTTGGAAGAAAAGATTTTTTGCTGTGAAACATCTTGACATTTCTGATCTGTTCGGGAGGACTTTAATTTCTTACAGCCCTGATAACTATACCATAAGGAATGTTTGAATTATAGTTTACTTAGTGCTACTTGATATAATTTCTTCTTATTAGAAGATTTGATTTCTTAATACTTCAACTGCATCTAAGTTCAAATATTACAATTTATTTTTCTATGCCCTAGAAATTAGTGATATAGATTAGAAAATTTAAAAACAAAAGTGTGTGTGTTAATTAAGCTAATAGAAAATAAAAAGAACAACTGGCCTTGTCCTACATCTGTTTACACAACCAAAAAGTTATTCTATTATCATTCATTTTGGTAATGCAATTGTTTGTTTCTTTCACTTATGGTTTTGACATCTTTTAGATTAACAGTGGAAGAAGATTATCTGTCTGAAAAATGTTGAAACAGTATCATCTTTAAAAAACAAACATGAATTTGCTTTTGAAAAAAAAAAACAAACAAGTGAAATAAAGATGAAGATGAAGTCATATAAAAGTGAAGATTAAATATAAAAGAGCTTGATTGTATCACTGCTTTCTTGTCCAGGAGGAATAAGAACATCTTGACTTCAGTTCCACCAGAAATAGTAAAAGGGAGAACAGTATAATATTTTTTGAATCCAGCAATGCATATACTGGATTCACATAAAGAGCTGAATCCCTACAATATGATGTTTCCTAGGATACAATGAAAATTGGCTATTCCCCACAAATTCTAACAATTATTATTACTATTACGGATAACAACATTAATAAAATAAATATTTCCATCTATTATTAAAATAATAACTGTTAGTTTTAATACTTCTTTTTATATAGTGCTTTAAAAATTATAAGGTTAAAACATTTCTAATTATACTATACCTAGATTTGTCAACTTGAAATAAATCATCAGATTATGACAAAACTGTAAATCGGTTATAACAGAGAACTTCAGCAGAAACTAAGAACTAGAGTATTATCTTATTAATTATCTAAACTGCTGTTCATATAGGTGTCTTGCTGACTATATGAATTCTGCAGAACTGACTTGAATTAAGAATCCAGTGTCAGACAAAGTGTATTTAACAAACAACAGCACATTTTAAGCAGACACCTTAAATGACCAGTTACATTACAATAGAATAGAAGAAAGTATAAACCTAGAATGACCTTACATTATGGTCAAATCATCATTTTGCTTTGTCTGCAGAAATGTAAGAGACTTCTTAATGAACTTTCCTGTTTTGAATTTAGATGTAGTTCTACAGAAACTTAGAGGAATAATAACTATTAAATATTCATATAAGGAACATTTTAAGCGTTTAAAAAAATGCAAAATAGTTTCTGTACACTCAGACACATGCATGAAGTCGCATACTGCCTTAGCATCAAACAGAAGCTCAAGTGAAATTTTCTGTCACTTATGCACAGGATACATATTTATACACATGGACTTAGGGATGTATTTCTCTGAAGCTTTCTTAACTACTTTCCTATCAAATATATCCAATATCCAACATTTATGAAAGAAGATACTTGAACAAAAACAGTAACATTAGGAAAAAATATTAAAAGTGGAAAGAGACCAGAGAGCCAGCAGATCCCAAAAAAATTATATTAAAAGTGTAAGCACAGTCCTAATCTTCAGAAAAAACCATGAACTTAAGCAAGAAACATACTTGCTAAACTCAAAAGTTGTGCAGCTCACAAAATCCAAAGTGTGGAACTGATATCATAAAGTAGGTCACTTTGCTGAGGCTAAGACTAGCAGATCCATATCCATAGAAAAAAGTACAAAAAGCTAACCTCAGGATAGGAAGTGATTGGCAATAAATATAGGAGAATGAAAATATTTCCCAAGTACAGTACACGTAAGACAAAAGAAAAAAAAAAAAGCTATATATCCTCATCCAGGCATTAGTCAATATTCTAATTACAGACAGTCTGCTTTCTCTTCTTTTAAGTCGGAAGGCAGCATCAAAATGAATTTAAAGGAAATGAATTCAAAAAAGGATTACTGAAGTCAAACTCAAGAAGATCTTGACATATTTCAGAATATATAAAAGGTTAATATAAGTACAGTAGATATCTATGTTTATTTAGAGCTGTCAATGTTCTTTTAATTGCATTTTCACAATGGAGTCTGAGACAACAAACCCAAGCCTGAGTAGATGTAGACACATGCATGTAAACAAAGGAAGTTAATTAACAAGAATAGTTCTGACTTCTCCACTTCTTCCACTCTGCTTATTTCTAATTGATCAACAAATCATTAAACACTATGGTTTAAGAAATGTCTTAAGCTCATACTTCACTCATAACAACTCTTCGCATAGTTACCTTAAACTTTTCAACTATTAATTGATCTAATAAATAATACTAACTAAGAAGGTGAAAAAAAATTTTAACATTACATTAGAAAAGAGCAAGATTGAGGGAAATAAACAGTTCTTCACCTATAAACACAAGTATACATCAACAGTGGTTACATAAGGATATATTCCATCAGTATGTGAGGCTTATGTTTCAGTTTATACAAACATTCAACTGTTTAGACATAAAGAATTCTTAGTCTCAAACGATGAACCAGGTACCTTAGTGTATCACAAAGTTTATTCTTCATATAGCTAAGAAATTGAATAGCTATTATCTGAAGCTATGTCACAGCTGCAGTCTTTAACACTATCATCTCTAATGCTTCATACTCTAATATGAAACAACTGAAGCCTTGTTGCATATCCAGATAGTGGAAGAAATGAAATTCATAGCAGTTGCACAGTGACATGGTTAAATTTTAAGTTAGTATAAGAATACTACCTCATCAAGATTATGAACCAAATTTATAAATCCATTTTAATTATAGAAGATATTAACTCGAAGGTATTTTTTAGTACAGCAAATCACATAATCGTAAGTAAAAATGGAAGTCATACAGGTTGTAAGGGAACTGTTGAATCACGGCCTGAACCACTGATTGGTCACCTGAGGTGAGCATCGAGTCAGCCATGGGGGCACAGGTGGAGGTAATAATACCTGTGTGATTGGAAGGGGTGGAGCCTGGCTCCACCTCTCCCCAAGCCCCATTTAAGGGCTGACCACCACCAGGAAAGGATCTCTTCTTGGAGATCCCTCCTGCGTGGAGTTCACTGCAAGCCTTTTCCATCTAAAGGTGAGCCATTTTTCCTTTTGTATTATTTGTATACCATCTGTATAGACCTAACTAAATATACCATCTTCTGTACTATTCTTAAAAGTGCCATCTTTAAGATAACTCACATTACACAGGTATTATGGAATAGCAAAAAATATCCACTGAACAAAATTTGTCAAAAGCTATGGTTCACGATACCTCATCAGTTCTTCCCTTTTCAGTAAATAAACTATCTTCAAATAAGGCCTATAAAGCACTCTTGTGAGTAGGTCTGCCAGAACGTCTCTATCACAAAGCAGTCTAGATTTTACTAAGCAATGACCTCATACAACACGTTATTGATTTCAAATAAGAAAGCTAATTCCTAAGTATATAAGGACAAAAGCTGAGTCTACCACAACTCTATGAAGTATGAGTATAGCAAATAAATTTATTTTCTTGTCTATTGTAATTGATAAAGTATAATTTCTTGCTGAAATTTTACATTGTGCATAAGCTTTTTAAAAAGATGGCTCAGAAGTCTCTTCTTTCCGCAAGGAAAAATCCAATCGGTTTAAATTATATCAGATTTTCTTGTAAGGTTTGGTAATTAGAACCAGTATTAAATTTACAGGCATTTGATTAGGCTGAAGGATGCTAATGCCAGTCAAACCTCTTACCTACTACGGGTACGAAGAAAAAAAACTACCTTCATTGAGTTTAATCAAGATTTCATCTCTAAGACCAGAATTTCTTGTGACATCATCAAAACAAATCACAAGGAAGTTTATCTACCAGTGTTTCTCATCTACTGAGATTCAACACCCACTGAAAGCAAAATCAATGAAGAACAAGCATGTAATCAAGTGGAAAATGTGTTTCCAAAGACACAGGCAACAATGTATATGGACTCATAGGTGAAAAACCCTGCACTCAGTAATGAATGTGTTCTAGAGATATATTTATCATAGCAGGTGTAACAGTGTAAAAATGCAAATTAAGATAATCAATGTATATGTACAATTATCACTGTTCAGAACATAGGTAATATCACACAATATGTTTTCTGCACTAGAAACAAATACTGGCCTCTGTAAGCTAAAATAAGATAACATCAAGCAGATAAGTAGTCTTGAATGACTCAGGTTTCTGGCAAAAAGGCATTTCTATGACAAAAATTGGAAACTGCTGAAATAAAGTCCTCAAATTCAGATTTGAAAGAGTCAAGTGTCTTCTCACCTCCTTGTGCAGAGTTCATCTGACATCTGCAGTATACTTCAAAGTACACTGAAGTACTTTATGTACATTTTCATATCACATGGATCAGCCTGTCATGACCACGTCAAAGTAGAGATTAACATGGCTACTTCTCTTTCCAGTTATCTCTGAAAGGATATTCACGTGCTGCAGAATTTTTTAGCACAGAGCAGTTTAGTTTCTGAAAGACAAGTCAAGAAAACAGTATTTTTGTTCCTTTTGATCAAAGAAATGTCTTCCCAGTATACTAGATAAGAAGTTATTAAAGNTATACACATAATCAAAGAACCTCGTCTCACTCCTTTATATTGGAGCGTGACAGTGGTATTACTCACATCCCTCAAAATATTACTGCAGATGAAGGTTGGTTTATATGCATGTTGCAAAATCTGTTAACAGTGACATGTGTGAAATATAGTCATAATTAGAGGACAAAGATAGTAATGGTAAATACTAGAACTGCAATTCGGAGAAGCTGAAATATTTAATGAGTGTCAAATCATATGCTATGGTAGAATTCTTCTTTTTCATTTTTACTTTGTTATTTTATTATTTTCACTTTCTTACCTCTTGCAAATGCAAAATCACTTGTTTTCTTAATTCTACTTTTATCTATTTTAGATTTGCTGACCTACTAAATCATCTCTTTATACCTAAAATATCAATGCTTCTGCTGATCCTAAGATCAATATAGTCTTTTCTAACAGTCTTGACATAGAAAGTCAGAGAAAATACTCTGCCAACAATCTCTTAACTATGCTTCAGATTTGTTTATTAATAATAGATACATCTGCCACAATTGTTCTTATTATCAGATTTTGTTAGATAGTTTATATAGTTTTGTTAGATAGGTTAGATAGAGACTCACCTTCACTGATTTTATTTCTCAACAATGATAATTAATCATTCCCTATGTTGCTTAAGCAGATCCTGTTCATACTCTTCTGTTTACAATTATTCCTACAGCCTCATGTCAGCATTTTTTTAATTCTCATTAGGTGTCATTATGACATATTTTGGCCTCAGATAAGATTTTCATGTAGTTGATGCATTCTTCAGCTACTTTGGGGGGTATCTTCCTTGACTTCTATCTTCCACTTTGATTTTCTAAGTGCAACTGTTTGATATGTAAAATGAAACAAATGCTAATATTTTGATCTGCATCATTTCCCAAACAGATATCAGTTGTTGACGCAAGTGTGACTTATCTTTAACACCAAAAATACAGCATTGAATTGCCATCCCTAATGCTGAGCTATAGCAAGTGGCTTTCCCCATTGGAAATTACTGTTCTTCATATAGCTAAGATAAAGCTGATACTTGATGGTGAATGATTAGCAGAATGTTTTCTCCTCTTTGAAATCAATATATTTTATAGACTTTCAAGTAAACACAGAACCATAAGAGGAAAATGACTGGTTTATTTCAAATGCTTTTCAGCATTTTTCACTTTACAGTGAAAGATTTTATAGAGAAGATGTCAGCAAGATAATAATGTTCATATTGTCTTAATTTTTATTTTTTAATAGATTTGTATTATAAATAGAAAGCTTATTACTCCATTTGGAACTGAACTAGAAATGTTGATCTGAGTCAAAGATACCACACTAGGAACTGAAACTTGAAAAATACTTTATGGATATGTAACCTAAATCAGAAACAGCAGCATAAAATAGAAGATAGTTTCTGAAACAATAATGAATTTCAAATCATATTCTGATCTGCTGGCAGCATTTCTCAAATCCAGGCTTCCACAGATTGATCCAATAAAGGACCATGTGAACAGTTTTCCTGATAAAGCAGCATGTTCCTGCTGTTAGTGTTGAGCAGAGAAAGGAAACAGATGTAGCCTGTTCAGCCCCTAATGTTCCGTAATTATCAGTAACTTCCTCTCCTTCATCTTCATTCTCATAAAAAGAGTTCCCTAAAAGAGTGATTTTGAAGAGGTTCTGTGATTAAACTCTCATTTTGAGTGAAAAGACCTGGACAATACAGTATCCAGCTTCAACTGGGTAGAGAGAGAATTCAAAGATTTCATAAATGATGTATTTAGGAGCAGTCCCATCAATCTTATAAACATCAAGTGCCTTAAAGAGCTACTCCATTCAACTTTTTTCATCCCCAACCACGTATGTAACAGCCTTGGTTTGATGGTCTCATTCTTTTATAGCTCTTGGCAGTTCTCAAAATAGGACAATGAGAATACACAGGAAGGCAACAAAGAGGAGTATAGAAAAGTTTCTCTCTTCAGATATCAGTGTTGAAAGTTTTGCAGTTACTTAACAAAAACATTCCCCCCCCAACCTATATACACCTTGAAAGCAATGCCTTCACTTCAGTTGCTTTATCCAGATTCTTATGCCATCCTCTTCTCCCACATAACTAGGGATGGGATAATATCCTTTAGTGACTCCAGAGGAGATTCAGGTGCACAGAGGTGATGGGTTAACAGTTGGACTAAATGTTTTTAGATATTCTTCCCAACCTTAATTCTATATTTTCATTGTGAACAAAGGAAAAATCACCTCTCAGCTAATCTGTGCAGAACTGTTTTGTCATATCTCATAATTTGGTGGAGTAAAAGAATGTTGTCCTTTCAATAGAAATATATAACATTACTTTTTTTTTTTTTTGGCACAAGAATACTTGTAGACTATAAAGTCTTCTGTGTAGTGACTCCAATATCTGGTTGAACTTAGATACCTATCAAGAATTTTTTTGGACTGCCACCGGAACTTGAAGTTGGCAATGTCATTATTTACTCCATTCTAATTTTCTTGATTAAGTTCAATTTAAAAAAATAATAAAGAAATAGTAACTTGCAGAAAATTAGTTTGTAAAAGTTTAAAAAAAACAACAGAAGAAATGAAATTTTAATATCAGTTTCCTAAGAAATATTCAGTGTGCACAAATATGTCTAAGCGTACATGCGTAAGCTCTTTCTCATGAAAATTCCTTTTATTTAAGAAATAAAGCATTTACACTTAATAGTAGAAAGTCATAATGAACTGTATATTAATAAGCTCTGTATCTAAGGATATCCATCCCAAGGTAATATCAGAAAAAGGATGCAATGTCTCTTATCTATCACAAAAAATATTTTTCAATTTAATTTGTTTTTCTGTTCTTACAAGAACAGTGGTTTTCCCATCTTTTTCTTTCTTACACTGCAATAAATTTCTTCAAATTTAAAGTTTTAAGATGTTATTTAACTTTTTTCATGAAAGCAAACATTAAGTTTCTTTTTTTTGTTTTATATTAAGTACTGGTGTAGCAGGAAATAAAGAGATACCTGCCTATATGTTGTAGAAATAGAGAAAAGGAAGCATGATTTAAAATCTGATTTATTTTTCTTTATTTTCAGAGTAAAAAGATTTCACTATCATATTTTTGGCAGCCATTTCAGATTATCTAACAACTTCCTGATGTTGAAGATAATTTTAAGTGCCTTTTCAGAACAAAATACGAGGAACACACATGTTGTTGTGTGTCCTCATCTAGGAGTTCCTGCTCCAGCAGGGAGATTGGACCAAATGAATGTAACACCATAACATGATGGAAAGTACAGCAGTAATAGCAGGATGGCAAATTCTTTGGCTACAGTAAACAAGGACAAGCTCAAATGCAGCAGCCAGGAATACAGAAATGAAGGAAAAAAATAGAAGATGCTTACTCTTGGAAGGCCTCCCATAGGCAAGGATCTCCAGTAAGAGATTCTCGCTTCCACTGCCAGCACTTAAATGTGGTCTGGGAAGGAGCGGATCCTGGCTCTACTCCTTCAGTCACTCAGGTACACTGCAAGCACGTGAGCTTCCCTGGGTTGTCCCTGCCTTCCCACCAGGTGCTCAATCACTGTTTCAGGCCATGACTTAGCATTTATGCTACAATGATCTTTTGAGATCCCTTCCAATCCCTGACATTCTGTGATTCTGTTTCTCTTACAATACTGTTTCACTAAGTTAATGTTTTTGGAATAAATCTTGAGTTAATTGCTTTTGAACTTTATACCATAGTTTGCCACTAGATATTCATTTTAATCTACAAAAGCACCTATATATTTAAGATTAATGCCTGATATTTGATTCCACCATTCTTTCATATGTATTCAGTTTTGAATTTTTCATTTTCAAATTTGCATTTATAAGAAAATACACTCAGGTGCTGATAATAAAAACTACTTTTTGAGATTTGTGGAGAAAAATCTTTCTGTTTAAATAGCTTGTTTCTTTTTCTTTTGCACTTAGTAACAGAAGCAGATTCTTTTTAAAGGTGAGGTTCCATTGTAAGAAGTACTATACTTGAACATTTTTCTTTCTAGTTCTCAACAGCAGACCTCGTGATAAGATGGATGAGATAGCAGAAAACCGTGAAGACTTGTGAGTGAAATCTCTTAATGGGTTTTTCTGAAACACTGTCAAAATGAAGTCTGTTGTCCAATTAACCAATTACTAATTCTGTGGTATAAATAATTTAATGAAATGCTTTTCTTAATCTCAGTATAACTTACAGTTATCTTCACTAGAGCTTTAGAGTGTCTCCCTCTTTTTCCTTCATAGTCAAAACTTGGAAGTTTAAAAAAAGGTACTGTCCACTTTCCTGTTTTTGAGTTTATTTGATTTCTTTGCACTACTTGAAAATTCTTAAAGATGTTTTCTGGCATACAAGCACCAAAACACCATATCTAGATTCCCACATCCGATGACATTGCCAATATGCACAATAGTAGATAATATGTATGTGCAAGATTATTTTTTTATTTACTATCAGTCTGTACAGATCCACACAAGAACAATCCCACTGATATCTCAAGTAGTTTACCTATTAAAGACCTAAAAATACTTTCTTTTTACTTATTTTATTGTAGACAGAGTAAGAAGCCTTTCAATACAACATTAAAAAATTTCTCAAAGAAGTTCCCTGATAACATGTACTAGAAAATGGCTACTTTTTTCTTTCATTAAGTAAATCAACTGATTTCAATATTTACACTACATTTATGTAGTGTAAAACAATAAGAATCTGATCTTGTATCTAAAACAAAATTTTCTATTCTGAAGTAGAAACTCTTTACTCAAAAATTCACATTTCATAGTTGCATTTTGTTTAGAGAAATATTCATAATGCTCATTTCTAAATCAAGTCACTGGAAAACTGAAAACAGAAGACTCTACCACATCTTCTTGAATTTTTGAAACTTCGGGGTTTTTTTTTTTATTTCATGCCCAAGAACGGACGAAAGTTATGCTTTGCTTTGTAAACACTAGTGGAAACATTCATGAATAAGTATGTTAGAATATAACACCTGAACTCCATGGTTAATAAGAGTCTTGTACAGTAACGATAGCCTAGTCTACGACTAAAGTAGAAATTTAGATAATGTTTTACTTGAGGTTATAAATTAGGAGATTTCTTGCATTCTTTGATGCAAAATGCACAATATAATCAAAGAAGACAAGACAATTTCTGAAGGCAATTAAGAGAAATAATGCAGAAGAATAAAACTGTGGTTATGAATTTTTCAAAAACTAATATGTAAAAGAGGGGAGGGGCTGGTCCTCATTTCATGATAGCATAATTGTGCATTAAATTTGCATCTGCCACTATGGTTCCAGTTGTATATATTATATGTGCACTACAGCCATTATACATAGATGAATGTGGTTCTCTTTAGGTACATTTCTCCCACTGTACTAGACTAGACGCAGAAGAGTCCAGTGGAGGGCTACTAAGATGACAAAGGGTGTGGAATACCTCTTGTATGAGGAAAGGCTAAGCGATCTAGGTCTGTTCAGCCCATAAAAAGGAAGACTGAGAGGGGATCTGATCCACATCTATAAATATCTAAGGAGCGGGAATCAAAGGAATGAGGCTGTACTCTTCTCTGCAGTATGTGGCAACAGGATGACGGGAAATGGCCACAAACTGATGCATAGGAAGCTTCACACTAATGTACATGGGAACTTATTCACAGTGCAGGTGATGGAGCACTGGAACAGGCTGTCCAGAGAGGTTGTGGAGTCTCCTTCTCTGGAGACAACAAAGACCTGCCTGGATGCCTACCTGTGCAACCTGGTCTAGGGAGCTGCTTTGGCAGGGAAGTAGACTAGATGATCTCTAGAGGTCCCTTCCAACACCTACAGTTCTCTGATTCCGTGAATACTCGAAGAAGTAACACAGTTAACACATTTATGCTCTGGCTAACACATACTACCATGCTACATCATAGTGTATGGTTACAGGGTATAGCACTACAGTCTTTGTCCTCCTCATAGTGGTTATTCTCAACACACCAGATGGATTTATTGATCATACACCTTACATGAATTCAGCAAAATTTTGCACGTAATACCTGGTGTGACTAGCTTCAGGCCTATTCATTCCTCCTAAACCCTCCTTGCCCTTTTGCACCTCTAGTTCCCTAGTCACCTAACTAACTCCCAACCACTTGCTCTTCATGCGGTATCTGGCAGGAGAAGACTCACCATTTTAGTCTGTGATCACAACATTTCCTCTTCTACTGCTGTTAGTTCTCTTAACTTTTTTTGGACTTCGTAGGTTACCTTTCCATTGTGGATGTTGAGTTCACAGAGTTTAGTCCTGTATTACACCTGTATTTCATCTTATCTTAGACTTTAATTATTTAAAATTTTTTTACAAAAGTTTCCTGATGCTTGTTCTTGGCATAGGTAACAAAAACAAAGCAAAACAAACAAAAAAAACCAACACCTTCACTTTTTCTTTAAAGGTATAACTCTAACCCTAGAACATCTAACTTTTGAAATGTCAACTTAAGACTTTAAGTTGCTAGCTTTGGAAGTCAAAGCAAAGAGGTATGGAACTGTCACTAGGAGTGTAAATATTAGAAAGAAGACGGTGGAAATCCAGGATAAGAACTCATGCCATCCCCATACTTGCTTAAATTATACATTAATACAGCTTATAATATAAGACTATCATCTTATGAGTAACGAGGTTGGGAGAACTACAAAGCAAAGTACATCACTTCTGGCACCTAAATTGCAAAAGCAATGACAGTCATAAATTGATTTCAGGAAAAAGGACTGAAGTTGCTATCTGTTCACTCATTAAAAATCACTTCACTTTAATAATCAGGATTACCTGATGTTCTGAGACCTACAGGAGGTAACACTCTTTTAGAAAAGTGCATCAAGAAGTTGGGCAAATCTAACATGCACAGTGAAGGCAGACATTTTATTGAATATGAAGTTAAAATGACTTATTGGCTTAATGTTTTTCAAATTATGAAATATTCTTATTTTCTCTGAGGTTAGTAAAGCATTGTGCAAATTTAATAGTTAAGTTATTCCAAGTGACAGTACTAAGTAGCAATTTCTAGGAAAGTATGTCCAGGATCATTTTTAATGTTATGTCACATTTTAAAATAAAAATTTCCACATTCTTACATAATTTTGAGCAGACAAGAATAGTAAGTATAAATGGTCTTCTCTTTTTTAGTAGTTGCTTCTGTAATGGAGTTTTTCTGCGTACTTATTCTTGCTCACACCACACACAAATATTTCATCATAAGAGGTAATAATGATAATGGGAATATTTTCAATATTCAAAATGTAGTGGTAACATCTGCTTTCCTGTTATACATCTGATGAGAAGTATGGGAAAAAAGCATTATAATATACACAATAATTTTGTTAAGCAAAAATAGTATAATCTCATTATATTTTTTTCAGTATTTTGTGAATGACAAAAAAAAAATAAAATTCTAGGCCATCACTTCTAACAAAGAAAGAGGCATAATATTATTAAATTTGTGGATTTTCTAAATTGACTGTTTTTGAACAAATTGACAGGATTTATAAAGTAACATCAAGCAATATAATTTTATTGAACTCTAACTGACTGATACAGTACATTCAAATTCTTAAATAGTACCTGTTACGATTCCTACATTTTATTAAATAACATCTAGGTAAACAGGAGGCTATAAATTTTGCTTTTCATAGTATTAATTCATTATTATCACTATTCTGTGCTCCTCTGTCTCTTGAATTCATGGAAAGCCTTATTAAGCATTAAATACTGGTGTCTTATAGGGAAAACTGTAAAGGTTGAGGAGAAAGAAGAGGATGGGAGGATGGCCCCATGGCAGCAGGTAGTGGCCTCCCACATGGACCTGGGTCAAGCCAGTAGAGTGGAGCTGGACAGGCACAGAAGTGTTTCCCTCAACAGTGTATCAGCTACCACCAGGACCATTGTGTCCTATGGATGATGCAGGTCTCCAGGAGCAATAACTCTCAAGAGTCTGCATTCCTCATAGTGAAATAAAACATTTTTCTAGTTGTTCTTTGTTACCAAGCTCTTGAAACTTGAACACTGGAAGTTCCATAGAAGCATGCAGAAGAACTTTAAAGCAGTGTGATGGAGCACTAGAAAAGTTTGCTCAGAGAGGCTGTGGAATCTCCTATGGAGATTTTCGAGACCTGTCCGGACGCCTACCTGGGTGACTTACTGTAGCATACAATAGCAGATAAGTTGGACCAGTGATCACCAGAGATCCCTTTTGAAAAATTTTTTCTGTCATCATAATTCATTAACATAAAGAAAACCTACTTATTTATAAAATGACAAAGAAGAAAGCCTTAGCAGATTTTGTCATCATGTGGGCAATATCAGTCAAATCTCTGGCAAACTTTGTGAGCTTCTGTGCATTTATGGCAGACAGATACATTAGATTTTACATTTGAATTCATCCCTCATTTTCTTGTCATGAGAAGTTGCCAGAACCTGTCATGAACAATATGACAAAAAGATTAGTAAATTCTGATAAGATTCTATGAGATTTTACTTTCAGAGCACTACATGCTCCTTGTTTACTTACTGCTCAGGACCCTGTTACTTACTCTACACAGAAGCAAGTTTACTTACTGTATGTAGGATACTATAGCTTTGTGTTCAGACTTCTTTTTTCTGCTCTCCTACTTCTGAAGCTACTAATAAATCGCTTACAGATTCTCCCAGAAGCGAAATACAAAATCCAGTTTAAAAATCCAGTTTTTGCATTTCTTCTGTTTACCTGTATTTTCTCATTACTTTTTCCATGTAGTTATCTTGGTCACTTTGACCAGGTTGTCAGTTCAACATTGCAAAGATGAATAATGTTCATGAGAGGGATCCCTGCCTGTGGCACTGCCTACTACCATGGAAAAAACACTTATGGTGTCATGATTCCATTTTCCAGTGCAGTTTGGCTGCCAGAGCTTGGAGCCCTGTTCAGTATCAGCATGGCCCTGTTCCACTGAGGCTCCTGGAAAATCTGTGGGGATGCCATAATCTTCACAGACTGAGCTGAACACATAACCTTAGCACTGGGCTACTTGGGGCCAAGATGTGGGCACCTTCCCCCTGACAGAACAGGTATTACTGTGGCTACAGGCTCAGCCTTACGGTTCCTGGAGGTATAGAGCTGTGGTAGTCACTTCTGTTCGTAGCTGCTGTATTTCACAGTAAGCTCACTGTGATCTCTCAGGCCATGCTGAAGAATGCTTTAAAAATATGGTGAGGAGTTCATACACTGTATTTTAACTAGTTACTGTATCATTATATATGTACAGAAACTTGAACCCTCTTAGTTCTCTCTTTGATTGACTGTCGTTTGAGTTTTTTTTTAATTTCCATTTTAACATTCTAACATTCACAGTCCAGTGTCTTTCCAAGAGCAGCAAATCAGAGCACTGCTTGGGATAGTCAAACAGAAATTTTGGAGCAAGTCAAGAGGAAGTTCACAAGGGATCAGAGGGCTGAATCACCTCTCCTACGAAGAAAGTCTAAGAGAATTGTGTTCACTCTGGAGAAGACAAAAGTCAAGGATTCCTTATTGGTGCCCTTTCAGTACCTCGAAGTGGCCTATGAGGAAGCTGGAGATGCACTCCTTGTCAGAGAGTGTAGTGATAAGACAAGGGATGACGGATTTAAACTAAAACGGCAGATTTAGTTAGATATTTGGAAGAAATTCCTCCCTGTGAGGGTGGTAAGACACTGGAACAGATTGCCCAGATAAAATTTGGATCTCCCATCCCTGGAAGTGTTTGGGGTCAAGACTACGTTCTGGTGGGAAGTGTGCCATCACAAGGCAGGGTAACTGAAACAGTATGTTTTTTAAGGTCCCTTCAGACTTAAATAATTATGTTTCTGTGTTAGTAACACACCATTAAAGGTCTAAAAGGAAAGCAGGATAATAAATATAATTGTTTTTAGATTTAACTGCACAGCAATTTGTAATAGTATTGTTCTATTTTCTTGTATTTTTATTGAATTTTCCATACCTGTCAGATAAAATTTCTTGTTTCATCACCATTGCATGTGTTTATGAGTTTACATAAACATTTCAGGTAGCATTACTGTGGTTTTCTTTTCTTTTTGAGGATTAATACTTCATATATTATCTAGTATCTGCCCTTTGAGTTTGAACTCATTTAATTCAAATGTACTGATGAAAATAATATTTTAAAATGTTTGTTACCGTGGTAAATTGTTGTAGAGCATATTTTACAATGTCACACATACACTATAATTGTAAAAGCAGCAGTAATAGACGAAAATTTGTTAAGTAATTAATGATTTATTTGGAACTGAATTTAGTCGTTAGTTTTAAGGGATTTGGTACAATTTTTCCCAAACGATTAGAAAACACGGCAAAGCAAGAAATTCAGAGAACAGTTCTGTTTTCTGATTTGGTTTGCTTGTGCTTGTTTTTTGGTGAATTTGTATAATACAGTTGATACATTCAAGTTTCTTGTAATCAGAAAGCTTGTGTTTTGTATTTCTCCTAAGTCACAACAACCTTGAAGCTGTAATACGGTGCAGTACTAATGAAATTACCTGTAGCCATTTACAAAATACAAACTGCCTCTCTTTTGTCTACATATAAATAATCATGAGGTTCCACCAACAAATGCATATCAGTAACATAAAAACTTACTATGCAAAGTATTTCAGTGATATGTAATTTTCAAAAAACATGTTTTATGACTGATTGTTTGATAGTTCAAGATTTATGCACATAAACAGATTCAAACATTCACTGAAATCATAAACTGGATATTACCGTATCATCTGCTCTGTCCTTTACACTACCGGGCTTTTAATTTAATTAGTTATCTCTGAACTGATTTCAATAACTTTTGCTCCAATAAAGCCCAGCTTTCCAGAAAGAATCTCAGTCTTTGTTTGAATGCCCTGGAAAACAGGCCAGTTTAAACACCTTGTAGAATTGTTTTGTCCACTGTGTGAAGATATAAGGACTGAAAGCTGGACAGCATAAACATTAAAGCTTCTTTGATTTTGATGTTTTGGATAAGTCTTTGATAGAGGAAAATCAGAAGTATAGTATTTAGGTTTCTCAAAGATACTCTGCAAATGTAAAAATGCGTGAGAGAAAAATAAGGCAATAAATTGTTCCCTTATGGTTGTGAGGGAACTCTATCATCCATCATGCTTCCTTCTGCAAACTTAATATCCCCATGAATGTTTCAGCATTCAGTTTCATAAGATTTTTCTTTCATAAAAGATGTTCAATGCCTTTATAAGAGAGTAGACTGGTCATCCTGTACTGAGAAGTAGCTCATCCATATAATTGGAAACTTGAAGCAGTTCTACTAAAGAATATGTTCTTACTGAAGGAGACCAGTGCACTAAATCCAGCTCCACTTAAATCCAGCTCTACTTAAGAAGTAGGTTTTAAAGATCTTGGCTCTGTATTGCGCCTTCAAGTGTAACTCCATATAACTCTCAATGAATACATAAAAGATGATCATTCTGGGTCAGGCTAAAGATTAATCTGGCTCAACATCCTGTCTCTGAAGTGAGCAACAACAAACATTCAGGGAAACAGTATACGAAAGTTGCAAATACGGAATCTCAGGTTATGGTTTGAGAAGTGTGTCTAATCTATTTATAAATCTAGTCTTCTACAACTCTTAAAATTAGTTATACTTTGTACGAAGAATACAAACCTGCTTATGCAGGGGGGTTGGACTCGATGATCTCTTGAGGTCCCTTCCAACTCATATGATTCTATGATTCTATGATATTTTTACCTATTATAAACATCCTGCATGACAAAACAATGATACTCTGATGCATCAGCCAATTTTAATAATAATGTACAGATGTTAGCATTTGGATATGCTCGTACAGGTGTTCATATGTGGAAGCTGGAGGCAATTTCCCACTGAAAATAAAGCCCAAGATGTGAATTTCTAAGTAACTGCTCAGTTGTATATTCAGATATACACAGAAAAATGATAAGATTTATTTGCTTCCTGGTTATGAGCTTCTCCTATAGAAACTGACTGAAATAACGATGATACCTAGGAAAGCGACTGAAACACTTCCAGCAATTTTTTTCACTAAATATATGGGTGTTACTTCGATTACGTTAGTGAGAATTATGTATTCATATTAAAAGGAAAATAAATTAGCCTGAAAAGTACAGAAAGTGTGCAGGTGTTCCCACTTCTAACTTTTTTCTCAAGAAATTGCTTATTTGTAATTTCCCCATGTATTCATATCCCTTAGAGCTCTCCATTGAATATTTTTTTTCACTCTGTATCCCCACAAGCATTTATAACAACCGTATTCTCTGGTAAATAGTCTGAATTTCTTATAAAAATAAATAGATAAATAAATAAATAAATGGAACAGCTATTAATCAAACAAAACTAACCCAAACGAACAAACAATTGAAAGCAAACAAGTAAACAAGCAAAACAGTTAGAGGCAACCTGGAGTAATCTAAATATACATAAATGGATATATGTGTGTGCATGTGTGGATCTTGGCATTTTTCAATCTACAACTTTTTTAGGAAAGCATCCTCTAGGTCTATATAGACTATATAATATCTTTTTTTTCCAACAGAATAACTCTTCAAAACTGAAATGGTCTTTCATTCGCTTCTTCAGATTATTCAGTACTGTTCAGCCTTTAAATTAAGACAAAGTTTCAATCTTTCAGACTTTTTTTTGCATGACATTTTCATTATCTGGACTTTCAGAACTATCAATTCAATGAAAACACAGTAATACCTTCTAATCTCTCATTTCATCCAGACAAAAAACAGAACAGAATCTTATCTGTGCAAGGTCATACCACTCATAAATAGAATTCCTCCCTGTTTATTTCTAATGGGCATTCTGAACAGACCATTTAGTTAGTTAAAATATTTCCAAATAGTTCTTATCTTGTAAGTGTGACACATGATTTTCTTTGGTTTGTTTTAAAGAGGGAATCTCTGGCTCTCAGTAACTAAGTATTGTTGCAAAGGACTCCACACAAGGCATTAACCCTGAACCATTTCTCTGTGGCTTTTATGCAGCCAGAAGTACTATGAAGGTACTTGGGTCCCAGGTCAGAAACACGTGCAACACCCAGTGCAAAAATCCAGATAGTGTCATTGTGAGGAGACTGCACAAAGCAAGAATGAGTACGTAACAGAATACAGTTCTGCACCAGTATAATGTACCAAAAATAATGCTTGATAGTAGTATGAGAGAACAAAATGTGCAGAGAAATGCACATTTTGTCCCACAACAGACTCACTGCTACTGCTGTAACTGTTCTATCCCATAACCTCTTTTGATAATGCTACCAGTGTAACCAAAATAAACTGGTAATTTTTCTGGCTTACCAAATAGTAATACTGTCTCCTTTCTCCCTGTCTTACATAGATGTGTGGAAACTTCTTGTTTCAATTTTCAAAATCCTTCTAAGTCTCATATAGTTGATTCAATATCAGAAAACTAGGTGATTTCCATGTCATACACCTCAGAATTTCCAAATGCCATAAGGCAGAATTCCCAAATGCCATAAGGCAGAATTCCCATTTCTCTTTCTCTTCAAATCAAGCCTGGAAGTATTATTTGAAGGTATAACTTCTTATAAGCAGGATTTTTGAACAATTAAATTCAAAGTTAGATTCACTGGCCTTCTGACACCTTTAATGGTGAATTTAGCAATGTTTTAGTGTGAAATAAGTTGACTATGAGTTTAACATTTTCATAAAAAATGGTTACAACAGAATCACAGAATCATAGAGGTTGGAAAGACTTTTGGAAATCACCTAATCTCACTCAGACAAAGCAGGTTCCCTACAATAAGCTTCAAAGGAAAGTGCCCAGCTGCATTTTGAGTATCTCCAGAGAAGGAGACTCCACAACCTCTCTGGGCACCCTGTTGCAGTGCTGTGCCACCCTCAAAGTAAAAAAATTCTTTCTCATGTTCACATGGAACTTCTGTTTGTGCTGTTGCTCCATGTCCTATTGCTGTGTACCATTGAAAAGAGCCTGGCCCCATCCTTGAGTCCCACCTCCCAAGCTTGTCTGTCCTGTGGCCCATAGACAACGTACAACCTTGCATGCCTTGTAATTAGCCCTGCCCCAGTGCCATGCTGTCATGGCAGCAGCGCTTTCCAGCTGAATTACCCAGTCTGGTCCTGGACTTTCATTCACTGCTAACAACAATTCAAGCATTACCCTGAAAAAATTCCTCTATGCTCAGTGCAGCCCTGACAAGCCAAAAGGTTGGATGTTCACACTAGATATTCATAAGTGTTCTTAAGATCCTGTATTGTTCTTCTTCATGCTTAACAATCCCAGGTCTCTCAGCTCTCATCACTAATCACGTCCCTTATCCTGAAATCATCTTTGTAGCCTTTCACCGGACTCTCTCCAGTAGTTCCCTATCTTTCTTGAACTGAGGAGCTCAGAACTAGATACAATACTCCAGATGAGGCTTCATCATGGCAGACTAGAGGAGGTGGACTACCTCCCTGAACCTGCACCCAGAACACCACTGGGCATACTGCTAGTTCATGGTCAACTTGTTAAAATTATTCAAGTGAAAGTTCCACTTACTCTTCTATACATCTGCTTACTATAAGATTATCATACCGTTATTGTATTAAAAAAGAAGTAACAAACTGATATGGCAGTGAGACTGAAAACAAAATATTACATGTACTAAACACAACAGATTTTCATACTCGGCTTCAGTATTCAGACTGTATGTTCCCTTGTTAAAGTAAGGAGGAGCCTAACCTATAAAATATATCAAACACTTCAACATGCAACAAAACGTTGTCATACTACACTGTTCATTCAGAACTGTATGTCTTTTGCAACCTGTTAAATGGGTAAGTGGCAAAATACATTTTGAAGCAACTTTCTGATACCAGAACACTGAAAATGAGAGTATTCATATTATACGCATAACTTAAGGAGTGGAAAACAATTTGTATTTCTACTAATACAAAACACAGTGGATTTCAGAGTTATAAATTAATTCTTGGATAATTCAAAGGATCATACACAACAGGCTCTTACACATTTCTTACACAATATATTTCATCTATATTACAATTATTAATTTCAGAAATTCAAGATCTATCTAGAACGTAACAGAACGTACCTTGCTAATCGATTCTTGATAAAAATGAAGAAGTCTTCTAACGGACAATTGCAGCCAATTTTCTATAAAAGAATAGTAAATGAATGCTACGACAAAATAGTCATTTTACTACATCAACCTATGTCCTTATTTCTGTGACAGTTATATTCATCCTCCATATTCAGTATTTGTGCAACCAAAAGATGGCAGTGCTTCATCAACAATTCCTGCAAAGTTTAAGTTTATCATTAGGTCATTATTTATGGCATACGAAAGCTTTAAGAAAATGCACAGGCTTACAAGATACTCATTCTCACTCCCTCTCCTCAAATTTCAAAGGGAATGAAAGAGGTTCAATTTGTTTTCAAAGTGTTTCAGTTCTCTGACATCTTATAAAGTTTACTTGATTAATACTCTGTCTCAATTATCAAACAAGATTTTGCAGAATGCTTAATAGATATAGATTGGTTAAGTTCGCTTCTACTACTTTAAGATTTAATAAACATGCAATTCTGTTTCTGGCAGTGACTCATAATCATAACTTCTTAGACTTTCTTCAAATTTATGCAACTACTAGGATAAAATCCCTAACTCTTTTAAATAGAAATTTAAAGAAATAATTTTTAACCAAAGAAAAAAAAGATGATTATTTAAATTATATGACATCTTTTGTAATTTTCATTCTGCATTTTAAGCAAAGCTGCCAGCATATTTTTCTAGAAAAGCTGTCTCATAGATCATGTTTCTGACCTTTCTTTTACCATATTGCATTTTCCTTTGAACATCTCTTTTCGTGCAAAAAGTTGTTCACAACAGCCTTGCCTTGTAAACAAATTTGTCAGATTGCATACTAGTGTTGCTCATGATGTCTGAAGGCCTGTGCTATTTACCATGGCCTCTGGTTTCATTTATTTTTGTGCTGCTTCTCAGAGATGTGTTCTATTTCATGTAGAACAGCTTTTTATAAAAAAATAAATAAAATAAAATATAAAATAAAATACCAATACATACACATAGTAACTAATGATTTATAATCAATTCAGTTGCTCTGTTCTAATTGTTTTGTCATGTATTGTATTTATTTTTGTTAAATATTGTTCTGATGGGTTTGTTAAAAAGTTAAATCAACCCTCAATATGTCATTTATTCTTGCTTAAAATGAGAATAATAGTAACAATTTGTAAATCATTTTACAATTACACTGACAAGAAAAGACATAAATATACACAAACATAAATACAAATAAGCATACACACAAGAGATACATATTATAAATAATGTTTTGAATATTTTGAACTCAGTGAAATCTCTGATATGATCTCAGGTCTGTATTTTGGAAATTGAATCTGAATCTGATCTAAACTAATACTTATCTGTTAATATCCATAAGAAGGTTTGGTATAAATATAAGGTTACTAGACTTCTTGTTTTTTAAAGGTAAAGTATAAATTTTTGCTACATTTGGAAAAAACGACAACCCAGAAATGTTTAATGAAGTGCACATCAGAACATTATGTCCCTGTTCTTCAATATAAATTCAATTACTTGAACAGATACACATCTTACATTTTTGCTAATGTGACTCTATGCATGAGGTGAGAACCACAGTATTTTGAGATATACATAGATGCATTTTCCAGAAGTTACTACAATAGTATTTTTGAATCAAAATTAGAACTTTGTGGCAGCTCACTTGACAGTTTCTGGCATTTCAGTTGCTTGGCTATTATAGAGAAGCAGTGTTTGGCTATCTTGGCTGCACATTAATAATTTGTTCAACAGCCTGTATTTACTCTATAAGTATCTATCTGACATCATTCAATTCCCTGCATTTTTTGCACCCAAAAAGCAAGATTTTATATGTTCACAACAAAGTAGCTAGTTTCTAAGGAGAGCTTGCCAATAGATATTCATTATCTTTTCTATGAACAGGTTCTTTTCACCACATAGTGTGCGAACCTATACCAGTAAAAAATTGTAGTTTGCGTTGTTCCTAATGAATTCACAGTGTTTCTGTAAAACAACAACAAAAAACAACAACAAATAAGAAAAGGGTAAGAGTAGGCTAACAGGAGAACTGTAAGAAGCAAAACAGCTCAGTACTTGAAAAGCTGCTGGGTAATCTAAATGTATTTTTTTGTTTGTTTAGCCTAGGACAATTTCAGTTTATGCTCTCTTTTACCTTACTTCTGCTATAGATAAGACCCAAGCCACTCATTAGATGTCACACTCTGGTTTCCCATGGATGCTGTTCCAGCATGCATATAATTCTTAAGTATTTTAAGTAAGATTCAGCTATATAAAATAACTCCCTACTCTTTGTGTGTCGTGAGAAGTAAGGAGGAAATTGGAAAGGCTTTTCACTTTGCTAGATGATCTGTGTTTCATCAGCGTGTTTATTCTCTTTCCACATACTCTAGCTGCAAGCACACACTGTCAGCTCATATCCAGTTTTTCATCCAGCAGCATCCACAAGTCCTTCTCCAGTGCTACTCTCAATACACTAATCACCCATTTTGTACTGATGTTGGAATTTTCTAGATTCAGGTGAAGGTCCTTGAGGATCTTGGTCTTATTAAACTTCATGAGACTGACATAGGCCCACTTCTCAAAACTGTCAGGTCCCTCTGGATAGCATCTTTTCTGATATCAATTGCAACACTCAGCTAAGTGCAATTTATGAACTTTTTTTAGTCACCTTTTCCCACTTTCTTTCTCTGTTTCACCAAACACAACACAATTACCAGATTATTTCACTCTACTGGCTTCATACCTTATTCAGTTATGCCATTTCACTCTTCAGCACTGCCCAAGATGCCTATCCTTATTTAATGTAGTTGAATTTTCCAGCAAGTATTTCTTCGTTTTATGACTCACGTGGCAGTGGTGAACCTTCTCTTTGTGAATATAAACATTACTATAGTAATAATATTTTACTTGTCTTTCCATTCTCATGTCAGAATTTGCATGCAAGAAGATATTGTGCGCACAAGAAATTATGTTGCAAACCACCAAATTAAGATTAATATTCTGAATAAGTAGCAACAATTTACTATTAGCCTAAACAATCATTTGCAGAGTTCTTGTAATAGTATCGACAATGGAAATGCCTAAGAAACACAGACTGCCTAGTAGAAAGCACAGCTCAGAAGAACCCAGGCTAATCTGACACCACACTACCCTGAAATGTTAGAATTGATCAGCTTCTGGCCTGTTTCATGATGGCTAAATCAATTCTAGACTTAATTTGACTCTAGACAAAGTACACCTTAAATACAATGATACAAAAGGCCTAGTAGGTCCACTGGATTCAACTAAGGTACGCTATATTAAGCTATCAACATCATGGAATTATTATTTCTCCACATCATTTTTAACAAGTAAGTGCTGATTCTGTATCAGACTTCTCTTTTTTGTTTGTTTGTTTTTGTTTTCCCCCCACTGGTTTTATTTGTTTGCTTACTGTAGCAACACATTTTTTTTTTCCCACTTCTAGCATTTATGCCTTAGTTAAGCACTTAACACTAGCAGGTTGAAAATGAGCCATTTTACCTTTCTGTGATTTCATTTCATTGTTTGTTAAAGTAAATATAGATTTAACATTGATTTCAAGCTTCACGAGAAAATGAAGATACAAATCAGTATTACTAAAAGTGAATTGCTATAGCAACAAAACCCATCAAAATGCTACAAATAAAGGAAATCCTGTCTAAAAGCATCAGGTCTTGTTCATGCTCATTCCTTTGTTATGTGTCAGTGGAAAATCTAAATCACCTGACTTAAAACATCTTGTAATTACCATAAATTTATTACAAAGAACTTCACCATCTTGTCCACTGCACCTGTCTTACTGTCCTTCTTCAAGATCAGATATTAGCATAACAGTTTTTAGTTTCTTTTGTTGTTTACTGTTTCTTTTTTATCTTTGTTCTTTTCTCCTACTCTGCAAAAGTCAGCATGGTACTCCAGCTGTGAGAATAATCCTACCTACTGTATAATGCTATGATTATAGTCTGTGCTCTGAACTATCAATCAGATTTTCATTAGCATTATAAGCATTACATTAAGATGTTTAACATATTTTTGGAAGTCTTTCAGCTTTCCTCATATGCCTATTTTTGAGAAGATGAGAAATTCTAGTCTGAGAACCTGTTAAAAAATATTAAATGAAAAAAGTTAAAATTGGATAGGTATCACAGAAACCTTAGGGGAAAAAAGTTTAATTGAGGATCTTCTTCAATATATCTTTACTTTAAAATCATTGAGTATTTTCGTTGAAATCTGTATTTCAAATTGATTTTGTCTTTCTTATATTGGTCCTTAATTTTTTTAGGGAAAAAAAACAACAACAACAAACAAACATCAGTAAAGTTGAAACTCCTGGCATCAGGTCATTTGTTCCAAGTTGTTAACATTCAACTATTGCAGTGATTAAGCTGAGATTACAGTGACTTTATTGAGTTATTGTTCCTAAAGCCTCTACGAGGAGAAACTCATTCTCACTCACACAAACTGAAATTTCTTTCCATGTAATTGTATCCTACTTATAAGAACCTCTTTTCAAATAGGAATATTGCCAAAATATGTTTTGACCATTACTAAGTTGCCAAGGGATGTTCTAGAAGTGCAGAGAAACGAAAACAATATTGGTCCTTATTCCAAGAAATATCCACATTCTGCCAAAATCAGTTACTGGGAATATCTTTGATAGAAGTACCTTGTCCCACTGCTCACAGTATATCATGAGGAAACCTAAAACATTCAAGTAATTTAAGGAACTTTTGTATGATAGAATTTTCACGCTGTCCATTGTTAGCTTAAAAGTAGTTCAATTTCTTTTTTTGTAGTATAATCTCTGGAGTAAACATGTGCATACAATTACATTATTGTGTTCTAGTTCTATTACACAGAGTAATTCCAAATATGAATGTTCTCTTGAAGATTAACTCTTTCAATATTTTAACTGTATTCAATACCAAATACCAATAAATTGTGTGTCCCTTGGGATTATTCTAAGACACTTTGTATCAACTGAAAGAACACTCTAAGCACGCACAATGCACAGAGTTAAATGCCTCTTTCAAGTACCTTTAATTATTCGCACACTTTTCTAAATGCTCATTTTTAGAACCTGGACTAATCTACAGTTAATCCTGAATGATTATTTCTGCATTATTAACACAGGTTCTGAGGGATTTTGTAGATTTTGAGGTAGTTTTATTAACAATTCTTTTTTGTTAAGGGCATAAAATAATAACAATAAATAAAATAAAATAAAAATAAATAAATAAAATAAAAAGTCTTAACTATAGACCCGCAGAGCTTGTGAAAAAGCAACTTTATGAATCATATCTTATGAGTCAGCTTACTCTCATTCAGTTAACTCTAGATCTGATTTTGAAAAATACAGCATGGAACTATCATTCGTTCTAGACATGATCAGATACATTCAAAAAATTTTCAGGAAATTTTGAGCTCTGTTCATTTTGTCAAATAGTAAGTAGTAATGAAGAGTAATGGTGTAAAGCATAGTAGCATCAGAGTTATTCTATGTAGCTAGGGATTTACTATTCTTCATGTAAGCGTACTGAACAATGTGGAGAAAGGGGAAGAAAATTAACAATATTTCTATGCAGATCCAGCTCTGCCTTTCTAGAGAGGAGTGTGAAGTGTGGATTACTTAAACGGGATAGAAAAGGTGATGAAAAACAGCATGAGATCTATTTGCCACAGGACCAATGCAAAGCACATTTTGTAGCTAAAGTAGAAAGGCTTAAATAGTAAATATTTCCCCAAACGTAAAAAGAGTTTTCCAAAAATACTTGTAGCCAGAAAAAGAGCCACTGAGTCTTAGTAAAATTTACCTACTTTATTTGATACATCATCTATGTTACTGATCTCACACACTTTTGTTTTCCCTGGAACATCCTGTTCTGTTTTGAAATTCTGCCCATTTCTTGATGAGCAATCTTAAAAAAAAAAAAAAAATGGTGACTAATTCTCTTTCCCCATTCAGAAAAGCAGAACTCAGTTCAAACGAGAACTAAAATTAGATGTGAAGTTATTCTCAAGAACTATTCATGTGCATGAGACTGTTTGCTTTACCATGAGCACTTCTTATACAATACAGCACAACAGGGGGCAGAGGGACAAGTGCACAGTGGCTCCCCATGGAGCATAAGGGCAGGGCCTGCCAGCCAGACCTGGCCCACCGCCTCAGCCAGGAGTAGGGCAGGACAGAGGGCAACAGGGACAGTCCCAGCCCATGGCATCAGGCATCTCCATGGGGATGCTGAGTCAGAATGGCGATCCACGTCCGGAAGAGGCCAGGGCATGGCTGTTGTCAGCTCAAACTGATACCATGTCTGCATTGGCTTAAATCTTTTGTTATTAAATGAACTTTCAATTGGAGAAAATATAGGGGCCATTTCTGGCTGTAGCACAGTAAATCCATCAATGTATCTTTTATCAAAAGTACACACTAATCTGTAATGTTCCATCCTTCACTGCATGAACACTTTGGGAAAACAATGATTATAGATAAAATATTTGAATTTTACACATGTATAAACCAAATATTTTGTTTATTTTGTAGGATTGCAACAAAAATCTGGTCAAAATATGGAAGGAAACAAAAGAGAGAAGAATATCTTACTGATTATATACTGTTTGCTATAACTAAATGAAAATTCAGCATACTGATCTTTTCTGTGTATAAAAGAATGGTTTCAACAGCATGAGTTAAGAGAAACACTTCATACAAGCAGAAGGAACAGCAACAGCATTTTTGAAACTGAAAAAGCTGGAAGACCAAATCTGACAACCTAGATGGGTCTTCCTCACTCATTGTTACCAGCTAAAGTACTGGTAAAGTAAGAGCTTTCTCAGTGGGGAACAAGCAGGAAAAAACAAAACAAAACAAAAAAATCAGCATTCTAATTATTATCTATCTACTTAAAATAATCAGGTATATTCTATGGGTTACATGTTAACAACTTAGACACATGAAATACAGATGGTGTCACATTAGTGTGAAGTTTTCAGGCATCACAGATAACCATCACTATTTATTTTTGTTCTTGCTAATTTCTTACAGAGCATCAAAAGTATTACAAGAAAATATCCTCTACGTGTCTTTTCGTATTAAATTAACCTGCACTGTATGATATATCAATCACTGACTTCTTAAAAATAAAGCACCATGCAGAAGACAATCATAAAAACAACCAAAACTTTGTAACAAGACTTAATAAATTTCACAGGCACAATATTTTAATAATTGCAATTGCCTCTTTTAAAAGTTCTGAAGGCTGACAAATAATCTAAATATACTGTCCTAAATGTCTGTTTTGTTCTGCAGAGTTGTTTGCCAGTTACAGAAATATTACATGTCTTCTTTATGGAAGAATCCAGGCAAATAATTTTCTCCCTGAGTCAGAAAAGTCTAAAACCTAAGAATTATGCAGAATTATCCATCGAACTTCACTAGATATTCAAAGCAGGAAAAGGAGTTGAGATTTGGGGAGAGGGAGGGAGTGAAAAGTATTTTACTGTATTATATAACACAGTAATTTGAAAGCAGAACATAAACTCTTCGTACATTTTTTTTTTTATCTCCACTTAAATTTATATTGAACGATTTCAAAACACTGATACTGCCATATATTCAAGTTCCCTTAGACACATCCTCTACTTCCTATTTAACCCCACTTTTCCTCACTGAAAACAAAATAATAGGAAACTCGCACATTGTTTTGTGGGCATTCTAGTTGTTGTTACGCAAAACTTTTTACAGAATATTTACTGCAGAGATTAATAGATGTACAGTGCAGTTGTTTGGTACTGATGCAAGAAAACACATTTGATTCACAATGTTTGCACAATGACACTCATGCACATAATGCTGCCTTGAGAAAATGGCATAGAAAAACGTAAGAGCTGTGGTGTCAGAAGTTTTTTCACCTTCAGTTTATTGTGCCTATATTATTTTTAGACTCAATGAACATTCCTCCAATAAACGTAAATATTAACAGGTCCAAAACAGAGACGTTAAGACAACAATTACAGGAAACGAAACTGACAAGATAACGTTGAGATGCCGCAGTGGCTGTACTGATACTATTGTTGAGCGATATTTTTTATTAATTAAATGAAAACTTACCACGGATTTCTAAAATCCAGTATGTCCCAAAGGGATTCTTGAATTGCAAATCTCTAATGCTAGTAACACCCAATAAAACTGTTTTCCTATCATGAATCTTTCAATACTCTGTTATTAATAAAAATTATTTCTCCATCTTGTCATGAACCTGTCAAAAGAATCACTGCCAATAAAATTGATATGTTTAATATACATTTCTTCCCAAAATCTTTTAGGCCTCTTTTCCCACTAGAGACATTCATTTTGAACTTCATAACTTTTAATATAAAATATTTTAAACATTTTCTTCCATGTCAAAAGTTTCAGTGATTCATTTTTACATATCTTTCAGGCATATAGGTTATATCTTAAAAAAAATAAAACCCTTCATTTTAAATACCCTTAAATCTACATTAACACAATTACCACTACCACGAATAGCTAAAAGACTCTTACAGAAGACTCATAATTTTCTTAAACCCTTCAGTTACATAGGTGAAAAGACACATTTATTTTGAATTCCCTTAATGTAAAACAAAATTTCTACTTGAAAACTAATTAAAAAACATATTTGAAAAAAACTCTAATTTTATCTCTAACCATACTTTTTTTTTAATCTTTAATATTTATTTTTAATTACAAATTCAAAAACAATAGTAATTTTAAGACAGATTTTGAATGTTAAAAATTAACTCAGTTCCAAACATAGGTGGCATTTTTTTAAAAAGTCTCCTAAGCTGCAATGAAAACTTGGATCTGGAGAAAACAGAAATTTTTATATTAAGCTAGTAATGACACAAAAATGGATTATAGTACTTGCTATGGCAATTCTTTAATTTACTTTATACTGAAAATTTCACAAAATTAGAAGCTCACATTTCTCTCCTTCCAGTGACTCATGCATAGATTCACATCCTATTAGGCCCAGTGGAATAAATTTCACTGGATTTGTAGGAACCAGATTTAAAAATAATTTTTTTGGTCTTAAGTCTAAATACATTCTAGAGTTATCTTATTAAACAGAGTAAAAATATCTAGAATTTTCGATCTGTTGCATTACTAAAGAGATTTAGAAAGAGAAATGAAAATAATTATAGCTCAATACTCTTCACTATTCTCCCTTGTTAGGCCTGATATTAAGAAAAAAAAAATTATAAACTAACGGTTTTGAAGTAGCAAAAGGCATTTAAATCAGAAGGTAAGGATTTTCTCTCATCACGTTTGCTTCAGCTAAAAAGCATCACGCTTGCAATCTCTCATTCTGATGGCAATTTCAATTACCTGGATGTCTGCTGGGGAGGCAGCATGACAAGCTGCAGACAATCCAGGAAACTTCTGGAGTGCAATGAAGTTAACTTCCTAGCTCAGGTATTAGGAGAACAGATGAGAGCTGAAGTGCTGCTGGACCTGGTGCTCACCAACACACAGGAGATCATTACAGAGGTTAAAATTGGAGGTAGCCTGGGCTGTAGGAACCACACTCTGGTTGAGTTCTTGAGAAATATAGGCCTGGCAAAGAGCAGAATCAGAACCCTGAACTTCAGAAGGGCAAACTCCTGTCTGCTGAAAGAATTATTGGGTCAGATCACCTGGAACGCGGTTCTTAGGGACACAAGAACAGAACAGATCTGGCATGTCTCTGAGGATACCTTTCCGAGGTCACAACGGATCTCCATTTCCCAGCATAAGAAATGAAAGGGAAGACACAGGAAGTCGATGTGGATGAACAAAGACCTGCTGTTTAAACTGAGGAATAAGGAAACGCAAAGGCTGTGAAAGCAGGGATGTGTGTCCTAGGAGGATTACAGGTATACCGTCTGGACATGTGGACATGGGACTAGGAAGACACAGATGAAAATGAACTTGGCACGAGATAGGAGATGATAGAACAATTCTTCAAAAGATGGTAGATCAAATACGTAGGGTGAAAATACAAGGCAGAAACTTACTACTTCTATTCACAGCAAAACTACGCTTTGTAGTTTTCTATACATTTAATTTTGAATGTTGAACATTCTTTCAGAAAATAGCTGTGTTGCCTATTTCCATCCTTGTAAGATTTTCACATTTTTTCCTTTCCCACTTTACACATCAAAGGTAGTAAACTGCTTCATTCTCTTATATTAAGCAAGAGATTATCATTGCAATTATCTGCGTAATTTGTCACACATTTACTCGTTTTTATTTAACTACAAACACCTGTCACATCAGTGCTCAGCTCTACATGAAAGATTTACTGTAATTTTTTTAAGGTGAATCTGAGCTCTCAAACATCTCAAAGATTTAAGAAAAATATGTGAAAATATGTAGACAATATTCAACTGCTATAACTTACATTTCATCCTTTTTTACAGTTTTCCTAACATCTGTGTGTCTGAGGTACATCTGGATTCTTACACTTTAATGAACTATTAATTAAAAAACTGAGAACAGCAATCAATCAAACATGAAAACAAAGGATGAAATAACAGCTCAGCTGAAATCATAACAGTGGTTTAAATAAGACTAATTAGCTCAAACTGGATTTATAACATCCTATTTTTGCTCCAATTTTATTATTTTTTAACCACTGTTCTATCTCTGCCTCCTTTGGGAAGAAGAAAGTAAGCTTTTAAAATGTCTTGGTTTGATGCAGATGCAAAGTAATATTTTTGTGTAGGTATTTTGATTGTGTGTATATATGTATACGTAAATAGATGGTCTTTATCAGGTCCCATGTTGGTCGAATGAATGCATGTACTCACATAGGCTCACATGTAAATATGACTCCAATGTTTATATATGTATAGCTTATATATATATATATATAGCTTTATATAATAATCTTGCTCTAGCAATTCTTATCAGATTTTCTGTCTACTAACTCTGGATTTCATCAGCCTAGCAATTCTGCTTCATGATCTTCTATTACCTGCACTTGGGATCATAAACACTTGATAAAATTAGAGTCAGACTTCTAAAGAGCAATCCTGAAAAATGAAGAAAAACTGTACATCTTGAAATATTCTTTCCCATCACGCCTATAGGCTACAGAAATAACTTTTCATTCATAGTCCAGTTCTTATGGTATTATTTTTTTTTTTCTCTATAAAGAGTCCATTAATTTATTCATCAGCAACAGGAACAACAACAAAATAGTGACTGTAGTCTGCACAGTCCACCTTAAAGCAAATTACTGGAATTTCTATTAGATAAATTTAGGACTTTAATACTGATATGACTGATGACTGGATTGTCTCTTCAAAAAGCAGCAGCTTCAAAAGCTGAAAAGCAGATGAAAAGAAGGTCATTTCATTTGACTTCTTTCAGCAGAAAAACAACCTGTAATGTTTGCTTCAAGCAGCTCATTACAAATACCTCTGAAAATCAGAACCTGAGTATAAATGCACAGACTGCTTGTTGCTCTCTGTCTTCCTCCTCCCTATATTAAAATGACTTATAAAAGTGTTTACAACTTGCAAAAGCAAAATTTTGCCCTGGGAAAAGCTGGTAGTATTCTTGACTTCAAAGAACGATGGCTAAGATCACCTGGGAGTACCGTTTTCCCCTTAGTAATGCATGATGACGGAGATGTACACTAGCTATTGTGTGGACTGCACTGAGTTTACCCTAAGGAAACAGATAGTACAGTCTGTGATAAGAACTGACATCTACAGGACATGTGATACTTAGATGTGCACAGCATCCTGACCCCTCTTTGTAAGTGCTATATCATTTTCATACCTGTTCTCCCTGTCTTGTACCTTTTCCTCATATTTCTCCCATTCCATTGCAAGCTGCTTTCGCCAGTGTATTTCTTTTGCATTTCCTCAAATTTGAGAAAATTTCATCAAAAACCAAACATACATCTGCTTCTTGGAAAGACTATCAACTATTTCCATATTACTGCTACTACTACTACTTATGGAAACACAGACTAATTCGTGTCCAAATTCACTACTTTTAGGTAACATTAAATTCAGAGGATTTATGTGTTAACACTTTATTAGTTTAATAATATACAACCTAAATAGCTGCTTTTTTTCTTTTCTTTCTTTCTTTCTTCCTGCTTTCCTTTCTACCTTCCTTCCTTCTTCAGTTTTGGAAAAAGTGACACCTCATGGCATCTAAAAATGTTGATAATACAGGACTTGCTCAGAACCAGACTTATTAAGCCTATCTGAGGATTTCAATAACACGAAAACAAATCAGTAAAGGTCACAAATTTGTACATTTTATAGGTTGGTTTGATTTCTTCTCAGAATAAACAGAGTTAAAAATAAACTATTTCCCAGGGAAGAATTAGGACTTTGACTTTACATTTTAATGTTATCAGCCCTGAATTCCTTACCTATATTTTAATTTTTCACAAAGTATACAAGCCTAGACTGACAACATCTCAAACTCTGATTTCTCAAACAGTTTTTTTTCTTAATATACTTAATGATTTATTTTGAAAAAATTCTTATAGTTGGTGGGCCAGAACAAGTAAGATACAGCTACAGCTCACTACTTCCAGCACACTGTAAGGTAAGAAAAATATAAGATCAATCTACGTAATTATACCATTACTAACTTTCAAAAGAAGTAGTTATTAACAAATTGTACACTGAATAAAATGAAAACACACCATTAAGAGAAAACCCTCACATGACTGCTAAAAAGCTGGTAAATCAGATTTGAATGATGTAATTAATATTCAAGTAATTATTTAAAGAACATATGTTAATATGTTTATTTCCAAATTCATCAAAAACTAGAGATATACTTAATAAAAACCAAATCACATCTATGAAGTGTGTATGTGGAGAATTACTTAATATAGCTACCTCTGTAGACACACTGATACAGAAAGAAACCTATGTAATAAATTAGCCAAGTGTTGATATCATCTCAAAGTACCCTCTGAGTTTAAGCACAGTTCTGTTTCTCTTGTTTCATGGCCAATTCTTATTAATAGATCAGAGTTCTTTGTTTCCTGTCTGCTGTTACTGCAGCCATCCACTCAGTCCAAGCAGTTTTTATTTGCAAAACATTTTATTCTTTTTTGACAGCTGACAGTGGTTGAGGTACCCAGTCTCATACTGTGTGCATTTGTCAGACTCTTCAGTTAAGAAAACCTTGTTGGCATTTACAAAATCTTCTTGAGCTCAAGACAGCTTACAGCCTAGTAAAAAAAAAAACAAAGCATTCACAGCATCCAAAACAAACAGCTATGGTCTTTGCTTGTTTGTTTTGATAAAAGATGTAGTTGAAGAAAAGAAAACAAGGTAGCAATAAGACGGAATTGTCAAAAGCTTTTCACTTCTTCTGTCCATCAAATCATCTTTGCACATTTGGCAATGTTATGAGAAGGTTTCTGTCTTTCTGCATTCCTTGCTTTCTGAGGTTACATCTTAAGCAAGAATTTTTTCACATTTTAACATCTAGGTTTTTTAATTGACTGTTTTCCCCAACTGATGCAGTTTAGAGGGTCTAGACAGTTTAAAACCCACTTAACTTTATAGACTGATAACTTTTCTTCATGAAGTACAGAAGTCAATATCTATGGAGCTCATAGATATTGATATACTTTTTACACTGTATTCTGGGACTCCACTGTCCAGTGTATGACTGGATCTCAATTATGGGAGAAAAAAAAGCTTGTCTTTACTGACTCAAGGTACAGCTGCACATGAGCTTCAGGCAATCTTGTTTAGATATGCAAGAATCCTGGAGCCCTCAGCGGCAGAGTTCAGTCATTTGTGCTGATAATGTTCATATCATTTAATGGTAAGACATTTTGCTTAGTTGAAGTCTTTCATCTTATTTAACATTTTTGTAAAACTAGTCTACCGAGCTGCATAATTTCTGAGAGAATTTGGAAAGACACAAGGATACTAAAAACCTCAAAATAGACAGAATGAACAGTTAAAATGTCTTCAAGATTGCAAATGACAGGTTGTTGCTTCAAAATTTTTCCAGGACAAAAATATATTTTCAAGTAGCCTCCAATTTTATTTGCAAATGAGTACAGAAAATGGAATTGTTAAACCAAATCACGTGTTTCTTGTACAGAAAAAATACATAGGGATTACATACAGGATCAAAAAGAAACAGATCTAGGTAGCAAAAACTGCTTTACTGACACTAGAAGGGGATCTACCCATAAATGAGCTGTAAAGAGAGCCTGCAGAAGTCGAGGAGCCACGAGAGAATCCAGGTTTCTCGTAGTAACTCTGGCCTTCTTTTCCCATTACCCATTTGTTGCATATTCTAAGTTCTGGATGTAATACTCCAGATATAGTCACGTAATTTTTAAATTCTTGTACTTGCTACTAATTTAGTTTGGAATCATCTAAAGGATTCAAGTCTTTGTCTATAAAAGTGAACATTTTTGGAAAGCACATTCTCACCTCCGCTTGCTGTTTGTATCACAGAATAGGTTGAGATGCATATTAAGAAGCATTCCAGAAACTGTTACTGGTATTTCTGAATTTAGATAAGATTCTGAATTTAGATAAGATATCTGAAAGTGTTCAGGAATTTATCAAGTAACAAATTCGCATTAGTTACTGACCACATATGAACTGCGAATGCTTGCTTTTCTTTTGCATACCATTATGATATGACATATCTGTATGTAAGGGAGATTCCAGGAAACTCCCACAAAATTTCTTTTTAACTAGTCAAGATAAAACCTAAATATTTCTGCTGTTGTATGTTCAGATAGCATGTTATTGGAATACAGTGTAATTTTTCAATGAAGCAGTTCAGTGACCACTAAAGTAAAAATATTTCAAAACCAAGTACTAAAACGCTAATAATTACATAAAAGGTAGCCAAATTCCATCCACAGATTGTGACAGTTTCCTTATTAAAATTTATTTACAATATCCTAAATAAAATTGTATTTCCTTTATGTCTATAAAAAGCAGTAATTTGAGTACATTACTTACTCATTTTGCCACATAATAGCACCCTATAGTTTGCACTGCATGAGAGGCATTGTAACCACTTACTGTAAAAAAAATAATGCATTAATCAGCCATTCCTGAGCCATTCCTGTAAATGATGAAGGAAAGTGAATGACTTAGAAATTTAAAATACTGTAAATACACACAGGAATCATATCTGAAAGCAAAGAAAGTATTAGGCAGAAAAAAATTGCATGCTTCAGGGAATTAAAATAAATAAAAAGGAATCCTAATGAGTGTAAGCAGAGCTTAAACACTCATAATGAAGATTTTTGTGACTGAATTTCAAACAAGTCCCATGTTGTAATCAGTTTGGTCCCAGATGTCTATTCTGGTAATAATACTGCTGTGTTCACCACTGTGATATCTTAACAGTTAAAAGTCAAAGTTGGACATTCTAAGAAGAATCTTCTAACATGTTTGAAGAACACTAAAATATGCTGTCTGTTTAGTGGGAAGACTGGTGATTATTATACATCTTTAGCATAAATTTAAGTTTCAGTGATTCTTAAGACTTTTCATGAGACAGACTATCAGAACCAAGTTTTTATATGTATGTAGAAGTACAGCCCTCACTCACTTTAATTTATTAATGTACATGTGAACTAGAAAGAGAGGTGTTCTACAGTAGCTTAGAAAACACCAATAGCACGATTTACTACCAAGTTAAGATTTTTCCCCTTATGCTCTCATTACTGAAAAAAATGTATTTTAAATGTAAAGATACGTCTACATAACTTGCATCTACTTTTATGAAGAATGGCTATCCTGATTTTGAAAAGAATAAAGTGTTGCACAGTCAGTTTGAATAAGATCACATCATATGTATTACTGCGCATCTACCACTTCTACTGCTCCAGTTAGTCTATTTACTTACTGCTATACCCTACTGAAATTGAGCTGAAATAGTAGGGTGAACTTTAAGACCTATGAGCCAAAACCATCTCTGTCTGTGTTCTGCTACTAAGGGTTTATAATGCCTGAGGGCTTCAGTGTTAAGCATAGTGCTTTGCTCAGTGAATAGTGTCACAGACATTTGTACAAATGCATGTTTGTTTCCAAAGCACTAGCAGAGTTTCTATAATCACCTTGTCCTTTGTAACGTAGTTTTTTAATAAATATGGTTAGCCTGGGATATTTTATAACCCAAATGAAAAGCTCCTGTAACTAAGTATCACAAAGGACTGGAAGCATATATTTTATGTACCAGAATTAGAAAATCATTTGTTTAAATAAAGTCAAGCTAAGCACAGTAATTGATGGCTTCCTTACCCCCTGAAGTTCCATGAAATGGCTGTGCCTTTATATAGTAATTAAAATGTGCCAACAACTATTTTATTGTCTCCAATGGAATTGTCAAGCACTATTCCAAATACAAAGCAGAGGCAAAGCTGCTAAACATGGTATTATCTGGCTTTGTAATTTGTAGCTTTGTGTTCAAAATAGGCCAGTTGTCACACCATACACCTGTCTCTATTAACAAAGAAGATTCTGACACCCTCTACTTCTTATTTTTCAAGTACAAGCTACCTCAATTCTTTTTCTTAAAAAAATATTTGTTGTTCTGGTTGTTTCACTGTTCCTCTTTAAAAAACTAAGATGCACAGGAACTACAGTCTTTCTATAATGTTTCAAGTATTAAAAAGGAAAATGATGTCAGATTTTCAAATAACCAGATTCCATCTTATTTTGCAAAACCTAGTTACTAGTCTAGTTAACTAAAGCATGTTATCAAAAGGTCTGGGGAAAAAGGCCTCTTAAGAGATTAAACTGCAGTATAAGACACTCTGGAAATAAGCATACTAGATACCCATACCCTATATTGATTTAGTTTTCACTACAGTTAAAAGGCAAGACTAGAAATGCAGTTTGTACACACCAGCTGTTTCATTTTCCATGGAGTCTATATCCAACCAAACAGCAAAACAAGAAAATTTTAAATGATGCAGAAATCTTTATTCTTCATCAAATGTTACTGTACTGGAAATGCTCTGATTCATTTGAAAATGAACATATTTATGAGAATTATTACAGTTTATTTATATGTCTTGTTTATTAAACAAAAATTATTTTTGGAATTTCTCCGCCAGCCAGTGATACTTTATGAAATTTAATCCTTTGACATCATCAAGTATATAAAATATAAAATCTCACATCCACTGAAAACACAACGCAGAGGTTAAGACACCCAAAATTTAAATCAGTAATATTTCACATATTACATCGTTAACTGTGCGATTCTTAAATTGATCTTAATCAGACGGGGAGTTCTGTTACTTCTCTAAGATTTCTTTCTCGCACTGTGAACATTTTGGAATGCGGTAACTGCATAAGGCAACTCCAGAACTTATCCAAATATTCTTCTGTAGGAGTAATGTTATATCACTAACCCATTTTTCTTACTTGCAATTTAGAGGATCACGATATAGCTTAAAGGATTTACATTGACTTCCTGAGTTCTACTTTCAGTTATTATACATCTTGAAATACTTAACATCTCAAAATAGATCTCAGAATTTAGCTGCATGAAATTTGTATTGAAGTTATCGCAGATATTCCAGAACTCTGAAGAGACTCCATAAAAAAGTAGAGTAAATAAAGGTTTTCAGTACTCTTTTTTAGTATTTATCTGTTTATATACAGTTTTGAAAAGAAGCTGTTTTTTTTTTTTAAACAGCG
>VXAB01009848.1:43880-111188 GCA_013399175.1 Odontophorus gujanensis | reverse complement strand
TGGCCATAAGATTGTTAGAATAACTTTATTGCTATACTTAACTGTTGGATAGGATTCTGCACAGAATAAAACATCCACTACACTTTCTTATACTAATTTGTTCATATAACTTTACAGCTATGTCTGTGAGAACACCAAATAACAAATGTGTTTGTATACACAGATGTTGTTGTTGTTAAGTAAATATGTATAAAGCTTCAAATCAAATCAATCAGTGTTGATACTGCATGGAGAAATCAGAAGTCTCTCAAAAACACAGACATTCAGGCAAAAAAAAAAAGTGTGTAGAAATGGAACATACTTTGGAGCAAACAGCAGGAATTAGCTCAGATTTATACCCTGTATTCTTCTAAACATTCTGTTTCTAACAATGAGCATAACAGACGCTTACAAAAAGAGCGAGCCTACAGTATATGCCTTCTTTAGTTGTCTTAGTCTTCTCTGAAACTATAAATTCTACTTTTTTTTTTCCCCCCCTCCCCAGTTCTCTCTCTCATTCCACTAGGAAGAGAGGGGAGTGAGCAAACAACTGTGTGGTACTTAGTCACCTGCCAGGTTAAACCACAATAATATGGCCATCAATAGTTCAGGCAATGTAAGAGTATGTTGCAGTAATACGTCCTTGGTATCATAGACACGTGGTGGGAGGAATCACACAATGAAATATTANTCCCCCCCTCCCCAGTTCTCTCTCTCATTCCACTAGGAAGAGAGGGGAGTGAGCAAACAACTGTGTGGTACTTAGTCACCTGCCAGGTTAAACCACAATAATATGGCCATCAATAGTTCAGGCAATGTAAGAGTATGTTGCAGTAATACGTCCTTGGTATCATAGACACATGGTGGGAGGAATCACACAATGAAATATTATGACTGAGGGGCACCAACACTTAAAAGAGATAGGAAGGGCAGGAAAGGCAGAGGAGTTGTCCTCTATGTTAGGATGTAGATAGACTGCAAAGAGCAGTCTCTAAAAAAAATTCAACCACAAAAATCTCACGTTGAGAGATTATGTATTAAAAACAGGAACTGGACGTTTTATAGACTACAAAACACTACTTACTCTATATTCTGCATTTCTTTGTAATTAACGAAGATGTAAGGTAAGAATAAGAAGAACATACTGGAAATGAAGTCAGAATAAAAATAACCATCCATATCAAGATGAAATTGAAGTGTTTCATTACAGGATATGATTGAGACGTGTCATACCCAGAGTCAATGGTGGTATGAAACTTCAATTACACAAGGGACTAAACAGCTAATGAGCTCAGTAGCACTTCCTACTAAAGCTAGCTATAGTGTTGCAGTGAAGTATGCTAAAGGAATTGTGTATTCTAAAAGTGTTAAAGTCTTCATATAAATGATGCATTAAGAACACTGAAGGCTGAACCATTCTTTGAGGACACAGCTCAGGTAGATATATTCTTTAGTAAGTTATGTCTGAAGAACAGAAATAAAGCATTTTTCTTCTTGCAATTTTGATTGAAATATTCTGAGACTGAAAACAATATTGTTATTTTCCCAGGAGACACAAATGACAATTTGGTCATTAGTCCTGCAGGTTTAGAATAGGTCCACTGTATTTCAAAAGAGTCCGGGTAGTAAACTTGGTTTCATATTGTTTTAAAGGAAGGTATTCCACTCAAAAATAGGTACCATCACTCATTTTGTCATAATACTCATAGAAGTTACACTGTGGAATGAGATGAAAGTCAAGCTCTAAGAAAGTTAGGCCTAACCAATTAATCTTTAAAAATGCCAGTAAGTTTCAAGCTGAGTAATACGAAAACGAGTTATTGGTGCAATGTGATATTCCAGGCACTTCTTGTTACCTGTGTATTAACTGACCTTTTTTGTCTAGCACTGTCATAAATTGGTGAGGCATGAAATGACCTATCTCCTCTTGATTAAGGAAGGCAAGAGATGAGTGTGGTTCATGTCCAAGAGATACTGATATACAGTTCTAAGCAATTTATCTTCTAAATTAACAAAAAATAACAGTAGAAGGAATAATAATATCTGTTGCATGCATTGTGCAATTCCTCTCTTTGTTTAGGCTAATATAAATGACTAGGAATTTTAGATAAGCATCTTACCTTAATTGCACAGAACCTGATAATATTTTTGTTTTACAATTAAATCTGTATCATCTTAGTTCTTCAAAAGACAACATATTTATGTACTAAGAAATTTATGCAGATGCCTCCATCATATTTTTTAAAAACCTCCCACATGATCCAGGCAAATTAAAATTATGATGATATTCATTTTACATAAACATTGTTTCATTATTACACTTGCCCTTTTTGACATCAGTAATACAATATTTTGATCAGTGAATGCAATAACAAATTCTCCATAGATCAAGCATGTCCAGAATTATAGAGCAGTAAAACTTTACTATATAATTTAACCTCTAAATTTATAATGCTTACAGGAGAAAAACTTCTTAGCTAAGAAAACAAAATCTTTTTACATATCAATATTTTTGTTACTGTTTTGAGAGTTATACTTAATATTGCAAACTTTTTAGTAACTACCTGAAATATTCATGTCTGAGGTTGATGTATTCTATTCTTTTGCTGATTTCTAATTCAAGATAAATAGCTTTTAAATAGGTTTTTGAATAAAGTCTTAGTTTTTTTAATTGCTACTTTTTATTTTTTAATTTCAAGAATATCGAGCAAAACACAACAAAATTTCTGACTGCAATAAACATATGAAAGCAGAAAACTCCCATTACTGTATTCTGGTTTGGAATGTAGCCTTTCTTCATCTGGAAAACTATGAAAATGAGGAATATTAAAATTCACATAATTGGAGAATGAAGCACAGTTATTCATTTAATCTCCAAAAAAGATGATCAACAAGTAAGTTTTAACTCAGTACATGAGCACTTCTAAAAGCTGAATCTGCTTGTTAGCCACTCTTCGTTGTTTTTTGAGTATGTATTTTATTCATTTAAATTTTTAAGAGATTTACTGTCTCACAGAATTTGCATACACCACCATGTTGCTGCATGTCATCTCGCAGAAAATTACTGCCTATATATGTAATCTTGGTTCATCATGAGTCTGTAAGCCTATCCCTGTCTGGCTTGATTTCTAGTGTTCTTATTTCACCTTAAATATTGTACCTCCTAAAATACCTTAAAATTTGAATGTAACAGCTATTATTTCTGACCTTTGAATTCATTTTTGATAGTTCCACATACAAGACAGTAAGATTTTAAATCACTTTGTTTTACAGTTCAGCCTAACCAGTCTGGTGAGGGAAAAAACAGAAAAAGAGGCAAAATTGAGTACTTCTACCATCCTTGATTTCTGATCAGCCTGAAAGCTGAAACTCACTCATTCCAGACTTAAAAACATGTTTGACATTTCCAGGTCATTCTCAGTCTCTACTAGTTAAAATACCGTAACAAGCTTTGAACACGTTCTTGGAAATAGTGTATGCAAGGTTATGATATAGAGAAACTAGATTCATTTTGTCAGAGACTGATTTTTTAAAATATGCAGTTCATGAACAAATACTGGACTCAGACTAGGAAAGATCTAACAGTACTCTCCCTTTCATTCAAATTCTTATCTGATTAAGGATAACTGATTCCCTCACAGAAGCATTTGTGTAATATGTATGTACAGATTTGTTTGAGTCAAAACACTATTTAGATAAACAATGTTTACTATTAGAAATTGTGTTAAAATACAACATCTTATTTCCTTGGACTCCTTTAAACAATGAAAAGGAAGGATAAAACAATTTCATAGAGAAAAAATAACTATTCAAATACTTTTTTTTTTTAAAACATGAAATAATATGTCTACATTATTAGAGATCCTCTCCTATCAGTAGCTGTTCCACTTCAGAGTCTTGCCACAGAAACAACAGATTTTACCATCCAGCAGATCTCAGTACTGAAACCTCCTGAATGTGCATAAAGAAATATATCCGGAACAGATAGATGACAACTAAATGGCATCTACAGCTGAGAAACAAAAGCTTTTCCATTGACTTCCTGTCTCTTCCAAGGAACTCTACCTATGTGGGATGATGGATACTTTCTGTGATTATACTCCTCTTGAGGCAACAGAAATCTTTGGCTGGAGTAAATAATCTTGCAATTATTTCTAGCAATCACTGTTTGTTAAGAACCTTTTCCAAGGCGTCTAAAGAATTAAACTCATGTGCTGGAAGGTTAAGTGACAAACTAGAGAAGTTGACAGGAATCTAGTGACCATTTTTAGTGCCTGAGTTATAGCAGAGGGAAGCACTTTTCTTTACAAAGAAGTCAATTTTAATCTGCACCCATAGTTCACCTTCTTTCAGTGCCTTCATTTTTGAAAGTAGACTTCAAAGAATGTTTTGAGAGGAGAATTTTTTTGAGAGGAGGATTCCTGCTGCTTAGAAGGCTTACCTAAATAACCATATGTTTCTTTGGCTGAAATACTTTATCATTTTTTGTTTTTACTGATCAAATTCCAAAGCACTAACCCATACAGGGGATAAGGTAAATGGCAGTAAATGGAAGGAGTAGGAGACAGATGCCCAGCTCAGGGAACAAATGCACTTAGGCTTTCCCATATGAACCCCACAAGGTACTTCATGATCCCCTGCCTTTGTGCCTTTTTAAAAGGTAAAAGGGGTCACTCAAAATCTCTGGACTACCTCAATTTAGACAAAATGAGCAGTAAGTAAACTGCAGAAACAGAATTGCTACAATACTAGCTCCAACATATCATCCTTAGAGGGGAACATATATTTGAGAGAAATAACACAAGCTATCACCCCAAATTTAGAACCAATTTCTAGTTATTTATCTGTTGCTGCAAAAATCCACTCTTGTGCTGTGTCCATGACTGTCCACATTGTAAGCTGTTGTATCAGCTACATCTATCAGAAATTTCACTTGAACGCAATCTTGACAGTGCAATGCATTCAAAATTCTTGGAAGTAGAAATCTTTTCTGAGAAAGCAGCTTCTAATGCAAACTTGACTGCAAGTTGGAGGTATTTCTTTGGACACCTTTTAACAACAACAACAAAAAAGAAAGACTTGTGTTTTTTGGTTTGGGATCTTTTTTCTACATTTAGATCTAGTATATACAATAATTTAATACTAAAAAAGCTAATGTCTTTATAGTTGTTGTTAATATCAGCTTGACATTAGAAACTGCTCTTGGGTAATACTCAAATTCGAGGAACTTTTAACTTTGTTCCTGCATTTTACAGGACAGCATATTTATGAGGGCTTTGTTTCCTTTTTGTGAGTTTGGGTAAACTGATTCACTTGTTCCCTAAACAATCTAGTTCAGAAACTGGGCTTGCACTGATGATGAGGGGAAAATTTATTCAAACTTAAGAGCTAATCACTGGGGTTGGAACTTGAAAATATTCAATGTTCCTTCCAATCCAAGCTATTCTATGAGTCCATGATATCTTCTAAAATGGTTAGTTTTTTTTTTCCCTCCTTTCTTTGGAAATTATTTTCTTAATTCTCACTCCATATATTCTAAAGTTTCTTAATTTCTACAAAGAATTCTAGAATGAAATATAAAATGTGATAAAGTTAGATTTAATTAAAATGGAATAGCATTCTGTTCAGGAAAAAAAACTTGAGAATTACTTTTAAGCAATTAATTATGTAACACTTCCTCAGGATTCTCAGTTTCACTATCATTGTTTCTCATATAAATGCAAACAAGTTTGCAGTACTTTCTGATTAAATGGCAGGAAGTATTTTACTTGAAATTATTTGAGTAATCTGAGAAGACACTGAAAAGTCATTTTTAGTAGGCAGAGATTAGGAAGTGTACTCCCTGCTCTAGAATCTGTCTTGGAGTTAAATAACTGGACAGAAGTTTACTTGCTTAAGGTTAAGTGTCTAGTGATACCTCAAATGCCCACTGTTTCTAACATACCTCCAAAAACTAGCAGATAACAGAATTGTAGGGGTTGAAAGGGACATCTAGAGATCATCTAGAGCAACCCCTGTGCCAAAGCAGCTCCCTAGAACAGGTTGCACAGGTAGGTGCACAGACAGACCTTGAATGTCTCCAGAGAAGGAGACTCCACTGGAACAGTAAAAAGCAAAGCCACAGGCACATAAATAAAGGAAAGAAGCTGCCTACTTTTAGAAGACCACAGTAATATAGGGATCTCCCACAAAATTGCTTTGCCTCCACTGCCAACCTTTGAATGAGGTCTGGGAAGGGGTGGATCCTGGCTCAACACATTCTGGTCACTCAGGTATGCTGCATGCACTTGAAATCCCCTGGGTTGGTCCTGCCTTCCTACCAGGTGCTCAATCACTGCTTCAACTCATGACTTCGCATTTTTGCTACAGAAGTCTCGGTAGATGAAAAAATTTAACATGAACCAGCAATGTGTATCTGTAGCCTGGAAGGCTAATGGTATCTTGGGTTGTATCAGAAGAGGGACAGCCAGCAGGATAAGGGAAGTGATCATTCCCCTTTAGTCTGCCCTTGTGAGTTCCCAGCTGGAGTGCTGCATCCAGACCTGGAGCCCCCAACACTGCAATGATGCGGAACATTTGGAGAGGATCTAGAAAATGGCCACAAAGATCATCAGAGTCCTGGAGCACACCTCCTGTGAAGAGGGGTCAAAGGAGCTGGGCTTGTTCAGCCCAGAAAAGAGAAGGTTGTAGTAATATATCATTACAACCTTCCAATATTTAAAAAAAGAGGGAACAACTTTTTATATGGATAGACAGTGATAGAACAAGGGGAAACAGTTATAAACTAAAGGAATGGAGATTTAGATTAGATGTTTTAGATTAGATGTCAGTTGGAAATTTTTTACTGAGAGAGTGGCAGGGTACAGAACAGGTTGCCTGGAGAAATTGTGGGTGCCTGTCCCTGGTGGTTTTCAAGATCAGGTTGGATGAGGCCCTGGACAATCTGAACTAGTACTTTATCTAATGGCTGGCAATCCCGCCCATGGCAAGGGAATTGGGGCTTAATGATCCTTGAGGTCTCTTCCAACCCAAGTCATTCCATGATTCTATTCAGATCATTCATGTGTGGTTCTGTGGCTTTTAAGAAGAGCATATGCAGTTAACTCTGGTGAATCTTGCATGCTAAGAACTATAGGATGTGTAAGGTGGAAACGCCCAGGATTTTTCATTTTTCCTAGCTACTGAAAATTTCCCAGTAACTTCAGAAAATGAAGTCCTGTAGTGTTTTAAAGGAATATTCAGGAATGTCTATAAGTAATATTCTTCATCTAGTTGTGCCACTTTATTTCTACTCCCGCCAGATGCTACACAGAAGCTCAGTGCTAATTATGCTAGATTTACCCCTGGGCACATAGTGGGCACGCAGAACACCCAAACATCCAACTACTTATATTCCTTTAGTGCTCACTCTCCCCCACAGTCCTAACATGTAGAATTACATCAAAATAAAAGTAGAACTTAAATGAGAAAGCTAGCTTCTAAATTTAATTGTATTTAATCACAGATAAACCCACCAGATAAACAATTCAGCCTTACAGTACTGCTGTTTCTGACAGAATACAAACAGAATGACAGTGAGTATCTGTACCCATAATGCTAGTTAACACTCATTTGAAATTTTTATGAAGGTTATTCTGAAAGTAATGCCTCCTATTTTATTACATTGGTCCATGACGCAATAGGAGGATGTTGGACCTACAGTAAGTAGAGGTTAGGAACCTTCCCACCAATATTCCATTACATTTTGTTACCATGACAGAGGCATAGAAGTGATTATGAGGCTGATGTGCATAATTGAATTCCTCCATGCAGAATAGATTGCACTGACGTTCACCAATGCTTGCTGGACATTAATGAAGATGAAAGAGTGGATGTAAACATAGTGAGGCAGTGGGTAGTACATATTGGCAGTGGTGATAGTGATGTGATGACAAGTAATGTTCCAGATGATAATGGAGATTTTTAAAAAAATGTGGCATGAAGGCTCTTATTAATTGCTAGTGAAAATGCCTAGCTAATGGTGGTGAAAAATGTTGAAAAACAGCATTTTCTAGATTAAAATTTGCTCTCGTTATTATGCTANATGAGGCTGATGTGCATAATTGAATTCCTCCATGCAGAATAGATTGCACTGACGTTCACCAATGCTTGCTGGACATTAATGAAGATGAAAGAGTGGATGTAAACATAGTGAGGCAGTGGGTAGTACATATTGGCAGTGGTGATAGTGATGTGATGACAAGTAATGTTCCAGATGATAATGGAGATTTTTAAAAAAATGTGGCATGAAGGCTCTTATTAATTGCTAGTGAAAATGCCTAGCTAATGGTAGTGAAAAATGTTGAAAAACAGCATTTTCTAGATTAAAATTTGCTCTCGTTATTATGCTATTTGTATCTCTTGTAGTTACCATGAAAATTAATAAGCGGCACTACTGTCAGAGAAATCCATGTAGCAACAGTTTAAGAAATACATAAAATATCAGAATTAATTAGATGTCTCTGTCAAGATTTATGTTTATCAAATTTCAGTACTTCAAAAGAGAAGACTCATCTTTAATGCCTGCAGATTTTAAAATAACACTTATAAATGTATAAACAAATGTAATATTTTAATATAGTTTCAAGAGTTTAAATATCAAAAAATGCAAAATAAAATTAAAAAATTGATAGGACAACTGTTTCACTATTATCATTGAAACATTTAGATCACCTTTTCCTCAAGGAAACTTCTTTATCTGTAGGTTTAAACATGCACACTTTCCTNCAATCACTGCTTCAACTCATGACTTCGCATTTTTGCTACAGAAGTCTCGGTAGATGAAAAAATTTAACATGAACCAGCAATGTGTATCTGTAGCCTGGAAGGCTAATGGTATCTTGGGTTGTATCAGAAGAGGGACAGCCAGCAGGATAAGGGAAGTGATCATTCCCCTTTAGTCTGCCCTTGTGAGTTCCCAGCTGGAGTGCTGCATCCAGACCTGGAGCCCCCAACACTGCAATGATGCGGAACATTTGGAGAGGATCTAGAAAATGGCCACAAAGATCATCAGAGTCCTGGAGCACACCTCCTGTGAAGAGGGGTCAAAGGAGCTGGGCTTGTTCAGCCCAGAAAAGAGAAGGTTGTAGTAATATATCATTACAACCTTCCAATATTTAAAAAAAGAGGGAACAACTTTTTATATGGATAGACAGTGATAGAACAAGGGGAAACAGTTATAAACTAAAGGAATGGAGATTTAGATTAGATGTTTTAGATTAGATGTCAGTTGGAAATTTTTTACTGAGAGAGTGGCGGGGTACAGAACAGGTTGCCTGGAGAAATTGTGGGTGCCTGTCCCTGGTGGTTTTCAAGATCAGGTTGGATGAGGCCCTGGACAATCTGAACTAGTACTTTATCTAATGGCTGGCAATCCCGCCCATGGCAAGGGAATTGGGGCTTAATGATCCTTGAGGTCTCTTCCAACCCAAGTCATTCCATGATTCTATTCAGATCATTCATGTGTGGTTCTGTGGCTTTTAAGAAGAGCATATGCAGTTAACTCTGGTGAATCTTGCATGCTAAGAACTATAGGATGTGTAAGGTGGAAACGCCCAGGATTTTTCATTTTTCCTAGCTACTGAAAATTTCCCAGTAACTTCAGAAAATGAAGTCCTGTAGTGTTTTAAAGGAATATTCAGGAATGTCTATAAGTAATATTCTTCATCTAGTTGTGCCACTTTATTTCTACTCCCGCCAGATGCTACACAGAAGCTCAGTGCTAATTATGCTAGATTTACCCCTGGGCACATAGTGGGCACGCAGAACACCCAAACATCCAACTACTTATATTCCTTTAGTGCTCACTCTCCCCCACAGTCCTAACATGTAGAATTACATCAAAATAAAAGTAGAACTTAAATGAGAAAGCTAGCTTCTAAATTTAATTGTATTTAATCACAGATAAACCCACCAGATAAACAATTCAGCCTTACAGTACTGCTGTTTCTGACAGAATACAAACAGAATGACAGTGAGTATCTGTACCCATAATGCTAGTTAACACTCATTTGAAATTTTTATGAAGGTTATTCTGAAAGTAATGCCTCCTATTTTATTACATTGGTCCATGACGCAATAGGAGGATGTTGGACCTACAGTAAGTAGAGGTTAGGAACCTTCCCACCAATATTCCATTACATTTTGTTACCATGACAGAGGCATAGAAGTGATTATGAGGCTGATGTGCATAATTGAATTCCTCCATGCAGAATAGATTGCACTGACGTTCACCAATGCTTGCTGGACATTAATGAAGATGAAAGAGTGGATGTAAACATAGTGAGGCAGTGGGTAGTACATATTGGCAGTGGTGATAGTGATGTGATGACAAGTAATGTTCCAGATGATAATGGAGATTTTTAAAAAAATGTGGCATGAAGGCTCTTATTAATTGCTAGTGAAAATGCCTAGCTAATGGTAGTGAAAAATGTTGAAAAACAGCATTTTCTAGATTAAAATTTGCTCTCGTTATTATGCTATTTGTATCTCTTGTAGTTACCATGAAAATTAATAAGCGGCACTACTGTCAGAGAAATCCATGTAGCAACAGTTTAAGAAATACATAAAATATCAGAATTAAATTAATTAGATGTCTCTGTCAAGATTTATGTTTATCAAATTTCAGTACTTCAAAAGAGAAGACTCATCTTTAATGCCTGCAGATTTTAAAATAACACTTATAAATGTATAAACAAATGTAATATTTTAATATAGTTTCAAGAGTTTAAATATCAAAAAATGCAAAATAAAATTAAAAAATTGATAGGACAACTGTTTCACTATTATCATTGAAACATTTAGATCACCTTTTCCTCAAGGAAACTTCTTTATCTGTAGGTTTAAACATGCACACTTTCCTTAAAGTATCAACAATAGAATATCCAGGGACAATATGTGGTTCCATATGAATGGTATCATTAATGACTTAATGCTGTAACTGAAGTAGTTCTCACATTGCAAACAAGCTAACTACTTTTGCCATCTGGGTTTGCTTAATGCTAATGCTTTCTTAGGCAAAGGCACAAAGCATTGAAAGCCTGTTACTGAAGTAACAGCAGAGCATGAGCTTTACCAGTTATACTATATGCAAAAAGCAAGCAGATCAAATGCACTCATAATAATAATGAAACTGATACTGTAGGGTGAATTTAAGATGGCAGACTCAGTGCTATTTTTTTTATTTTTTCCATTGTTTTATGTAGTAGTATATAACCGCAAGGAAATATTAACATGTCACTCTCCACATGTGAAGTTATGTGAAGTTTAATAACTTCCTTTTCAAAATATTTACTGGAATGGGAACGCAGTAGATAATTATTATTTGGATTAAAAAAGGAACAACAAGAATAACAAAAGAATCATAAAATATGGATTAGAAATGGCTATAGAATATATATTATTCTATAGATGATGATTTCAGACACCCTCAACTACTGTAAACTTCTGTGTTCCACTAAAATTAGTGGATTTATGGCAAAGTCTATCCCATAGAAATGGGCACACAGTATCTTGGGAAAATGATCCTCCTGTTCAGGATGTTGCCTGTTCCTCTAAATAGAGACAGGAAGTACTTATTATTCTGAGTCACAGCTGACAGTCATTATGACTATATTAGCAAGGGTTTGACATAATTCTTTCAAAACTTATTGTCACAAGCACAATAAAACAGATTGAATTATAGCATGAGGTAAAAAAGAATTTTTGCTCAAACATCACATCCCAAATGCAATCTCATTACTGCTCACCAATCATTTCTGTTTTTTGATTTTATTAAGACCTTAATTTGGGCAAACAAAAACTTCTGTTAGTTCTTGCACATACATAGCACCATCTTCATATCTGCACCATCTGCCTTGTTGCAATACACAAATCAAGTTCAAAACATCATGGCATTCAGTGTTCAAGAGAAGAGCATGAGAACCTCACTGTGCTAAATAGGTATGGCTTAAAGGAACCACAGTAAACAACTCAATGTTACCCACCTCTCCACACAGAAAAGTATCAGTGAGGAAGAAGCCATTGAGGTTGTTCTCACTCCCTTAATGTACTTAATGACAGAAATAATCTATTTCAATATGTTCAAATACAGCTTTTGCATATTAGCTGCTACAGTGCTGGCTTATAGAGATGACAGTGGTGCTGTTCATGTCTTAGAGAATCCTGAGCAAATGATTCCAGCCAATGTATGCACAGTTGGACACTATCTTCCCACTGTATGAAGAAGCAGACAAGGGAAGCTCATCCCATTTTCAGCAGTGAAGCAGTGAGAGGAGTGACGCAATATTGCTTTTATGTGAATATTACAAAGGAAATAATAGATTACTGCTGAAATCTGTATTACCTACTGCAGCTAGGGAAGAGAATTTATATACTTTAAAAAGTAGATTCAACAGTGCTAGGAGAGTATTGAGTGTTTCTGTTTCATTCCACTGCTATTTTGTTCCATTTTGTTAATAAGGTAAGTTCACAGCTGTGCAATCACTGCCCTACTTTCAACCCCTCTGACTCTAGTCAGAGCCTAAAGCCATGCAAAGAGATACATACCATTCACGTCTTCCAGAGCAGAAACCCCACAATGAAAGCAGCAAAGTAGCCTCACAATCAAACTCGTTCCTTGTAAGAAATTACAGACCACACGAGACCAGCTGGCCAAGCCTAAATGTAACATAATATGAAATTTTATCAAAACAAGTTGAAATAAGATGCTCTGCTACATGTTTAATGGATTTCATTCTCTTTCTAAACCTCTTATCAGTCTTTCTTTCATATTCTCTTTTAGCAGATGGAATTCTCATTAGGTATTTTGGTTAAGATGAAACTGAATTTCTGACAGGAAAATAATTTAAAATTGATATACATTACTGCCATAAGCTTGAAACTTCACTAGAAGTAATGCTACACTTCAGCGTACACAAGCAATAGATCTGGTTTTCATTTGTCTTGATTTTATGAAATATCTATGCCCATGAATATTAATAGATAGACAATTCAAACTGTCTCAATAGTAGTTCAAAAGCTGGCAAACAGGACTGTCAAAGTTCCTCAGACAAACCAATTTATTTGCTGACTGTTGGATCTGGAAAGTAATATTACAGGTATATAATGCTGATTACTTGAGAGAAATTGATTACACATTACTTCTTTGCTCAGTACAGCTGTTACCATGCTGGCTAATGTAGGGTGGATAATTCGAAAGGATGGAATTCAGAGGAGATATCACAGAGGACGGTATATTTCCGTAAGGCTTCATATAGATGGTACACAGTCTACTAGTTAGTAAAGGGTGGCTCACCTTTTACGATGGTTGAGGCTCACAAATGACTCCACACAGGAGGGATCTCCAACAAGAGATCCTTCCCTGGCAGTGGTCAGCCCTTAAATGAGGTCTGGGAGAGGTGGAGCCAGCCTCCACCCCTTCCAATCACACAGGTACATTACCTTCACCTGTGCCGCTGCAGCTGACTCAGTGCTCACCTCAGGTGATCAGTCAGTGGTTCAGGCTGTGATTCAACAGTTCCCATACAGCTAACAACTGTAATATTAGCTCATTTAATCATAAACAATCAAGACACGAGCAGTAAGAGGAGATAGAGGTAAGAGTAATTAGAGTTGCTTTTTTCATGTGAAAGTGCACAGACAACATCTCAGAAAAGCTTTTTTTTTTTTTTTAAATCATTTCACTTACTATCCTCTATTCTGTCAAAATTCCTGCCAGTCGTAATCTGCCTTCTTCATCTCTGTTACTCTGTGCTTTGGAAGCATCACTCTTTCAGAAGCAAGTAATTTAGGTGCCCTATTAGAAAATACTAGATTGCTAGATGCCTTATATCCCATTTATTCATTCTTTCTTGATCTTGACCTGTCTTAAACAGCCCTTTGCGTTATTTTTATCTCACAAGACTGTTGTATTTACCAGCTCCCTCAGGAATGGGTCTAGCCATACCAAAGAAGGGAGAGAGTTCTGCCAAATGATGCATTTCAGCTTCACCCCTCCAAACAGACACAGAGCATGCACAGCATTGATTACAGAACCACAGTATCCTGAATCACCTCCACTGATTTTTTTTTTTTAAAGTGTTCTACATTCCCTCAGCCATAGCTCTTCTCTCTCTGCTGTTCACTGGTCTGTATAACCATGTGATCTCTGACCTTAAAAAGCTTTTCGTTGGAGGGTCTTGTGTTACATGAACAAAAGGTCACTCAATCTTAATTTATGTGAATTATTAAAATAAGTTATTAATGAAGGCTGTTCTTGCTAGCTCTTCAGCCTGATGAAATTGTTCTCTGAAAAAGGAAAGCCTGACAGCCCAAGGACATGTCAGCTGTATTTATTTTGGCTTGCTGATTTCCGAATGATTCCTCTCTATCACCCACAGAGATCTCATTGCATTGTCAGTAGTAATGTATCACAAAAAGAGAAAAGATAGTAACAAGATTATGAAGATTGTGAAATAAACAGGCCAGACTACACACCTTTCCTCAGTATAACCTGTGTTTATATCATACGTAGGCTCAGAAAAGTGTCTACTCTTTATAGGTTCAGAGATCCTTTTATTCTGACTCTATTCAAGAGCATAAATCCATAGGAAACTCCACATAGTCTTCATCTTTATTTCAGAACTGTATCAGAATGATTTTTTTTTTTTTTGCAAAAGAACCAATAACCCTATGCTGGAAAAACTATGTAGATCGAGAACACCACCCTCACCCCCTCATACCATAATGTCTCTTCTGTATCACCTGTCTGCACTCAATCTATTCACTCAAAAGAAACAGAAGGACACCCCTAGGAATCCAAAATGAAACACGTAAATCTGGCTTACGCTATTCCTGGTTCATGAAAGGTACTGAAATGTACTACAAACTCTGAGTTTAATGTACTACTTATTTCTAGAAGAACTTAAAAGAACTTTACTAAGGTGATTCTTACCATATAAGAGAACTAAAACGAGATAAAATGTAAATGCTTATCAGCTTAAAAATTGAGGCAAAATGAAGGTCGGATTAATAATGGCAGCTAAATTATAGAAAATAAGAATTACAGAAGTCAATAAACTTTCTAAGTATGAAGTTGCTGTTCCTCTGAAGTAGAGGAATTACAGGAAATCACTGTTATGTGTCAGTTTTTAAAAAGCCATCTTAACTAACATTCTGTAACAAAATTTTTCGGTACGTTACAGTCTGTTGGTGCCCTCTGCTCTGTGTTTCATTTATTTTTCCACTTAAAATCAGAACTTATAATTATAGAATGGCTTGGGTTGAAAGAGACCTCAAAGATCATCTAGTTTCATCCCCCCACTGTGGGCAGTCACCAACCAGTAGAGCAGGCTGCCCAGAGCCACATCCAGCCTTTCCTTAAAAGCTTGCAGGGATGGGGCATCCACAACCTCTCTGTGCAGCCTGTTCCAGTGCATCACCACCCTTTGAGTGAAAAAATTCCTCCCAACATCCAAACTAAATCTTCTGTCTTAGCTTAAAGCCATTCTTCCTTGTCCTATCTCTATCAACCCACATAAACAGTTGTTCCCCCTCCTGTTTATATGCTCCCTTTAAGCACTGGAAGGCCACAATGAGGTCACCCCGGAGCCTTTTCCTTCTCCAAGCTAAACAAACCCAGTTCTCTCAACCTTTCCTGATGAGAGGTGCTCCAGCTCTGCGATAGCCTTACTGGCCCTTCTCTGGACCTGTTCCAAGATCTCTGCATCTTTCTTGAGCTGAGGACCCTAGGCCTGAATGCAGTACTCTAGGCAGGGTCTCACAAGAGCTCAGTAGAGGGAGATAGTCACCTTCCCCTCCCTGCTGGCCACCCCTTTTTTAATACAGCGCAGGATATAGTTGGCCCTCCAGGCTGCAGGCACACACTGCTGCCTCATGTCCAGCTTCTCATCCATCAGGACCCCCAAGTCCTTCTCCGCAGGGCTGCTCTCCAGGGATTCTTCACCCAGTCTGTATAAATATCTGGGATTGCCCCAGAACAAGTACAACACCTTACACTTGACCTTGCTGAACCTCGTTAGGTTCACATGGGCCCACTTCTCCAGCCTGTCCAGGTCCCCCTGGATGGCTCTGTTGATAACAAGCCTTTGGCTGTGACCAGACAACCAGTTCTTAATCCATCAAACAGTCCACCTTCCAAGCCCATACCTGTTCAATTTAGAGAGGATGGGTGGTGAGAGACCATGTCAAAGGTTTTCCAGAAGTGTGGTTAATGACATTTGTCACCCTTCTCATGTCCCCCAGTACCATCACTCCACCATAAAACGCTACTGGATTGGTCAGGCAAGACCTGCCCTTGGTGAAGCCATGCTGCCTGTCTCAGATCACTTCTTCATTTCATATGTGCCATAACATGGTGACCAGGAAGATATGCATCATAATCTTCCCAGACACAGATGTGAGGCTCACTGGGCTACAGCTTCCCAGGTCATCCTTTCTCCCTTTCTTAAACATGGGAGTAATATTTCCCTTTTCCCAGTCACTAGGGATTTCAACTGACAGCCAGGAGTTTTCAAATATGATGGAGAGTTGCACAGCAACCACGTCAGCCATCTCTCTCAGATGCATATCATCTGCCCCATGGACTTGCATACATTCAGTTTCATGAGGAGATCTTGAACTTGATCCACTGTTACAGTGGGGCAGAATCTGCTCCTCTCACCCACACCTAGAGGTTCAGGGTCCTGGCAGACATGGGGAGCCTGATCACGACTGAAGATTGAGGCAAAGCACTTACTAAGCACCTCAGCTTTTTCCATATCTGAAGAAGCCAGTTCTCCATCCTCATTTATCAGAGGGGGAACACTCTCCTTAGCCTGTATCTTCCTGCCTAGGTACCCATAGAAACCCTTGTTTTTTGTTTTTATTTCATACCCCTTGCCAAGTTCAGCTGAATCTATGCCTTCATTATCCTGATCTTATCACAAGATATTTGGACAACGTTCCTATATTTTTCCTAGGCTACACAACCCCGCTTCCACTTCTGGTACATATCTCTTTTTCCCTCAGTTTAAGCTGCAGGCCCACACTCAGCCATGCCAGTCACCTGCCTCTGCTGCTCAATTTCTTCCGCTGATGAATACAGAGCTCTCGCCCTCCCAAAAGGGTGCCCTTAAAGAGCAGCCAGCTCCATTCTGCTTCTATGAACTTAAGGACAGTTTCCCAGGAGTTCTCACCCAGCAGTTCCTTGAGCAGGTGGAATCCTGCTCTCCTGAAGTTCAGGGTCCTGACTTCACTGTTTGCCAGGTCTGCATTCCTCCAAACCACAAACTCCACCAGGACATGATCACTACAGCCCAGGCTGCCACCTGTCTCAACATCTCTAATACTCTCCACTGCATTGGTGAGCACCAGGTCTAGTAAGGCTTCAATCTATGTCAGTCCATCTAGTACCTGTACCAGGAAATTGTCCCCAAAAGATTCCTTTTAAAGGATATTTACTTGAAAAGGAATTTCTAAATCCCAGAAATTGCTTAAAATATATTCAGCTTTAGCACATGAAAAAGTATCCTTTTAAAGGAAGCAAGTACTTGAAAAGAAGTATTTACTGTATCTTAAATTTGATGCAGAAAAGGTTTGCATTTTTAATAGGCTTTTTTGTTTTTAAACATTTGTTCATTTCACTGGGCTTAACCAGTTCAACAAGTAAAACTTATTTTTCTTGTGACTTCATCATAGAGCTATATAAAGAAATGTTTGTGAATATGCTATTTGCTTTGCATTTCATTCTGCACGATAGATTCAGCTGAGGCCACTATTGTAGTTGGTAAAAGAAAGAAATGCAATAAATGTCAATAGTAAGAACTTACCACTGAAAGGAAGGATTACTAAATTAAAAAACAACACATTTTACTGATAATACAGAGAGTAGTAGCCACTGGGTTTAGACACAGATGATATTTTTCATACTATCTTCATTAATCACTATAACCACAAAGCCACTTCTTTGATGTACTGCATAAAAAGGTAGGTAGATGCTATAAGGTTCCTATTATTTAGGAAATGCAAATTCTATGACAGATAGTTGAACACAATATTACACCTGTGTATTAAGGATTAAGCAAGCTATATTTAATATGGCAATGTCTGTTTACTGCAATATCTGATTGATTAGAGTCAATAGCATCTTTTAGAAAAAAGTTTCAGAACAAAATGAAGTAGCATAACAAGAAATAAGAATTTTTTTGAGATAAGCAATAAGTCACTGCTTACATGGCTACGGGCCATGGTGATAGCCAAAATGTGAGGGCTGAAACAAAAACACTTCAATTGGTGATTTAGCTACTGTTGTGCAGACTTTCAAGATAGGGATAATTTTTCTCCTTTTTGTATGACTATTCTATTGCCTTTGATGGGTCTTCTTAACACATACACTGTGTGTTGCAACTGACTATATATATATATACACACCACATAAGGAATTAAAGATTGTTGGGATAGTAGTATTTAAAAGAGAGACAAATTAAACTTTAAAATGAAACTTTCCTAGACTGTCACTCATTAGCAACACTTTGTTTTATCAAATGAGTTCTTACACATTTTATTACTATTGCTACTTATTCTAAACAGTTCATAATAATCACATCCTGAATTAGTTGCATGCCATGGTATACACAGCTAATGGCTACTGCTTTCATAAGTCTTAGTCATCAAGGTAGTCAGCCTTGAGAGCCTGTTGTTAAGAGAAGTTGAAAATGAACTAGCATTCTCTTACATCTTTCCCATCCCACTCAAAATCAGCATATTTTCCTTTAGTTGATTTCCTAGAGAATTGCTCACCCTTGGCCTCCCCTCCCTCTAGACTATGCACACTGCAACACTGAGGCAAGACTACTTTCCCAAACCACAGTGTGTGCTTTATCCTTCTGCTTTGCTATTTCTTTTTCCTTTGCTAGCTGCTGCTCCTTTTCTAAAAGTAAAAGCTGTCCTCATTTCTCAAGGTTGTGTTTTATCAGTGATCAGTAATCAGCCACCAGTAAACTGCTTACAGTCCCGGGACCTCTGCTTCAACCTGTGCTCATATTTTCAGGCCTTTACTCTTATCTCATGATAAAATTGTACATCATAACAAGGGACACCTAATATGAAGCTCTGGTTCACACAACAAGTGCTCATATTAAGCTTGTTATCAACTTGTTAAGCCATGACTTGAACCTTGCATATAAGGCACAGTTACTTTGGGGCCTCTGTCAAGCAATGAAAATTCTATTTTTACTGGACCACTGGGTAAAAAAATGTTTATACAATTGTAAACTTAAGGTTTAAATTCAAAACAAGCCCATATTGAAGCCTACTTAATATACTTTCACACACACAAAACATCTTCATTTTACCTACGCATCTTTAAGCATTCCAAGTACCATTCAGTACTACTGACAATATCTGTGGCCATTCCTTTGGAAGCCTCATGTAAGTTCTCCATTAAGCTATATCTTGCAATCAAAATATCTTTGGATACTTAAATAGACAGCTGAGATTCAAAGGCTGAACTGTAGACATTGTGACCAAGCTTGCTTGTGGAATTCCTGGAGCATTTAAAATTCTTTTGCAGTGTTCATGCTTAGAATAACACTGGTGAAGCAAACAGAAGTTCAGGTAATGCATGAACAACTACTGTTTAAGCAGTTGTTAGATTAATCTGTACCAAGGCCTGATCCATTAGGAACCATTACCATGACCACGGTACAATCCTGTTTGTGTGTACCATTATGTGCTCTGTATACTGTAAATATTATGAAAGTTAATACCCTATTTCTTATGGAATGAGCAGTTGTTGGGTGACTACCCCAGAAAAATAGCACCCACACAAATAACAAAGGTGGACAGCATATCTTTGTACGGCTTATCCAGATGGTATAAAGACAAGCAGTAAATTAGAAAGGACTCACCTGTCACTGACAGTCAAGGCTTGACTAGAACTCCTTAAGGGAAGGATCTCCAACAAGAGATCTTTCTGCACTGGTGGTCAGCCCTTAAATGGGGTCTGGGAGAGGTAGAGCCAGACTCCACCCCTTCCAGTCACACAGGTACATTGCCTTCACCTGTGCTCCTGCAGCTGACCCAGTGCTTGCCTCAGGTGATCAATCAGTGGTTCAGGCCATGATTCAACAGTTCCCATACAGCAGTATAGTAGCATCATCATGCAGTCCATTCAAATGATGAATATTAAATGTGTATCAATCTGATAAGTGACACCATATTATCAATGGAGACTTTTACTTCAACTTGAGAGATAGTCCTATCTTATTACATAGGCCCCTGATGCCAGAAGTGGATGTTGGTGAGATGACAGTAGAGATCAAACCTTCCCACCAAAATTCCATTATATTTTGTTATTATATGTGACAGATGGCAGCAAAGGGCAGTCTCACAAAATGGTATCTGACAAAGAAGTGCATGTGAAGCAAAGGTGTATAACTGAATTCCTTTGTGCAGAAAAAATTGCACCCACTGATGTTCATCGATACTTGCTGAACATTTAGGGAGACCAAACAGAGGATGTGAGTACAGTGAGGCAGTGGGTGGTACGTTACAGTAATGGTGACAAGTGACATAAAAGCCAAGCTACCCTCTAGCAGCCATGCAGATTTATACGAGCATATTACTTAATAATTCTTATGTAAAATGAGCAAGTATTCCTTAGCTCCAACATGACAAACATGCCATGCAAATCAGCTAAAGTATCTCACATGATCTTATGAACTTGTGGTTCAGTGATCAGTTGGTATGCTCTCGATTACCAGTTACTAAAGCTTGTAAAAGTCTGTTACTTCCCAGAAGACTTTGACTGGCTCTCCAGATCTTTGAAGACAAATGAGAATCTTCAACAATTCTAAAGCAATAAATCATTGAGCTTTCTGCTGATTGGCAATCATGTTTTCAACTCATCAGAATGTTTGTCAGCTGGTAAGCTACTAAAAGATCTGATGTCTATCAAGGGGGTTTCTAGAAGGACTACTGAAAAAAATAGGTCTGCTGAGAAGAAAAAAAAAGGGAAAAAAAATCAATTGTACGAAAGCAGTACAAAATTTATAAGTTATATGACTCCACTGAGGAACATTTTTTTTATTCGTGACTAAATTAGAATAATTTCACTTTGTTAATTAATTGATTTACAGCCACTAATTGAAATGAAAAATATTGATATTCCATTAAAACAGGCTTTTATATGGTCAGACACCATGTAATCTACTGAAGTGAATGGTAGATAAACCCCCCAGACATATTCCAGTATTTAAAAATGTATGAAAGATTAGGTGCAGCTTTTAAGGATTTCCTGGTATTACTTAAATTCCAGACAGCGTCTGGCTGTTTTTCTTGTACAGTAAAGCTATGCTATTGATAGATAATCAAAAGTAACATGTTCCAAAACGGGTGTCACTATTTGGCAAAAGATATGGCTGAAGTATATATGGTTTGCCATTAATGAATATTTTATTATTGAACTGTGGTTTTTTCAGATGTCTATTATGTAAGTTGCTCTGAAAATAATGCCTCCTATTTATTTCCGTGAACACTACAACAGATACAAAGAGCACAGTTACACTATTTGAAAGAGCAAATTCTTGATGATAACACAGTCACCACCATTAGCTATGCAATTTTAGCAACAGTGAACAAAAGCCTGCATGCTGTGCTCATACAAATCTGCACAAACAGAGGTGACCCATTCTCTCTACTGCCACTGCTGAAATGCACCAACCACTACCTCACTGCACTCACATCCTCTGTTTGGTCTCTATACAAGTTCAGCAAGTGTTGATGAATATCAATGGTACAAATTTTTTTTTGCATGGAGAAATTCAGTGACACACATTTGCATCACACATACTTTCATATCAGATGCCATTTTGTCGTACTACTCGTCTGCTGCCATCTGTCACATGTAGTTACAAAATGTAACTGAATCTTGGTGGGGAGGTTCAGCCTCTGTTGCCATATCGCCAGCATTTGCTTCTTACGTCATGGGACAACATAAAAAAAATAAAATTGGAGGCTTTACTTTCAGAGCATTCCTGTACATTAAAGTAGACAAAAAGAACTGGAATATTCTAAACTAGTTTATTTCTTATTAGAGAAAACATTTCTTTGTATTTATTCAATTAATGTCAGTCAGTGTTTAGTTCATTCAAAGACAAATTACTACTGAAAATCAAGGAAGAATTTTCTAGCATATAAATGTAAAGAAATGATTATAAAAAATATCTATGATGCAAGGAAAATAAGAAATATTTCAATGAATTCACTACCACAGATGTGTTCCTATTATTATAAAGCAAGTAGTTATCACTGAAAAAATAGTTCAGATAAATATTTTCCTAAAATGTGAAGAAATTTTATTTATCAATTTGTTCTGCTTGTTTATAATTGAATTCCAATTTCCTTTTTAATAAAGGTGACAAAAGTAATGAGTAAATGTAGACCATTCTTTAGATAATAATAAACACCTTCACTCTTTATTTGCAAACATAATGGGAATGTAGAAGTATCTGAATAAATGCATATTAAATGGTATAATTGCTTAAATAAACAGATATAAAACATAAAGATGGCAACAAGTTTTATCAGCTATTGAAGAACAGAATTTCTTTGGGAAATACCTTAATTAGAAAACAAAATCTTAAAATTGATTATTTCAATCAGAATTTACTATCTCCTTACTTCTATCAGTCTACTCCACAATGAGACCTCCCAAGGAATAAATTAAAAAGCCTACAGTGTTGACCAGTAAGCTGCTGCAACCAGTATCTTTAGGATAAGAAGTGAGTTCCAACCATGACAAATAAAAGGTCAGTAATGCATGCTGCTGAGATCTTATTTGTTACGGATGAAGATGGGATGAAAAGTAAAATGATTATTTTACTTCCCCCTTCCCCCCCCCCGTTTTTTTGTTTTTTTTTTCTGAGCAGAAATCTGACTAACACTGAACATAGAAGGAATTATGAAGATTTCTAGGACATACCTTCTCTTGTTTGCCTTGAATGACACACATACAGTTCATACGCTAAAATCTACTATCAGAAACATATTTTGTTGCCGTAAACAATTTTCAGGGTATAGCAAGAGAAGAACATAGACGAAAACCTAAAAGAGCTTATTCTATTTTTATTCAAAATATAACAGGAAAAAAAAAACACACCAAAACGGAATAAAGAATACTATTGTACAAGAGAAGATGTAGGAATTTTAAAAATGCATCAAAGTGCATCCATAAATACTCTGCAATAGTTATGGAGTATATTACCAAATGAAACTAGAAAGACATATTTGAAGTTAAAGTTATATCTTTACAACATTATAGGGCAAAAAGATAATGCTTCTACATACAACAGACAAAATTCTGTAATGTTACTAGAATATTATGATTTTGAATAGTAGACCAAAACATACAGACAGCAGGAAGGAGTTTTTTATCCCAAAACATGAGACAAAGGTAAAAAATATTTCACTGAAGATTTTTTTGAAGCATTACACGCATAAGTATCTTATCTACTTCTACCAAATATATTAAAAGAAAATCATAATATACACAAAATACTGCCAAAATATCTGCTTTTCAGGCTCTTTCACTGTCTTAATTTTTATCATTTAAAGCCAACATCAAAAAGAAAACCACTTAGAAATTTTCAAGAGGAAATGAAAAAAATATATTATTTACTTTTTTAAAAAAGACATACACTTTTACAATCACTTCTGTTTTTGACCAAGTCCACTTAGATTTTCTTTAATACTCAGTAAAGAATCCTGATAAAAGCATTTCTGCTAGAAAACAAAATGAGGAAAAAAAACAAAAGTTCACTTTGCTAGTCTGTAACTGTCAAGGAAATAAAATAAAAAACACTGGATCTCCTGCTAAGGGTAAGGAAAAAATTTCAAATTTCAGAACGCTACAGCACAAGCTGATGAAATACTATTGGACAAGAAATACCCAAGACGCTTAAATATACCTAATAAATGTAGTTCTCATGCTGCACTGCTGATGTCTGTAATTAGATTTATCGGAAGTGTACGAATTTTATGATAACTGTATACTTTAACATTATAGACACAGAGACACTATTCTTATATTTACAAGTTATGCAAATTAATGAGAAGCTGAAATTAACTCAAACTGTCCCAAGAAGAAAAAGGAAGAAAAGGAAGAAACTGTCAAGAGATTAAGTCAGAATGGTTTGTTTTAATATAGGATAAATTGAAGGTATAGTATATATCAAAGCTTATTTAAGCTTCTCAGTTATTTTTTTTTTCTCGCAAAAGGAAGATTAAATGAGATGAAATGGCAAATGCTGAGTCCTGTCTTCTTTCCCCTACTGTTAAAAGTAACAATTTCATTGTTCTATTTGCAGTAACATATCTGATATGTATAGATTAAAATGGTTGGATATAGTAAGTGATGATGCAAGCCACTACATGACAAAAAATTTACATGCCTACTTATGGTCATACATCATTGGAATTTCTGGAAGATAAAATAAAAAGATGTTACATAAATGCAAGGTGGGTGTGTTGTGTGGGGTTTTTTTGTCTTTTTTTTCCCACTCTCAAGACTGGAAAAAAAGATAAAATATTAAGTATGGAAATGGTAGAAGCACATGAGAAATGTTAACCTACTGAATTTCTTTCTTAAACTCCTTTCTTAAAAGCATCACTTCATTCAGATAGCTTCAGAAGAACTTGTACTAAGTATCTTAACTTTGGGAAGATTATTCAAAACTCAAAGCCTTCTGAGCTTCGTTCATGCCTAATTACATAAGGTTTAGACAGGTTTTGTAGAAATTTTCATTTCAGTAATAGTCAAAAAGAGGGAAGTAGTGAATTTATTTGAGGACTATTCATTTATTTATTTATTAAGAACAACAGGCAAAATAAAGCACAAACTCCCCTGAGCATCCTCTTGTCCAGACTAAGCAGTTGCAGTTCCCACAGTCACTCCTCGTAAGACTTCCATACCACACCCCTCACTATCTTCATTGCCCTTCTCTGGACATACTTCATGGCCTTAAAATCATTCATGTACTAAGGAACCCAGAAACCCAGTACTCAATATGCAGCCTCACAAGTGCTGGGTACAGAATGATGATCACTTCCTTGCTCCTACTGGAAACACTGTTTCTATACAAGCCAAGATGCAATTGGTCTTCTTGGCCACCTGAGCACACTGCTGGCTCATGTTCAACTGAGCATTGATCAACACCCACAAGTCCATTTCTTCTACATGGTCCTCTTGCCACTCTGCCCCAAAGCCTGTAGCATTGCCTTTGTTTGTTATGGTCAAAGTGTAAGATCTGGCACTTGGTCTTGCTGAAATTCACCCCACTGGCCTCAGCCCAGTGATCCAGCTTGTCCAGATCTCTCTGTAGGGCCTTTCTATCACAAGACAGATTGACACGTCCAACTTGGTGTCATCTGCAAACTTACTGACAATGCACTCAATCTAAGAAAACCAACTCTTCTGTGACTGCATACAGTATACTCTGTTAGCATGCTTCATATAAGCAGTACATTTTTGGTTAAGTATTCATGACACAAAACATTGCTTCACAAAACATATCTTCAATATTTTGGGATAAGGAAACCACTGTACAGATGTGAAAAGCATAGTGTGTTAGAAAAACAATTTGATACTAACAAAGAAATAAAGCATTGATCATGGTGAACTAACATAATAAACTTTAGTTTCTATTTTTATCTTACTCTTATTTGGCTATAAGTTGACTTGAATATTTTCAACCAACTTATTTTCACAGACCAAACTTCAGTTTAATATGAGTTTATATAATTTCACTTAATGTGATGCTGTGGATCCCGACATTTGCATTGATTAGCAGATTTTCCCTAAATTCACTCATAGATATAAGAAGTGTGTGTTTTCACTTGTACAATCATCTTGGAGTGAACCGGCAGAACCAGGTTTGTCCTTTCTGCATGAGGATGAAGGATGCCTGAATGTTTTACCTTAATACACTGTGAACAATGCAATGTAATTTTTCAGATCAGTTTGGGGAAAGAAAAATTGTTCAGGGCAGCTAAAATCATCATGAAGCTTTAATAACACCCTTTTGAAGATGTGAATTTTAAAAGAAAAAAATCAATCATGAAATTGAATGAAACATAATTCTACAGAAACAATCGATAATCGGACAGTGGTGCCTCAGCTTTTTCTTTTTTTTTTTTTTTTGCTAAGGTGCACAAGGATTTAAAGTAGCTACATTTGGGGATCATATAATGACTAATACTGTTCTTAAAAGAAATCAATATCTATGTGTTTTATAGCTCAATAACCGTTGATTACAGGCTAAGTGACACAGAGGTAAAACTAGTAACATAACACATACACACTATCAACTCTGCTATTGACAGATTGAATAAATAGAACTTATTTCTTCAGTATCTTTATTTGTGGCCTCATCTAGTGGCAGCAAACCCAATACATTTCTCCAAGTGTTCCTATCCCTCAGTCACCCTATACATGTACATTTATGAACAGAGACTGCATGACAGTACTTTTAGCTGCGAAATGCTAAGCTTTATCTCACTGCAATTGCGTACTTTGAACTTCAGGAACTCATTTTTTTCATAGAATTACATTGAAGTGGAATCACAATAGTTCTTCAGAATATGATCAGTTTTCAATTGAGCAGAATGTTCTACTCCTAAGTAACTCAGAACACCACATATGTGATTGGGCCATATTGTATTCCTCGTGCAACTATTTAATCTGTTGTTAGGATGAAAGGAATCCAGCATCCAGACCTCACTTGGGAGTCAAAATCTGTAAAAAATTATTGCTGGACAACTTTTAGCAAAAATCAATTTTCTTAAAAGCTGCTATGCAATATTTATATTTCAGGGTAATCCCCAATATATACCACTTGACATTTCAAAAGCTTTAGCTGCTATTTAGAGCAAAAAGTAGGCTAATTGCCTTCACTTATACCTCTGAAATGAAGATAATTATAATGAGAATTTCTATAAGCATATTTGTTAGTATGTGTGTAGTGTTTAATTACTAAAAAGCTTCAAGAGAGTGCATAAAAAGTAATACTGTTTGCAACGTGATGCTGCTCCCTGCCTCAAGCATTATGCACAGGTGATTCCATATAAATAAGCAAAACAGTTTAATTCAGTCCTTCATCTGAAGCCTCATAACAAGTGACTATCTCAGAATAACAAGTAAGCACTGAGGAAAATAGCAGTAAAACTATTTGAATAGCATGAAATGCACTCATCATTTATACAAAGTTGTCAAAACTTTGATTTGTCATCGTTTGCTTTGTTATCATTTGTTTCATAATCTCTCTCTGCCATCACACATGCAGTTTAGTAAAGGAAATAAGGAAAGAAAACATAAATGAATTGCAATATAGTTTCATATCATGTCTAGGAGCTGCCTCTGTTATATTTATGTAAATACAGACCTTGACTATCTGATAGAGTGACCCCTTAGGTCACCACTTATAATGCAAGTGCAGACAACACGTTTTTATACTACATGTCAAGATAACAGTAAATCCTTTCGGAAAGCAGCTCTCAAATAGTTGCAAGTTTTGGTCTATTCAGAAGTTCTTGAGCTGTTTTTTCTCAAGAGTAAGTGACACGGTTAAGGTGCAGACCTCCCATAGGTTTAGATTCCTAATTTAGAGTCATAATTTTTCTTTTTTTCAATTCGAAATGATATATTGAACAACAGGTACAATAATATGGTGCAGAGATTGCAATCAAGCTGTTCACTTACATTTCTGAATAGTACAAGATACCAGCTCCTCCACTTCTTGCCATCCTTCTTACCTCATGAGCCCAGATTTGCCAGCTACAGACATGTAAGTACTCAAATTTTGTATGGGTATTGACTTTGAAAGTTTAAAGAGAGGTTAACTCCTTTTTCACTGTGGTGGGAAAGCATACCCAGATGTTTTTTGTCATTAGTCTAAATACTAGTAACTACACAAAAGCTGAACTAAATCATCACTACTTTTATTTGTCCAGTTATCCTAGCTAAAAAAGTTCAAATACTGCTAGTGTACTAGTGACATCTATATGCATATATGCACATAACAACTACAAAGTGAAAATTTGGTAGGGGTTAAAGGTCTTAATGCTAATTTTATTGTCTTACTTCTGAGTGGTCCTAGTAAATAAGGAATCAGTGCACACCTAGGTCTGAGCTTAAGGAACTGGGAGGAACCTTAGTGGGTAAACTGTCTAAAGGACAGTTTAGGGAAGTTGCCATTTGTTACATTTCTTTCTGAAACATTTCTCTGAAAGTAGATAAGATTTTGTTAGATTCAATGCAAATATCATAAATATTTTTAAATGAAGTATAAGACCTTATAATTATGCTGGAAACTTTTATCACTAAAAGATATTCTATTTTCTTGCATATATTAATATACTTTTACACAGAAATATGTCATATGAAAAAAGCCCTTTATAATTAATACTTTGTATCTTCATGTAAAACAGTCTCATTTCAATTTTTTTTTTTGCAGACACACTCTTCTCTGATTGTAATACTGTGATCCACATCTGTCTAATACCTTGACTTAGTTTTCGTTTCTCCCAGATCAAGAGAAGGAACTTCAAGTGAACAATTTGCTTGTAACTCCAAGTGGCCAATACTTCAGGAAGCCCTATTTTACTATTGTTATTATTTTACTTCTGTGGCCCTGTTATTCTGTTTGGCTTATGTTTGTTTGTTTTTCTTTTTTATCCAATGACTCATGTGCAATAGCCAATTTGGGATACTTGAAAATGTATGTAAAAATTCCTTTCCCTGACTTTCAGGATCTGCATTGGACAATTATATTATGGATTTTTTTTTTTTAATCTGCATTACTACTTTTTTTTCCCTGAGAAAAAAACAAAACAAAACCACCACCACCAACAACAACCACAAAAAACAAGCAATGCTCAAAATTGAAATAAAAAAGAGCACTCCAGTAGATTTCATAACTTTTCTAAACATACTCTTATTATTGTCTAGTTCACTATGAAGGTTCTTTTATGAATGTCACTTCCTTAAATTGCTTCTACTTTGTTAAAAGATGACTATACTATACCTAAGTATGTGTATTCACTGTTCTCTCATCAACTGTTTCAGAACATATTTTTCAGTGAACTATAAATGTCTCATGCTATGTGTATTACTAAAAGCAAGTGCCCTGTAAATCAAACAGAGGGTTTGAATCAGGGTAGCATTTTTTCTTTTCGAATGTACATTAGCTTTTATTATGTATTTTTTTACTCCCTAGACTATTAATTTACCATGCTGTATTTTCTTCTCTTTCCTCAGTAGTGTACAATTCTTACATACATTTAGAGAGAATCCCTTGTTCAGCACGACTGCAGAATATCCACCACAGACCACTACAAGAGCTAAGAAAAAACATGAAAATCATGCTAATTTTTATCAGTAAAATATGCAAAACACTTTAATATTGATATTGTAACAGCAGTAACTATTTCATCAGCATCTGATGAGCAAAGGTGGTTGTAACATAGTTCAGTGCAAAAGTCTACTCTGAAAAATAGTAAGTATTGATATTTAATTATTTAATAGATGTAGAATTTACAATCGATATTATCAAATCAACAAAGTTCTTTATCTATTAAACCTACCTACTAAACAGAGTTCAACATTTTCTACTGTGGATCAAATTCAGTGTTTGTCTCATATATAAATATATATTTTAAAATTATTTTGTGATGTTAGTTTTCTGTCGAAAGGAAACTATTATTTAAACAGAGTTGTAAAGACTGTTCTTTGCTTCATTGCATTAAAACTAGATTGTTGGTATTAATCAAAGAGTGGTACATGATCCATTAGCTGTGGAAGGCTTTAAATAAATTATTTGCAGCATGGGGGATTAACATGGAATCTCATTAACCAGGAAAGTTTGTTATAGTTTTCATTTAAGTCAAACTCACACTTTAGTAATTGCTTGATAGGGAAAAATGTATAGCTGTCTCAAGTGAAGCTCAGTACTGTTAGTATTACTTCCACCATATTATGTACCTGTGATTTTTTTTCTAGCTGAATGGAAATCTGAGATCATAACAAACCTATGCTGAAAGCTAGATATATATTGTCTGATGGAAATACTTGAGGCTACAGATTATGTACATTAGATAAACTTTACTGTTGAATGACTATGAAGCTCAGAATTTTTTTAAAACTAATGGTGAGGTCAAGACTCATTGATTAAGCAGAATCTGATTTGGATACTTAAATAAAATGAGAGACGGCGAGGGATGTGAGGCTGCTCACTGAAGATACTGTAAGACAAATGTTCCTTCCTTAAAAAACTATTCTTCTTCCACTGGAAAGCTCATTTCCTTGAAAATGAAGACTAGTATTTTAATAAAAGTGAATTTATCAAAAAGTGCTTTCAGTTTTACCAGCATCCTCTACCAAAACATTTCACAAGACTCCATAACATGCAAGGTCAGTTTTGTTTATCATCTTGTTTTTTATATTTCTTACGTTTCATAGAACAGAATAGAACAGAATAGAATAGAATAAAGAATAGTTGGAAGAGACCTTCAAAGATCATCTACTCCAACCTTCTGATCACTTCAGGGCTAATCAAAAGTTAAAGCATAATGTTGAGAGCAGTATCCAAATGCTTCTTGAACACTCACAGGAAAAGGGCTTTAACCTCCTCTCTAGGAAATCTGATCCTGAGTATGACTACCCTTACAGCAAATAAAGTTCTGTTCAGCTGTGAGTCCTGTCATAGGTTACCAGGGAGAAGAGATCAGCACCTCTTTCCCCACTTCCCCTGATCAAGAATTGTATATTGCAGTAGACAACTGTAATATACAGTAAAATAACCCTCTTGCTAATTAAAACTGTATTCTCAGAATACAGTTGTACATTGTTAATAAGTCAATATAATCACAGTAAATTTGTATTTACCTTTGTTCAACAGATTACATCAAAAAGTCATAGCTGTAGGAATTGTACTTCAGTGGCTGTAGAACTTGCATGTAAGAAAGTGAATGAGGTTAAAAATTAATTTACAGTATAAGTAAACATGAAGGAAACTTGAAATAAAATGTTGGAAAAGGAAATTTGAACAGATACTCTTCAGGGCACAATTGCATCTGTTTAAGCTTATCAGAGAGTGTACTAAGAAGTTTGTGATGAACATAAAACTACTGCTTTTTCTGTCTTTTCTCTGCAGTGGACATCTATATCCCATCTGAGAATAAGAAGAAGTTAGCTCTGGGAGCCCCATACAAAAAGCTGTGTTCTGATTGTTATGGTACTATTCAAGACAGGATTATATTCTGTGCATTTATTCCAGTACATGCAGGATTAAACAAACAAAAACCACAATCAGGTGTCATGCTATAAAACAGGTCACAATTTAGGATTTATAGATTTTTTTGCTCCTGAGCTGCTAGTGGCTTCATTCAGGCTTCCTTTGGAACCATAAGCATTAGATAATCAACAATGAAGCAGAAATTCCTGTGGAAATATAGGACAAGAAGGTATGGGCATAAGTACCATGATAGTTGCTTGCTCAGCATCAGAACTTTAGAATGATTGTAGGCCAATGAACTAATAACTGCAATCCTGAGTTGAGGTCTGCAGAGACCTGGCAAGATGCCTCATTCTGGTTTATGCTTCTTTTTTCTTCCCAGAGAGAATAAAAGCGCACAAACAACTGAAGAATAAGAATAGAAATGTGGCCAAAGATCACAACTCTCTAAAGGGATGTAAACCAAGGCTTCAGAAGTGTAGGCTGCATCCTAGAGCCAGTTTCAGATTTTATAATATATTTATCTCATTATGTTTCTATAATATAATGTCTCCCAACAGATTCTGGTATGGTAGGTACTGAGATACAGCAGAAAGCAGAGTTTAATTTATTTGTACTAATGAAAATGTTCATACATCATGCATAGCAGTACTTAATACAATGTAACTAAAATCCCCAGTTATGTCAGTAGTTTGTGCACACTCCTAATCTGCAAAAAAATGACAATTTGGTCTTCTGCCAAAATAAATCACTCACAGAGGATATCACAAATGGTAATAAGATGAGAAAGCATGACCTCTGAGGAGCAATCGTGGCTTATTGCTGTCTGCTGTATTTCCTTTATTGAAGTAGTTTTAGTTTGGAAGATGTTGCTTTTCTGTATTCCCAAGTTTGAAACTAGTGAGCTCTGTGATTATAATGGGAAAACCCTTGTTTAATTAGAGGCCTAATATGATTTTAAATCTTTAACTATGCCTACCAATATCTATTACTTAGTGAAAGAAATGATGTAAAATGAATATCAGTAAAAGGTTACACAAAACTAAAAATCACCAATATATTGCCCATTTAGCTTTAGTCTTTCCAAGAGGAATGAGAACATAAGAATCAAACATAAGAATTGCAGATGTTCCAAAATAAAGAGATAGGCGAACTAGTGTGTTTGGAGAATGGCCAATAGACATGTTAGCTTACATTTAAGATTTTATTTGTAGCAGGTGTATATACACATTTTAGGCATATCAAGATATCTTAACTAACAATAGTACAAGTTATTAGATAGATCGCAATCCTTTTCTATCTGTGATGAAATGGATGCAATTTTATTCCTAAAGGTTGACTTCCCAGTAGTATCCTTTGAAGTAAAAATTTTATTTAGACACAGGTAGGTTTTCTTCATTTATTTTCTCTAATAAACCTAAATTCTACATTAGCCTAATGCATACAATTTCTTTTTAATATATTGATTCTCTGGTTCTTTATTGTTCTATAGGGTAATTACAATTTTAAATTCAATCTTTTGATCTGAAAACTTTAACAGAAATGAGACCCGTTTTTGACATGAGCAGACAGTGATTGGACAAGGGAGAATGGCTTTAAACTGAAAGAGACAAGATTTCGAACAGAAGTTAGGGGGAGATTTTTTAATCAGAGACTGATGAGGCACTGATACAGGCTACTCAGAGAAGATGTGGATGCCCTCTACCTTGAAGTATTCTGGGTCAGGTACGATGCGGCCCTGGGCAGCCAGATCTGGTGGGTGGCTACTCTGAGCATGTCAGGGTGGTTAGAATTAATGATCATTAATTTTCAACATTTTTTTTGCTGTTGCTGCTTTTTTTTTTGAAAGTCACTAACAGTTCCAAGTATTTTTTATATTTTTAGAATCTACATTTTAAGTATAGCAATTGTACGCAATAGATACATGTCCGCTAGAGAATAGTTATCATAGCTGCAATAAACTAGAGCTGGTTTAGATCTAGTAAGATCACTATCTCCTCCTTCCCCTTAAATTAAGTGTGAGATAATGTAGTAGGAGGTAAAATACGTTAGAGGGACAAGGTGCTAGCAGGGGCCCTCAACCTGCTGCATCTCCTGATGAATGTAGTAGGCAGCAAGCTGGTGGGGCCCATCACCAGGTCTTTAAATTAGATTTGGTGGGGGATGGGGATGTACTACTGAAGAACAGAGAAGAGTCAGGGAACACTGTTTCCTTAGGAAGCAGCAGGGGAAAACCTCAGATTTTTCCCTGGTTTTTTGGAGGGCTTCTCCAAGAAGGTTAATGAAGCCTGAAGTCCAGCTGAAGTGTTTCTGTACCAATGCTTGCCATCTTACTGCTATCACAGAAACACGGTGGGATGACTTATGTTAACTGGATTACTGTGATTGAGGTTTGAACATTTTAGAAGGGATAGGTGAGGTAGGAGATATGGGAGAGTTACCCTCTATGTTAAGAAGTGGATAGACTGCAAAAAGCTGCTCCTGAGAAAAAGTCATGAAAACTGGGGTTGAGGTGCAGGAAAAGGTTGTGAATGCACCATCTCTGAAGACATTCAAAGCCAGATTAGTTTGGATCCCAGGTAGCATGACTGAGTGGCTGGTAATCCTGCCCACAGCAGGGGGATTGGAACCAGATGATCGTTAAGGTTTTCTATCTGTTAATGATGGCAGAGTGCATGGGAATGGCACAAAACTATGCCAGGGGTGGTTCAAAGCTGGACATCAGGAAAAATGTCTTTATTGTGAGGGTGCTCAGGTTTCCTACAGAGGTAAACATGATCTTTGTTGGTCCCTTCCAACTAAACTTCTATTCTATTCTATTCTATTCTGTTCTGTTCTGTCCTGTCCTGTCCTGCCCTGTCCTACACTTCTCTGATGGAAAGTGGCTAAGTCAGGGTAAAATTGCTAAAAAGATTTTATGATTTGCAAAATCCAATCTAGACATTTATAGAATCAAAAGAAAATTTGTGCCAGATAAAAAATGGCTCACAGATACAGCTTTTTTTTTTTTTTAATAGATTTGAATGCTCATTTAAATGAGTTAAACATGCATCTTCAAGGTGAAAATCAACTTATCTGTAAAATGTTTCAAACCATGACAGAATTCAAAATGAAATTCAACTACATCAAGCTCAAGTTATGGCAAATAATTTCACACATTTTTATACATTGGTTAAGTACAGTCCTGGGAGAAGCAAAAAATAAACTTTTCATTTTGTGAAACGAATTTGAGAATAGGTTTCAAGATTTCTGGAAGACATCATCATTTTTTGTATGTTTGTGATTCTGTTACCAGTCAACATAAACACATTATCTGCAAATTTTCAAGTGAAATGTGTAGAGTTGCAATCATACATCCAAATCAAAGAAAACATTCATCTTCTTTCTTTACTAGTCTTTTAGAAGACCTATCTTACCAGAGAAAAGTACCCCTTGCTTCATATTCATGCCTTATTCATGTCATCACATACATTTGTGTACAACTGTTTTCAAGGATGAAATACAGGAGTATTAAAATTAGAACAAAAATCTCTCCTGAGTGCCTTGAAAACACACTAAGAATTGCAACTACTTCCATTAACAAGATACAGATTTTACTTGTTCCACAAGTGAAGTTCACATATCACGCTAATTCTATGCTTTTTTCTTTGTATTTCAGTAAAAATATCTAAAAGAAAAAGAAATAGTTACTTATATAATTAATTATATATCATATATTCTATATGCGGCAATTCCTCTCCACTCAGTACAGCCCAGGCAAGAATTGCAAGTAGTTCAGTAGTTCATAATGATTTATAAATCTAATTCAGCCCAGCAATCCTATTGCGATATCAACTAGCAAATCAACATTAGAATAGAATTCCCTTAGTCACTTACTTGTGGGCTGCACTGGGAATTGAAGCCCTTGCAGAGGTGAAGTTCCTAGTCTGAGAATCTTATAGTAACTTTCTGCATGGATTTAGAACTTACATAATGATAAAAGGAAGAATTTAAAAACTGTGATAAAAATAATGTTGTTAGATTATTCCAATTTCCTGATATACTGTTTTGCTGACTGTAGCTGTCATCTTGATAACTACGATAAAAGCACTACTGCTAATGGCATTCACAGTCCTGTGAGTGCTAGGTAATGAAAACAATCATCAATACTTTTTCTCTGGATTGATAAACGAAATTACATCAATGATAATTATGTACAAAAAAGGAGAAAGAAAGATCAAACTGAATTGCCTTCAAAATTGTTCAACAACCTTATTTCAAGCATTTGTACACGCACACCAGAAAGAAAACTATTTAATTCTTAATATATAATTTGACAAAAATAAAGTTACTCATTAAACATTTTGTTATCTAAGGATTTTCTTCTGACGGTTTCTTTAGATATTGATATCTGCCTTTCATTTTAAAGTATCTTATCAGTTAATGGAAAATACAATTTCCCTAAGCAAAAGTCCACAAAATGCATGCTCAAATAAATACATATATTGTATATTTCTCTGCTCAATAACAATATATGTTAACCTGTTCTTATATTATACATTACAGAAAGATAAACATAAAATACCGTTGTCAGGTTGTATTACAACAATCAAGAAACTCCAGAGCAAACCTTTTTAGGATGACTAATAAAGTTTTGGGCTGAGTTTTCAAATTCACTCTATATTTAAAATGTGTGTAAAATTTAATTAAAAATGATATCACAATTTTTTTTTTTTAAACACCATTTGCACTGGGATTCATTCAGTCTACCCAAAACACCTATCTAATGTCTAGCTCATTATACCTAACTGCCATTTCTCTACCCAAGTCAAACTAAAACCGTAAATAGGACAATTTATCTTTGAGAATCTAGTTTCTTCCCACACATAATGCAGAACAGATAGTTAAGCCAACTAAGTTTTAAGCAGCAAAATTTAAATGAGATAAAGTCACTTCCAGTGATCTTAAAAAAATATAGTTACATGTAAACTTAAAAAACATCACAGTATGTGGCTGTTAACCAAAAAGAAGACAAGTTAATCTTTTTTTGCTAATCAGTACCAGCTATGAATGTAGGAAGAATCCCAATTATTGAAAAAATATGACTTACAGGGATCTTTTAATGAATATAAAATATGAGCCACAGCACACTTCTGTATTCTAAATCCTTGATCAAGAAAAAATGAAAAAAAAAAATCCATTAAGTCAATGGAGTTGTTGTATTATTAAAAGAAGAGTGAAGACAAATATTTTGGTGGCTCTTTGTAGATCTACTGCAAGATTTAAATCACCACAGCAACACTTCTCATATTAAAATTAATGTAATAAAGTTTGAGTTATGTATCATCTCAATCTTCATTTTCACCAAAAAAGTTAGTTTTAATTCATTATTGCATACAACATCACATTTTTGCCTTTATTAATAATTCTTAAATTAAATTTTACATAAATACATATGATCATAGAAGTAAAAATCTTTCAAAAGGTGTGACTGATTAGTACTGCAAGGCAGTAGAAATTCAAGTCTTTATTGTTTTCTTCATTATATAAACATACCCATTCCTTAAAATTATATCTGTAAAATTTTTTTTGTTTTTACTGAAAGCTAATATTACACACTTACAAAGAAGTTATGCCTAATATAGACTAGCCACATCTACCATATTGTGATCACTTTACTTATGTGAAATAGTAGTCAAGTGGTCTTCAGTAAGAGATTGTGTTAACTTCAGTGAAAGTCATATACTGAATCTTGCAAGCAAAGATACCAAAATATTGGTGTTTATCTTTTAGTGAATTCATTTTAACTACCATTGGAGTGGAATCACTTGTATATTCCCATGACTAAATGATTTAGCATGGAATCTTTTCTCTTTCATGAATGACTAAAACACTGATTTTTTCCTTTTCTTTTGCTCTTCCATTTAAAAGTGGCAAATAATTATGTTTCAACACGTACTGATTTCTTTCCTATATTATTCTTGTGTCAGCGTTCCTTTACCAGAAATAAAGAGCTTGTGTACTTCTTATATATCCAAAAACAGCAGATTGTCGTCCAGATTCCATTTTTCTTTTGCGGGAATGTTCTTTCATCATTTACCAAAGCATTTTAAATCCCAAAAACAAGATGCTTCTAATTCTGACAAAATTAAAAGCAAAAAAACAGAGTACTTGTTAAATTTACCTTGGAAAGAAAGATATGTATGCCTTATTTATAGGTTCTTTTAATTATTTTTGGATCTAATCATTATATTTGGAACTTAATAAATTTTGGAAAATGTTTGGGTGTCCTGTATAACCTTAGTAGCTGATCTATGAGTGATCAGTGAATAATTCTAAATGGTAAATGACCTCACAAACTGGAACAAAGAAACAGAATATTACTTCTAGGGGTCCTCCATGCAAAAATTATTGCATCTACAAGACATCTTTCTTCATGAAAGTAAAAACAATTCCATTAATATTTAATTAATTGTACTTTAATTATAATTTATTATTTCTCTTATCTAACATTAGTTTTTCTCCCTGTTAAAACTCTTGACTGAATTTTCCATGACTTTTTAAAGTAGGTCTTAAAAACACATAAAAATTACTGCTAGTGGAGCACTAATTAAGGAGGAATCATTCTAATAAGTTCACATTAGATTATGTTGATTCCAGCTGGTTACTGTTTATGTGATGACAGTTGATCACATAGTCATCCCAGTTATTTGACTCTAAGTAACACAATTGATTTGTTCACTGATAATAGCATTCACATTTCATTTACTTAAGCACTTTCTCTGTGTTTTTCATTCTCACAAATGAGAGACTTACCCAAAAGTAAAAATCAAAGCAATATTTTCCTTTCAAAATCCATTTTATTCATTAACAGCTTTAAATAAAAGGCTTGAATAGGTGACCAGGTTTCATGTGTATTGCAGGCTTTATTACCCTTTAGAATTACAGTACATCACAACCTGCACTTCATTATTTTCTAGTATTAAGTAGTTCTCCTTTTCTTTGTATCTACACAACACAATGGATCTTTGCCAAAATCCTCTTGAAACCTGGTTATTACATGTTTCTACTGTGTGTTCATAACAAGTCAGTGACTCTCTTGCTCATATATATGAATAGCTGTCATAGTTTTTTACCTGATTTCAAATGGAAATTAAAATACTCAAGGCTACTCTCTCAAGTATAACGCTTGAGAGAGTGTGATAAATGTCTGTTTTTGTTTAATTACTGTGTCGTTTCGCATTAAAATATGCAATAAGTATAATTTTTCCACCTCCCCTAAAATGCAATATATGAAGAGTGTAAATCTTTTAAATTTAAAATTATATTTGATCCGTTCCCTATGTATATTAAAATAAAATTTTATCAATTTAAAAATAACTACTTTGCCACACAATTTATCCAGTTAGCAGAGGGGTTTTTGACATTAAGAAAAGAAGCCTGTGATGAGAAAGCAGGAGGAGGTTGTGCTGAGTAAGCTTGGGTTGTAAGATTATTTGGAAAAAAGATATCAGTGGGAAATAACAGAGTTTCGCGAAGGTAGATTTTAACAGCTTCTTGAACAGCTAAGAGAAACAGGCAAATTAGCATAACTCAAAACATATGTGCAGTTCTACAAACTATGTATTCTAATATTTATTCATACAGATATTTTTCTTGTGAAGTATATTTCTGCCTCAAATACTCTGTGTTAAAATATTCCAGCTTATTTGTCAGAACTGTGCAAGTATTTGGCAAATAATAGAGTTCAGTCTTTAATGATGACCGTAATCTGTCATCGTAAAGGTTTCAGCATGGAAAAATATACCTAACATGCTTTACTCAGTCACCTAACATTCTTTATTTTACTCTACATAAGTTTATGGCACTATCCATTCACTGTAAAAAACTATGCAAAATATATTTCTGTTAAAATATTAACTGCAACATCTAGAAAGTAGACAGAAAATGAAAAAAAAAAACATTCATTCACATTTCTTCAGACTTAGTAATTAAAAGCAGTAAATTAGTTTTGTTGTTTATACTTAATGAAAATACAGGACTACTATTAGAGCAAAATGTTATTTGTTCTGTACATTTGCAAACTGGGAAATTACTGGCAATTACAAGAAAGCTTTAATTTTTTTCCTCATACTCTGTTTCTGCATTCCTATAGTTTGATATTAAATGTAAAAAATTTGTTTAAATCTGATCTGGGTGCTACTATATGTTTGGAGATACACATTCCTTTTTTAGCTTAACAATTACTTTTCAAATAAAGAGAATTTAGCTACTAAACCAGTACTTCTGTTTTCCCAGCAGCCTAGCTAAAGCTGCAAATACATTGGCTTAAATTGGCAGGCACCTGAAACATAATCTAAGCATAGAGTCAGATTACAAATTTCTGATCACCTGCACGTCCTGTACATGCGCCTATCCCTGCTCTGTATGTGAGATCTGACACACCTAATGTGTTCAGTGCAGATCAACTATAGGATTTATGACTAGAAAATCTCTCCTTTTTTCATCTGATGAATTTCTCTCGCACAAATTTTAGGTTTTCTCTGTTCAGTCACCATCTCTACAGTGCAGAAACAGCTCTGCAATCTTAGGATTTTCCTTAACCTCATTTTACTGAATAAAACAACAGATTTTAATCTAAATTAGGAGGAATATTTTTGGAAAGTTTTAACAAAGATTTATAAATGTCACCTTATAATTTTCCTAACACTAACTCACAAGGCTTATTAGTAAACTCAGCCAGTGTTCAATAAATTAAAGAAGATATATTTTAAAGACAATTTTTAAAAAATGTTTCCAAATAGTGGATAAAAAACTTGTTGAAGCTTTACTTGCATCAATAAAATCCATATTTTAAAATAAATAATAATTTTAAAGTCATAAATAATTTTGTATATTTGTGAGTTCACATTCTATGACTAGTTTAATGCGGTCTCATTTTCTAGTGCACATCCAGCGTTTGTGAAATATCCTTCACTCTACTGACAGTAGGTTCTTTATTTTAGTGACTGTTTATGAACCTGTTAGGTACCCAAACCATAGCTGGAACAACTCCATTGACAAGACCATTACTCTGCTATGTATGGATTTTCTCCTGATCTGAGTTCCGTCAGCTATTCACAAGATTTTAGATTTTCAAAAGCTAGAGAGGAAATGAATGACAAAATTCTTTAGAAGAGTACTGTGTTCATGGATAAACCTCAAAACTTTCAGCAATCTTTTTCTAGAAGAAAAAATAAAAAAGGTTTACTGTCTTCCCAACTGCAGTTGTAGCTGTATATATATATATATTTTCTATTTACATTAAAATAGAAATATGTCACGTCTGTTCTTACTGAATACTAAACATACCTGGGTGGATGTTGGTTCTGAAATACGAAATGACATTGATCATGACAGTAAGAGTGTTCAGTGTTTTTGTTCAATTTTTTTTTTTTAATGAATTATACCAAATACTTGTCTTGTTACCTTCAATGAAGCCTCTTTAGGTAGTAAGATGGATCACTGTTTATTCCAACTCTGTCATAACAACTATCAAGAACTGTTATCACACTGCTTGTTAGTAAGTATGAAGATAAAATAAACCAAAATGAAACGCAATGTTATTGCAGCTTTTCAGACTTAGGTCATTTCATAAATCTTAGATGATGGATTATTTTCTCATCCAAATACTTATAAAAAATAAGCAAGTCCTGAAAACCTGGATACTTAATTAAGCAAGTATTTATATTTGTGTGCACTTCCAAAAAATTATGGTTTCAGTCTTCTCAGAAAATGTTTTCTGTCATATTTTACCTGACACTTTCAACTGACTGTCATTCAGAGACAGCTTACAGATGATTTTCCACAAATATTATGCAGGGGCTAATCAGCTCACCTTGATATAAATCAAATCCTTAAAAACAAATCAAGAATATATGCATTTTTTTCCTAACCAGTGGGCTAGGATAGAAAGAAAAATCATTGTTCTCAGAATTGGTTATAAAACAAAGTAGTAATGCCTGGATAATTTTGAGCATAGTGGTGAGAAAAACTTTCACCCAAAAGTTCCCTCTTGTAGATGAGAAACTTAAAATCATAGAATCCTTATAGTTGGATGGGCCTATTAAAGGCCATATGCGCAACTCCCCGGCAAGGAACAGGGTCATCCAGGATTACTCAGAGCCTGGACGAGCTTCGCCTTGAGTGTCACTGGGGACAGGGCCTACATCACATCTCTGGGTGACTTGTTCCAGTGCCTCAACACCCTTTATTCCAACTTATGTTAGAAATAAAATATATTACCTACGTTTCAGGAAAAAAAAAAAAGAATTGTCTCTTACTGTCATAAAAATATAAGCAAGATGGTGGCCAGCAATGATGGCTGACATCTGTTTTCAGATTTTGTATTAATGATTCTCTTACTCTGAGGAGAACATGTAGATTTGTATTTCATGCAGCATGTTTTTATCTATCTAATTAACTACCCATATGTATACCTTGGGTTCTGCTTCAAAGCTGCTAGATACTTAATTCTCTGGATACAGCTAACACCTTAAACGTCTAGACTTTAGGGTTATCTGACTAACTAGTCTTTCCAGATCAAAAAGACAAACAAAAAAAAGAGGTATGGGTATGCAATCTATCTATCTATCTATCTATATATATATATTTTCATGTGGAGTCAAAGGCAAGCCTCTATCATCATAAAGGTGAGCCACTCTCTTTTGCTATTTGTCTGTATACAATCTATATAGGCCTACTACAATATACCATCTTCCGTACTATTTTCATTGAGTACCATTCTTGGGGGTTATTTACCCTAGACCAAGGTATCCTAGAATACTCTGAAAATGGGATTTAGATGAGTGACAAATGCTCTCACAGTCTGACGGGGGCCAGGGAGGACTGACAGCATGAGTGAATAAGTTAGCAGCTACAGGTGGTTGCAACTGAGAATTAATTTCTTTCTTCATTAAGCTCCTTATACTCAGAACCAAGGGAGCTGACTAAGATGATATGATTCTCAATGAAGCAGGAAATTGAGTAATCCTAGTCAGTCTCCTAAATAAACCTTTCTGTTGGGAACTTGTTGCAGAAGTGACGTGACTGTTCCACTTTCCTGTTGCCATTTGATTCCTAACACCTTCAAGAATATAGGTCAATGCGCTGTAAACAAGATTAGAAAATACAGAGTTGTGATAAAATAGCATAATAGAAGAAATAATTAGTTAAAAGGTGTTCAGAGTCTGGTTGTAATGATGTTTAAAGACAGCACTGCAAAGACTTTCCAGCAATGACTTTTTTTTTTAAGAGGACAATACTAGGGATACTGGGGAAAGTAGCAGTCAGAAAATTTTCTACAAGTTGGGTATTAGCTTGCTCTGCTATATATTACACTACTATCATGTTACAGTGTTCCTTTATGTCTGGGAATTTTTACACAGCCTTTAAATGAAACTATCCTTTGAAGCGTATAATTTTTTTTAAAATATACAAGACATTTAGTTACTAGCAGATCTGAAGGCTTCCAAAATAACAGTTGCCCTTCAGAGAAAGTGTCAAACTAAGTGAAAAAAGGTGCTGGAAAATCTGTTAGACAGAGAGTAGCTTTGAAAAGGTTCAAAAATATGTTATTTCTAAACATCATTTTGAAGTGGACAGTAGGTAATTGTCTTTTATTCATTACATTCCCCAAGGAGCTGAGGTAATTCTTATACTGTGTAAAGAATCTTGAAACTTAGGTGCAACAATGTGCATTCTCTATCTCCAACAATCCTGCAGCACACAAAGCTTCAGTTGATATTACTATTGATTTCACAGTGTCTCACAGACATGATGGCAACTATTGGAGCGCTTGAGGATGGGTCAACATAGATCTGCAATAAAACCTTCTTAACCATCTGGCTTGCCTTCTGGAAATTTCTTCCCTTGGTCTGGCATGGACTGAATAAATATATCCATTTATAATAATTTCCATAATGACTTACAGTGTTGACTGTTTCCCACTATAAGACACCGCTAACACAATCCTCTAAAAGCATATACAATTCAACATATCTTTTCTAATTTTTCTTCTAAAATTTTCCTGTAATTGGTAGCCACATATGTTTTACATTATTTCAGATTTCTAGAGTGCCGAAGCAAAAACTGCTCCAATTTCCCACTCTGCTGACATAAATTCACCCACAGAACTAAGAAAAAATAACTTTCGTTCCCTTTCCTCCAAAAGCACAGTATCCAGTATCTAAAAAGCATCCAAAAGTTCCTAGATATATCTTCCACTGAATACACTATCATTAGGTAGTGAAGAAATCCAGTCTAATACTTTTGTTTGTCTGCTGTCATGTAAACACAACTCCCCAGATAAAGAAAATAGACTCAAATGCTGCTCCAAATGGAATTTCATACGTGGAGTTTCTAGATGTCAAAGGAAATCACATCTTTCTCTTTTTTACTTGTAGGGTTTTAAAACATGGTTAAAATTAACATTTAAAAGACTAAAGATTACTCACTATATTTGGAACTCTCTTTTACCCTTTACTTACTCTAATTCTACAGCAAAACGCAAAATAAAGGAAGCATATAAGAAGGCAATATCTAGTATGCATGGAATATTAATAAATAATATGCTAAGACAGATATTAATGTAAGCACTGGTAGCATGAAATGTTATCCCAGTTACTTCATATCTCATAGATTTGTGGAACTCTCTCATATGCATTGTTTTCCTTCTGTATTCTGGCAGGAGGTATTTGTATCAAATAATGATCACTATTAATAATCACTCAGGTTAGTGTCATCAGCAAACTTGCTGAGGGTGCACTCAATCCCTTTATCTTTTTGTTAAAGATGTTTAAAGAGCACCAGCCCAAAGACTATTCATCACAGCTGACACCATCCAAGCAATTCTTTATCCTCTGAATAGTCCGTCCTTCAAATCCATACTTCTCCAATTTAGAGATAAGAACATGGTGCCTTACAGAAGCCCAGGTGGATGACATCAATCAGTCTCTCCTTGTTGACTGATTCAGAATACAATATAATACATAAATCTAACTAAGCATTAAAAAAAAAAAGAGAAGAAAACTAACCCTGCAGGAAAGCCATTTTTGAATTACTAGTTTCATCTGTAATAACATCTAGGTGCATATGTTAATGCATACAAATACAACATACACATATACAGATGAACATGCATATATGTATATATACATGTATATGTGTATATATATGCATTTAGTTCTACATTTTAATAGGAAGGGCACTAATACCTATTTTCCCATGAAAAAAATGATTGATTCCCTCTCTTTTTTTCATGACTGTTTAAAATCATTCTTAAGAGCTTTTCCCTTGTCAAAAACAAAAGTAATTTCAACAGTAAAATAACTATTTTAAGAACAACATGATACTAGTATTTCAAAAAATAGCAATTAAATGTCCCATAATAATAAACCATAAAATCAAACACACTTTTTATTTGTTAATAAAAATCAATAGGGAAGGATAATATTTTGAAAAGAAGGAAGGTAAGGTTGAAAAATCTGTACTAACTTGCTATTTATCTTAAACTATATGTGAAATCCAGTAGACACCATTTTTCTTTTATATGGATTTAAATATCGATATAACTCATAGCAGCACTTCATAATCTAAAGTTCTGAAAAAGCCATGTAGCTTATTTGGTAAGTTAATTGGTAAACATGAAATTCAGATTTTAAAAGTATGTTTAAAACCATGGTCCCACTCCAAATACATAAAATTTAAGGTAAAGAAACTTTATGAAGAAAGCTGCCTAGATTTTCTTACCTGTGTCACTTAGCAATATCATCTGCTTATCAAAAATTATAAGCAACAGTAGTTTTGCTACAGAATTACCACAACTCCTTTCAAGTACTTAATTTCTGATTAATTACACTGTTAAAGATCTCTCTTAATATAGCCAAATATAGACTTTTCAGCTTTCTCCCTATTCTATACTTTTTCCCTCTCTCTTTACATTTATAAATACACTGTATTTTTCCTTAATACTGCTATATCACATTTCAATAGAATTTAGAGAAAAAACTTAAAAGAATAGTCCACAATTAGAAAACTATACGGTTAACATATGACTTAGAAAGTCACTGATCTCTGTATGTTTTATAACAGGCATTGAAACTGTCACTTAGCACCACCCAATCTTAGCATCATCCAATTACTGATTGATTGATTAACATTGTAACATACAACTATACTTTAAAATGAAACATTATAGCAACTTCTACAGAATGATGAACAAATGTTAAAAAAAAAAAGGAAAACCATCAAACTTTTTTTGGCTTTCACATATAGCTTCTGCAACAAATATAATTCAACTTGGCCTTCAGTTAGTGATATATTGTAATAAAATGCAATACACTTTTCAGAGTTTGTTTTGTCATATTTTTCTCTAACTTATTTGTATGAAATCAAGCACACTTTTGACCTAAAAGAAATGTTTTCGGTAATTATAAATAACCTCGTACACAGCAAAAGCAAAGAGAAAAGAGAAGTACTGTGCACTTAAGCCCATTAAAATATTGAGAAAAGGGCCTCTTACTTTCAGAAGATAATTTGTTTGTTATCTGTCACTGTTTTGTTTTTTTTTTTCTTAATCCACATTGGTTACTGATATTAAGTTGAAAGTATTTGCTGTCTAAACAAGGCTTATTTGTTTCATGTGATAGACTCAGGTATTCAAATTTTGAGATAACTTCGGTTTTTCATAATTCTTGAACAAATTTCTACTAGCCCGCTTAATGAAGTATTATAGTATAACTGAGCAGGCATCGCACAGTCATTTGTAAATCCCCTCCTCCCCACCCGCAGTAGGATGAGAGAAAGAATTGGAAACAAAACAGAACTCCTTTTGAGATAAGTTATTTACTAATATTCAAAAGGAAAAGAGAAAGAAAAAAAAATAGCAATGATAACTTTGTATATATATATCATAGGATCACCGAGGTTGGAAAAGACCCACAGGATCACCCCTGTCCAACCATCTACCCATTACTAACAGTTCTCACTAAACCGTGTCCCTCAACACAATGTCTAAACGTTCCCTGAACACCTCCAGGGTCAGTGACTCCACCACCTCCCTGGGCAGCCCATTCCAGTGCCTGACCATTCTTTCAGAGTAGTAGTATTTCCTAACTTCCAGCTGGAACCTCCCCTGGTGCAGCTTGAAGCCATTCCCCGTAGTCCTATCACTAGTTGCATGAGAGAAGCAGCTGAACCCCCAGCTCACTACAACCTCCCTTCAGGAAGCTATAGAGAGCAATAAGGTCTACCCTGAGCCTCCTCTTCTCCATACTGAATAATCCCAGCTCCTTCAGCTGCTCCTCATAAGGCCTGTGCTCCAGACCTATGTGAGATCTCAGACCAGGTGCTGAGTAGATTACCCCATGATCAAAGAACACAAAATTCTTGCATTTGCAGCAGCCTCTCAGATGTGTTTCTAAGATGGGTTTTCCTGGTCATCTCAGTGTTCTTCCCTGCCAGAGAAGGAATACAGGCAAATACTACTTGTATGCCTGCTCCATCAACTAACCTCCCCAGTCCCCTAAAATCATCTTTTATAGTCCTCAGGCTTCTGTCAGCAACCTCATCAGTGCCGGACTATCAATAAAGGATAATAATAAGAAGGGTGGATCAGACTGGGAAGTTTTCTAGAAATATCCCTTACCTGGGCCCCAGGGAGGAAGCACAACTCCCTACAGGTAGGGTCAGGCTATACTGGGCCCTCTGTTCTCTCAGAAGAGAATCACCTATGACTGCCACCCTCCTTTCTTTTCTGGAGGAGGCAGTTTTCAAGTGCGGAGCTGACAGCCTCACCTTAGGCAAGCTTGGAGGCAGTCCTCCCACCCCATCCTCACTCACCTCTCCCGCTGGTTCCAGGGTTTCAAACCTATTACACAGAAGCACCTGGGGAACCAAGGTAGGTCAGGATGGGGGTTGCCTGCAACGCCAAGCCGGGACCTGCTGTCATTCCTCCTCTCTCTATATATAAATGCACAAAGCAATGCAACACCTCACCACTCGCCCAAAAATGCCTTGCAAATCCCCAGACACCAGCTGGCCCAACAGTCAACTCCCTTTGTAGCCTTTGATATGATGCTATGTGGTACAGAATGACCCCTTGGGCAATCCTGGAATCCAGGCCACCTATCCTTCCTGCTCCCCTGCTCATTCCGCTGCCACGCAATTGCAACCGTACTCCCTTGCTAAGCAGCTCAGCCCTACACATACTCATCATTCAGCAATAACCAAAATAGCAACTTCAGTAGAGTTCAAGAAAGAGTATATGAGGGTTACTCCAAAAGTAAAGCGTCTCATTTATTATGTTGACCCACTGCGTCAGAGGCACACACTGGTGGCATGGCAGTAGATGCTGAACCTCCCCAGCAGTATTCTATTACATTTTGTTGTTGTGCAATAGATGGTGGCAGAGGGGCAGTCTGACAAAATCGTATCCTACATGTAAGCGCACATGAAGCACAGATGTGTCATTTAATAAATTTAATTAAGTAATTAATCTGCTGATGCAGATTTTTAGGGGCATGCAGGTTCTGGTTCATTGTTTGTGAAAATGCATAGATAATGGTGGTGATTACACTGAAAAACATTACTTTGTAGCTAAGAATCTCCTCTACGAAACACTGTTATTGTGCTCTTCGCCTCTATTGTAGTTTCCATGGAATTAAACAGGTGGCATTAGTTTTGAACTGACTGACACACTATTTTGAATCAAAAGAAGATGTCTGGTCATTCTCACCTTCAAGAGTTCAAATTCATTTACATAGTTAGAGTGCATTTTCACAGCGGAAGGAGTCAGTTGCAAACTAATCTTATTTGTGTAGTTTACAGTACAGACAAACTGACGTATTTACCACTAAACTGGCATGATGGACAGCCACACAGTTTAGTAGTTGGGTACAGACCTAATTACACTTAATCTAATGCCATCCAAAATTATCAGTTTTGAGGAAGATACACAGGAATCTGTTTCATTTAAGAAAGAAGGGGGAAATTCAACATAGTTAAGACCTATAGGATAAAATTAAAATGGTCGGAAAGGACTATGATATGTTATTGCATATCTAGATGGAGGAAAACATTGAAATTAACTATAATAAAATGAAGGGAAACAAAAGAATCTGGAAGATGTTTCAGTGAACTACTGGTGATTTGTTTTAAACTATATGCAGATCTAGTTTAATTAACACATTTAACCTTGGCCTTTACCAAGTTGTTGAATATATTTCCGTTTCTCCAATTTGAAAACCAAAAACCAACTAAAGCTTTTGATTTTCAATTTTTTTCCTGAATTAAGGATGAAAATACTTAGAAAGCCTATTTCAGAGAAAATTGCTTCTAACCTCTATTCTTAATTTTGGGCATTCATGTAGAACTGAAAGTAAACTGTTCCTAATCAGTCCAAAATATAAAATAGCATACAGTTTTCCCATATAGACATTTGAGTACCATACTGATAGCATCACTAATTAAATTTTGAAATTTTTTCCTATCTTAGGGGTCAAAATTTCTTGGAAGTTCTGTCCATTACTCTTTTGTTAATAACCTAAATGCAGAACTTCAGCATCATGTTAATTCTTTTAATCCATTTATATATATTCATATAGTTCCTTTACATCTCATCTTCCTGTATTGAGAATTTCTTAATCTGTACAGTACAGTCACAAAGTGTACTGTATATCAACCAGACTCTTCATGAGTTGAGAGGAATGCAAGGATATCTGTTCTTCTAACAGACCCTTCAGATGTGATAAGTAAATTGGCAGGCTAAATCACAAGTTTTCCCCTTATAACCAGACAATATTTGACTAACCTCTCTTCAGCATCCTCTCCTGCTGAAGCAGAAGCATTTAGCATTTATACATTATGGTACAGATATCTTGACCATCATACAAAATGCCTTATGCTAAGATCTGTACTTATTTCTTGTAGTAATATCTTTTCTTATTAATTCAGAAAATTCAACTAAATTATGTATGAAAATCATATTAGTTTTGTTTTATTTAACTAGGATATTCATAGGTCCCAGTGTTAATTCTTTGGCATGTTATTTGAAGAACAGAAGGCAAATGAACAGCTTATGAGGGAAAATCAGGATTATATAAACTGAAAAATAGACCCAAATATTTTGACAAAAAGAAACAAGAAATTTCAGAGGAATGGATCAATTGCCTTTTTAATGATTTCTCTAATTGTTTCTTTGAAATGGGAACAAAATGGACACCCTTCTATTCATGTAATTATGTAAATGATATCATAGTCTTGTGTTTTGAAGTCCAACATTTGAATGCAAAAATATGCTAAGACAGATGTGAATAAATGCTGTTTGAAAAACTCTGCTAAGTACTCTATATGAGTTCAGTTAGATGCTGTAAATTATACGTAGAAAAAAAAAAAGAATTGAACCATGAATAGTAATAAATAAGAGTACTTAAGTTGGATTATGTTATGACTAAATACATCATAAATTTATTGCTTACATTGATTGAGCCTTGAATGTCTATTATCGTAAATGAGCCCATAGAAAATACTTCACACATTGAGTAAATTATTCACTGATTAAACAGTTGCCATACTTTAAGCACCATTTCCTTCACTTAATTCAAATATTTCACAAATACAAATCTGCCATCAGCTTTAGCAGACAAAATGAGTTCTTACATTAAGTTGGCTGTGAAAAGCATTTGCAGAAGAGTATAACAGCTCACATCCCATTGAAAAATGAGGCTAAATGGAAAAATTGTGCTTTCTCCCATCAAAACCTAAATCTTCTTGTGTTTACAGAGGACACAGCATTGAATTAAGAATATCTAGTCATCTCTGAAAATGAAGTAAATAGTTTCAAAATAATTTTTGTATTTGAAGTCCTTAATTGTATTCTGCTCCAAAAATACAGCTTAAATACCTAATAATAGAATCGCAAATTAATTTAGATTGGTAGAGTCTTCTAAAGGTCATTTCTTCTCAGAACATCAACAATTAAATAGGGATGTTCAGCGCCTTTCAGTGTCTCCAAGAATGGAGATTCTACAACTTTGCTGATTTTCTCTTCCAATATTTGGCCAGCCTGGCAGAAAATTATTTTTCCTGTTCTCTAATAAAAATTCCTAGTTTTCCAACTTGTATTTATTCTTATTCTATGACCATAGTCAGTCAAGGAGATTTTGAATTGTCTCTATATCTCCCCATTAGGTAGTTTTAGATAATAAAAAGGGTAGACCATAGTCTTCTCCTCTTAAGGCCAAAATAATCCAGTTCCTTCAGCCTGTCAAATGTGATGTATTCCAAACCTCTGACTATTCAACTGCCCTTCCAATTTGACATTATATATGAACTTGATGAAATAGTACTCCATCCTATTTTTGATGTCATTAGTAAAGACACTGAACAGTATGTGGATAAAGTATTGAAATGTGTTGATCCGTTACATCTTTAGAGTTAGTGATCCTCATAACATTAATCAGAATAGTCCCATGCCTTCACTGTGTGGCACATCCAGAATGGCTTTCAGATATTTGTTATTCTTCATCTCTGCTAGACTCAGGAGCATGTCCTCTAGGTAGTTACATGCTCCTCTTTTTTTTTCCTTGCTGTAATATTTGAATATTCAGTTTATCTGACAAATATCAACCTGTACACAGTGATTCTAAAATTAAATCTATATTTTTCTTTGGAGAGTTTCCTGTTAGAGAAACCATTAACTTCATCTAAATTCTACCTGTTTCTGTTGCCATTATTTTGCTAGGACAATTTCTTTGGACAATATAAAAACCATTAGACAAGGGAAAAGAAAAGTATGTATCTCATGTTCAGAATAATATGATTCATTTTCCTTTGCCTGCCTTCATTTATAAGGGAATTCAAATATGCCATATGCATAGAGGTTGAGGTTTAAAACATACTAAATCAAACATGTCTGACTACTTGAAGATATATTTCTTATGGGAGAAGGCTCATAAGTATATGGAAATTACGGATTACAGGATCTCTAAACTGTTAATGAGGTATCAAAACCTACAAAGATTATTACAAGCTCAGTCAAGAAATTTCAGTTATAAACCTCACAGAGAATTTTGAAATATGGTATATTCTTTAGAACTGGAAAAGAACCTGACAAGAACTTCTAGAGACTACCAAATCATCATGAAGGAGGCCAACACTAAGACTTCTTCCTCTAAACCTCTATTTTTAAAGTCTGTCCATAATTTTAGACAATTTTAAAAATAAATAAATAAACAAGGAAAAAAAACCCACAAGCAAACAAAAAACCTGTAACAATCTTCAGTGGTGCCTATAGTTGGAATAGAAAATTATTTTAATCAAAGCACTTAATTTATTATTAAGTACTAGTAACATTTATATAAGTATTTGATGGCAAGGTATTCAGAAAATACTACCAATAAATCAACAGTGATTGTGACCACAAACAAAAATTTCTGTCCACATATAGATTTTAACAGCATACACACATGCATACACGTCTGAGCATATGTCTGTGTTAAAAATACTGACATTAGATGCAAAATGGGTTTATGGTATAGGAAGAAAGTATGGAAATATAAGTCACTCTAGCATGTTTTCATAGAATCATAGAATGGCTTGTGTTGAAAGGGATTCCAAGGATCAAGTTACAATCCCATCAACTGCTGGCTCATGTTCAGTTTTTATTCCACCAGGACCCCCAGTTCCTTCTCCACAGGGCTAATCTCAAGATGTTCTTCTCCCAGTCTGTATATCGATCTGTGATTCCTCTAACCCAAGTGCAAAAGCTTGCTCTTTGCTATGTCGAACAATGTTTCATGACTACCCGAGTGTATCTTAACTGTATAGTACACATTTCTTCTTGGGTTGTAAAAAATGGTAATAAATCACCATAAACAATAAGTGATATCATCACCAACAATACCTTTGATAGAAAATTTTCAAAACATAGATTCTATTTGTCATACTACATAAAACTTAGATACTCTCTGTAAATGGGTCTCCTATTTTAACAATATGAAATGGACATAGTTTTCTGAATGTGAACACCTTTGATTACTTAAATTCTACATACCATCTGCTATATTTTATTTCAAAAACAAAGAAAAAGGTGGCAAAGAAGAGGGGGAAAAAATGCACTTAATTTGTTAATGTGTTAAACTGAAAGACTGAAATCTATGTTCTGGACTTTCAACCACAAATAATTACATATACATATATATTATGTAGTGTATACATAATATATCTGTGTAGATAATGACAGAAAAAAAAAATCTTCTCTTTCACTCTAAATTTAAAATTAGAAAGAATCCAGCTTGCCCCCTCATCCCTCATTTACATAATGCCTTTGCAGTATTCACTATGACAAAAATTGAACGAACAGTTTTTCAACTCAAAATTTAAAAAAAAAAAAGAATACATCTGTACAAATAACAGATCTTTTCAATACAAAAATATAATTTTCCCAGTTATTTCACCTTAGGATTCAATTTCTTATAGTAATTTGACTCCATCATACAGTATGAGTGAGGTGCATTGCCTTTTGGAGACACTTTTCAAAACTGATTTACAACGTCAAAGGTCTATTTTCCCTGTGGAAAAATTAGACGAATATTGTAGCACCTTAGATTCTTCCACACTGGAAGAATATATATGTATTCTTATTATATATATAAAAATTCCACTGGAATTTATATATCTATATATATAAATATATGAACATATTGAAATATAATTAATCTCATATCACATCTGAAGGTCCTTTACAGAGGCAATCAACATCACCAGATTCACAAGAGTTAATAGTGTTTCTTGCAAGGAATTAAGATCGCAGTGTAATCTGAAACATTTTTCCTTTATTTGTCATATTTTCTAAGTTGTTCTTTTTTTTGTTAATATTTTGTAAGACAATTATTTCCTCTATTCATTAAATTAAAAATAACTTTTCTATAAACAAGTTGAGTGAATCTCCTGAATCCACATCCATGTTAAAAAAGATGAATCAAGCTAAATTGTATGCAATAGATATTAATAACACATTTTAATTTTAGTGACTCTGAACACTTTTAATACACATATTAAAGTTATTATCAATTAAAACTCTCTTCTAGAGAGAAATATATATAGGTTTTTAAAAAATTGCTATTTAGTTCTGCTGAAAAACTGCTATGTCTGATGAATAACGCATAATTAATTTAGCCCGGAAAACATATCCAAACAGAAAACAAAACAAGTCAAATTACAAGAAAAAGAAGTGGGAAAATGTAGGAAATTGTGCTACACTACGTAAAGGAACTTGCCAAAGGAATTAAAACTATCTGTACTTCTAATTTACAGCTGTCTTGATTGATTCACCGAAAAACAAAATCATACATTTTGGAATAAATCATTTTTTTATTTTTAAATTAAGCTATAGATAAACTGGCAAGAAGAATATTTTGTGTCATTATCTATTCAAGAACTCTAAATTTTAATCTAATTTTAATCTTAGGGTTGAAGAGTCATATCTAAAATTAAAGAATTGTTTCAGAAAAATCTGAACCTCAATAGTTCCTGTTTAAAGTTCTTAGAGGTCCTTGCATCATGGCTAGAAGCCGTTAGATGTCAACAGCTACAGGAAAACAAGGAAAGAGAATGCAAAAAACAAATTCTCTGATGCATCAATGAATTATCATAGCATTATTATTATTCTCCCTCTGCATACTATTTTGGAGAACTCAGATCTACACAGTGAACTTTCTGCTCCTGGTTCTGCTACATACAGAAATGAGCAGCAAATTGTGGTATTACAGAAGATTTTCAGGAGCCTTTAAGCTGTTTAAGAGCAGAAGACATTGTGAAAGTTACTTGGATTGCACTTAAATTCAATAAATACTTTTTAAAAAGTACGATATCCTGTTTCATTTAGTTATTTTAAAGTATGGCTTTACAGTATTCTCCCCTCCATGTCTACCGAAAATATATATATATAAAATAGGCTGAATTCTTGGAGTAAATATAATCAACATAGCTGAACTGACTTGAACAGTTCACCCCAGCTGATAAGCCAACCCTATTATTTTAAACATTTTATTCACTTCTTGCTTCATAAAGTATTTTGTTATAACTTAATTGACCTCAGATACAAAGAACACAATAACATTACCTGATAGAGTGAATTCTCAACTACAAGAGACTTTTTCAACACAGTTACTACCATTACCTATGCATTTTGCCAACAAAGAATAAGCCTATTGAGCTCATAAACATCTGCACCAGTACAGGTGACCTAGTGTGACTGTTGCAACAGATGCAAGTCCACTGGCCAACACCTCACTGTGCTCACATCTACTCTTTGGTCTCCATAAACGTTAATGGTGTATTTTTTCCCTGATAGAGGAGTTAAATGATACACTTTTGCTTCATAAACACTTCCATGTCAGACTGCCTCTCTGCTGCCATCTGTCACACAGCAACAATACGTAATGGAATATTACTGAGAATGTTCAGCCTCTACTGCCATACTGCCAACACCTGCCTCTGATGTCATGAGACAACATAAAATAATAGGATACATTACTTACAGGGTAGCACTCATATTTAAATATGGTTTGGATTTTCAGCAAAATTTAAAACATCTATTTTGCTATCCAGTGAAAGTAAACAATACAACACATGATACCTTTAAGGACTGCAAAGAGGCTCCAGAAAGAAAAATCTCTATTTCCAAGTATCATACGCACAAGGTAACTGTCAGTGAAGAACAACACTGATTCCACATAAATATAGCACTAAGAAACACACAATTTAAATTTTTTCCTCTTAATCATGCTGGATTCACTGCTTTCTCCTATTTTAAAAAATAATTCATTTTAACGTGGGAAAGTATGAGATTTTTATGTCGAAGCTCAATAAAAAGTAATATTCCTTGACAGCTATTCTGTTACGTGTATCACTATGTGTATATGCAGGACTCCTAACAGATATAACATATTTAATATAGCTATGTTTTTGCCAAAATATAAAACACACCCCTTTTATTATGGAGCTCCACATTACTACTGTGACAGCTTTACAGTTCTGTTGGGAAAGGAAGCATAATATCAAATTACTAAGCACAGCTTTTAAAAGTACTTCTTGGAATTCACTTGTTTCTCCTAATTGATTCAGTCCACATCATTTTCAACATAAATGGAATGTCATGTTTAGAAATACGCTGCATAACTACTTTTAGCTAATATGTCTTGCTACCTCTGCATATCTAAATCAAGCACTGGCGAATAAATGTCATATTGAAAGCAAATTTTTATCTTCTTCCAGAGTTGCACTGACATTTAGTATATAGAAATTATTTTGACAGTCCAAGCTCAGCTCTGAAGTTGTCTGCTGACTGTCAAAAAAAATAACAAGAGAGAAGAGCAATTTCGTTTTTTAAGTTTTACAAAGAATGAAGTTTTAATTAGTCAATCTGACTTCCCTCCTTAGTGCAGTCATATGCTCTAATACATTAGAATTAACAGGAGCTCTAACTCAGTACGTTGTAATCATGTTGACAGATACTGGATTCACTAAACCTTAGAGCCAGATAGCATTTCATACCATCATGAAATGTTAGTGATAAATATTACAGTATATCACAATTTATGGAGAATAAACTGTCCTTTTATCATTCCTAGCTTTAGTCCCCACTTTATTGGTAATGTATTATAAATAATGAAGCACTGTATGTAAATTGACTTCAGTGTTCTTCCCTCAAGCTAACCTGTTCTCCTTTTTTAATATCCCTTTTTTTTTTCCCCAAAAAAATGACCAAATGCATTCTTAGTGGGCAAAAAGAAGTAAGTAAAAAAATAAGACAGACACTGAGGGTCACCTAACAACGTGTTATCTCCTGTGATTTTTATTTTTTTAGCCTACCTTTTGTTAACTTGCTTATTATTTTGCTGTTTGGCATCTTTTGTTTCTTCTGCCCCCGCCAGTCTTCTATTTGCTCAAAGACAGTTACTGTTATTATTCAAGGGTTCTTGTAGGATACATCTTTACTGCAGCTGTGACTGCAAAAGGAAAGAGACAGGGAAGGAGAAGAAGAAGGAAAAAGGACATTTTGTCTCAATAATCACTTAGATCTGTAAACTGTATCTCTGACCACAGATTTTATTGTACTCTGCTGGATGCTTAAATGTAAGATGAGCCATTAGTGATTTGATTCAGTAAACTAATGCCATCCAACTTCGTAAGATTAGATCATAAAAAGAACATGTGACTAAACATATTTTAAAACTGCTGAAATAACATTCTTGCTCCCTCAATGAAGCATGATTACACCTTTTTTTAAAAGAGGAAATGCTTTTCTTGTGCTGTAACAAATATCAGCTTCAATGAGGTTATGGAGGGAGCGTACGCTTATGCATAGTGTGTAAGTTTATTCATATACTAGATTATGAGATAATCATAGTAATGAGGTAATTTTTTTGCATATCTCTGTTATGGTTTTATGATTTTTTGTTGTATTGTTGATATTCCACATCATAACATCATGTGGTGTATTGGGAGTTACGGAATTAATACTCCAGCTCCGTGGACCACCGATAGTTCTGGATGTACCTGTCTCAGAAGAGAAGAACTACATTCCCCAGGGGACTTTGCGGTATTTTTACGTATTTACGCTCAGAGGGGAAGATAAAAATCGTCTGCGGTCACGGGACTGGGTCCTTTTCCTTCGGGATCGAGCTCGGCAGTGGGTGTTTGTTGCAGCCGTCCGCCTTCAGCGTTAGCGTAAGGCCTTCGGTTTATCGGACACTCTCTCTCTCTTGCTCATTTTATTTGATTTATTAGCCTAATTCCAATTATATTGTATTAGAGTGTGTTATTTTGCTTTTCTGATATCTATTTAGTAAATTAGCTTTCCTCCTCAGATCGTTGCCGCTGTTTTGCTTCTAGGTCCATCTCCCTTTTTCCCTTTTCCCTTTCCCCCCTTCCCCTTTCCTGGGGCGTGGGTCCGTGGGTCCCCCACACCAATCGTCACGGAACGGGCCGAACCTGCCCATAAACCGTTGACAATCTCTCACGTGAATGGACTATTAGGCCATTTTCAGAATATGCTACAATATGCATGCAAAAGCTGTAGTACTCCAGTTCATATCAAATCCTATTCCAGTGCTCTGTTGAACATAAGAACTTCACAGTACCTGTTACCCCTGAGGCCATATACCTGATCACTAGTCAGATCTCCAAATGTAAAGCTTGTGAAAGATGCCAGTAAATTGCAGACATTCTTGATGCCAGAGTTTAGGTGAGAGAATAGGAATCACATAAGCAAATTTCACTAAGAGTTTGTGAGGCTTATCAGTTTGCATATAATTTCTATTAAAAAAAATTATCAAAATTCCAGTTTATGAAAAATGAACAGAGTATTTTTGTTACTTTTTTGGTAAGCATCTCATCAGAATTTTGAAGTATGACTGCATATTCAACTGATCCATTTGACAAAGTATTTCTAGCTAATACCCAATTTGTTATGATTTTTTGGGGAGGCAAGAAAAGAACCTAAAATAAAACAACTTCAAAAAATCATGAACAAGATTAGGCAGAAATTGTTTTTGCATTGCAAGGGAAGCATTCATTAAACACATAATTCTCCACTGGCAAATGAGCATCAGAGCTGAAATTTTGATCACAATGAACTGCTTGGATCTGTTTAGACACAGGAGAATAGTTGAACTGCAGTGCATCATTTTTCATCGCTCTGGTAGGAATTTCCAGGTGTGCTTATCACATTAGGCCTAGTCTACATTGTATTCCTAGTCTCTTGACATATACGTAAACCCTTCTGTGTACAAAGGTTAAGGTAGTACTGATTCCAGGAGAAGGGAACTTCACAGAAAGGAAGAGGCAAGCTATTAAAACCTGAAAGATTGCAGAGAATTGAGGATGATGGTAGGTATGTCCATTTCACTCTATGTCTTGACTTGCCCTCCTCTGTCCTTTATATGGGCGAGATGTAATCCAGAGATAGACAGGCTTGACAAGGTACCCCGTAACATCCTTCTTTCCAGATTGGAAAGATACGGAGTTAATGGGTGGACTGATCAGTGGACAAAGAAATGGCTGCAGGACTGAGTCCAGAGAGTGGTGTACAATGGCTCAATGCCTGGATAGACATCAGTGATGAGTGGTATCCCACAGCAGTTAGAGCTGGGACAAATACTCTTTAATATCCTCATCAGTGACATTCACAGTAGGGTTGACTGCACCCTCAGCAAGTTTGCTGATGACACCAAGCTGTGGGGTTCAGTGAACACACCAGAGGGATGAGATGTCATCCAAAGAGAGCTAGACATACTTGAGCAGTGGGCCCACATGAACCTCACGAGGTTCAACAAAGCCAGGTGCATTGTCTTGCATCTGGGTCCAGGCAACATCCACTACCAATACAAGCTGGAGAATGAAAGGATTCAGTGACCCCCTGCCAAGAAGGGCCTGAGAGTACTGTTGGATGGGAAGACGGACATGAGCCAGCAATGTGCCCTCTCAGCCCAGAAAGTACTGTACTGTTGCATCAAAAGAAGCACGGCCTGCCTCCCAAGGGAGGTAAACCTGTCTCACTACTCTGTGCTTCTGAGGTTTCACCTGCAGTACTGTGTGCAGATGTGGAGTCCTCAGTACAAGAGAGACATGGACCTGTTGGACTGTGTTCAGAGAAGGCCACAAAAATGATCCAAGGGATGGATGACCTCTCCTGCAAGGACAGGCTGAGAGAGCTGAGGCTTTTAGTCTGGTTTTAAGGTGACCTGATAGTGGCCTTTCTGTATCTAAAGAGGATCTACAGGAAAGAAGGGGACAGACTCTTTAGCAGGGTCTGTAGTGGTAGAACAAGGGGAAACGGTTTCAAGCTCAGGAAGGGTTCTATGATTCTATACTCATAAATCTGCTCCCTTTTTCCTTTCTGCTATCAAATTTATATAATCATTGTCCTGTTCTGCTCTTGGCTGCTGAGAAATGGGAAAGGGTCAACACTTTTTCCAGTACTGGAGGGGAAGAGACCAAATATCTGACACTGGCATTTTTTAACTTGCAGTGCTATGAAACCTCATGGCTACTAACTTTAAGGAATCATTTTCTAACTTAGTTGTCAGCATTCAGCTGATACTATATAACTAGCACTCCTGGTTGATGTTCTCAGTGATTCTTAGTTAATGAGATCTGTTGCTTAATACCTCTTTGGTATGAGATCAAAACCAAAGTATGATTGTCTTCTTCATTCCTCAGTTTTACTTAACTACACCTGATGTTTTTATTGCCTTCCATACCCCCAAGTCTCATGATCTCCTGACACTGCTCATCGTTTTTGCTTGCTTCTTTTTTTTTTCTCTTGGTAGTCATTCATGTGAAATGTTCTGCCTATTTGCACTTCCTTACTCTTCTTTTGTTCACCTGGTATTTTTTTATATAATGATGCTTTTTCTGTGCAGTTATGCCCTTTGCTATGTCAATACTTTTAAACATCTATTAAAAAAACGAGGTCAATGACTCCCATGTAGCTATATGCCACTTCTAACACTTGTTACAAGTCTATGAATATAGACTTGTGAGGTCTATATTAATAGAAATTCCCTGAGGATAAGTGTGTTTCAGCCCATGACAACTAAGAAATGTTTTGTTTAACTATATTTTGATAAAGACAGTCTCTAGATTTTTGAGTTTGCAAGTGTCTGGATGAGCCTCTGGGGTGTATATTTTTTCCTGAGCATCACTGCTTAACCTTCACACTCACTATCTGTAAAGGATAAGCAGGACGTGACATAATCCTTGTTAAACTCCTTCATATGGAAGCTTTCTAAGTCAATAACATAAACTCTTAACAATCAGAAATTCTTTATACAGGGAGAGATGTTAAGAAAATAACATACAGATGAGCTAGAAAGAAACTGCTATTTTCTACACCTCTGCATTAGCTGAGTGTATGCAGTTACATGACATGATTTTCTCCCTAACCAGAGAAACAAAATACTCACAAAGAGAAACCAAGCTTCCAACTTAAGGTAAACCATGCCTCCAAACCAAATTGTTAAAACACTTACAAAGTATAATAGTAAAAGTGTATTCTGTATCACTTTTGGAGTTCACTCAGGAAACAGATTATTCTGCGAATTAAGATACTTGTGAAATTACATTAAATAAAAAGAAAGGGAGGGAGGGAAGGCTATTTATGAGTAAAAAATGAGTATTTAAGTTAGTTTAGTTGTAAATACTCTTTTCAAAATAATAGTTTCTGATACTGTGTTCTGATACTGTGTTTTACAAACCAGAATAATTGATCCTTTCAGGAAGTTATGTTAATTTTGTCATGGGACTGTTTCCTACTTCGTGTATGCACAGTGCTGAGAATGACACAATCTCATTCTTTGCAGAGTTTTATAGTATTAATATTGATTAGTAACAATACAGTGTAATCAATACTATTTTGTTGTATGTCATATGTGTTAAAATAACCATGAGTACATAAACATGCCATTATTTAGTTATTTCAGCATTTACTGATAAACCTGTTACCCCATTTTTTACTCATTTCAACAACCAACAGCACAGCTTTCCACATCAACTATTTGTTATTGCCGACACAATATCTAGTCAGTTATGGCTTTGTTTAGATGAATAATGAAAGCCTTCGAGAATGAAGATGTCATGATCTGTCTGGGTAGTCAATCCCAGTATTTCTATAACTTCTTATTGAGAAGATATTTCTCAATGTCTAGTCTCAAGCTCTCAGACCATTCTTGAGAGGCAATGGACTCAATCTGTGACAATTTTCCCTTATTATATCTGACACATCTTTTTAACAATCCTTCAAATAGCTGTTAGCAAGTATTAAATGGATCCTTTTCTTTTTTTTTTCTTTTTTTTTTCCCCAGGTTAAACTACACTCCCTCAGTTTCTCTTCATAGGGCACAGGCTCTGTTTATCTTGGCAGCACACCCCTAAGCTCTTTTCAATTTTTCTACCTCTGTTTGAGTTTGGGGACCTAAATATGGGAGCAGTATTTCAGATCCAACCTTGCTGACATCTGTTATAAGTAGATCATTGTTTCTCTTAATTTTCTCGTCTTCTCCTCTCCTCATGTAGCCTAGTGGCAGTTTCTTATTGAAAGCGACCTTGGATCATATTTACCGAGTATTCAGAATAACCTTTTCAACCTTTTTGGCAAAATCAGTACTCAATTTATAACTTCTGAGCCTGTATTAATGCAGTGCTTTTCTGCTCTCTGTATAAATTCTGCATTTTTCTTCATTAGTTTCTGTTGTTGTTGCTTTTCATTTATTTTTTTGCTTGATTACTGCTGCAATCCTTACTATTCCCTATCTTTTTCAGTAACATGAATGGTGTGATAAACTGCCATCAAATTTGCAGATCAGCTCTGTAGCGGAAAATCACATTTGAAATAGTGATTGAGCACCTGGTGGGAAGGCAGGGCCAACCCAGGGGAGCTCAGAAGAGCGCAATGCACCTGAGTGACTGGAAAGGGTGGAGCTAAGATCCAACCCTTCCCAGATCTCATTTAAGGGTTGACAGTGGAAGTGAGGATATCTTGCTGGAAATCCCTGTCTAATAGAGGTCTTCTAAAGGTAAGTGATTTGTTTGTTTCTTTGTTTCTTTGTTTGTTTCTCCCCACCTCTTCCCCCTACATCTATAGCTGCTGTATTCAGGCTTGTTCTCATTTGCTATAGTTTAGGACTGTGGCACTCTGCTATTACTACTGTACTTTCCATCATATTATACCATCACAATCCTTATCTAGGGGGCTAGAAAGATATGAGAAACAAAGGAGTGCCATTTCAAAAGAGCCCCCATTAGCTTCAATATTTTTAGTCTTGTACATCAATAAGTTTTTTTTCCTACATCCCCTCCACACCAAATGCCATGCACAAATTCAGTAGAACAGCCACCACAGTGGAGTTTACTGTTAATACTACTGCTGACTTACTGCTTACTTGGTTATACTTCTTGGAAACATTTCCATTCTGATAGAGTATTCTATTTCCATTTGTTGCTGACCATATTTATGTATTGTACTCTGATTGAATTTTAAGAATATCTGGAAATGTTTATAAAGTTGATACCATGTCACAGACATTATAAAAATTATGTCACAGAAATTATAAAATATTATGGTGGGTTTGGGTGACAAGAGTTTGAGGTGATTTGAGAGTGACATCTCAATTTCAGTAAGGTCTTTGACATGGTGCCCTACAACATCCTTCTCTCGAAACTGAAATGATGGATTTGATGGGTGGACTGATCAGTGGACAAGCTCAGTTAGGGAGGATTTAGGTTGGATATGAGGAAGAAGTCTTTTACAGTGTGGGTGGTGAGGCACTGTAACAGGTTGCCTGGTGATGTGGATGATGCGCCACCCATGGAGACTTTCAAGATGAGGGTAGATCAGGCCCTGGGCAACCTGATCTAGCTGTGATGTCCCTGTTCATTGCAGGGGAGTTGAATTAGATGACTTCTAAAGGTCCCTTCCAACACTAAGGATTTTATGATTCTGTGTTTTAAAAACAAACAAACAAAAATGCTGCCTGGGAGTGAGGAGATAGGGAGTGTGAGAAATAGCAGAAGTAAGTTCTGGATGTGGGAGTACATGTTTCCCTGCAATCCAAAAAGAGGACTGTGGAGTAACAGGTTTTTTTTCAGCCTGTGGAAAAGCACACTGAAGCACATACCCACACTTCAGCTTATGGAGGAGCCCGAACTGCCACAGATGGACTTGCAGCAAAGGAAGCTGCAGAAGAAGCAGGCTCCTGGCATGTGGCCTGTACACAGGAACCCACAAAGGACTAGCAGTACAACAGGATCTACGGGCTATGAGGGACCCAAGCTAGAGCACTCTGCTCATGAAGCATTGCACCTTGTTGTACAGAACAATGTTGAAGCAGGGGAAACTTTAGGAGGGAGAAGCAAAATATACAATATGTTCAGAAGCAACTGCTAACACCCTGAGCTGCTCAGGGATGGAAGAAGAGTAGCTGGACATTATCACGTGAACCTGAGCCCGGGAAAAAGAGTTGAGAGAGGGTAGTGAAGTGTTTTAGTATCCATTTTAGTTTCTCACCATCCAATTCTATTACAGTTGGTAATAAATTAAGTTGATCTTCCCTGAGACAAATCCGGTTTTTTTTCTGTGATAAGTGATCTCCCTGTCTGAATCTCAATCCATAAACTTTTCCATCTTATTTTTTTTCTGTGCTCTGGTGAGTAACATGAATGAGACGACTGGCTGCCAAGACTCCTACGCAGCCACTAAGTACAAAAAGCACTAAGAATTATTCAGCAAGCTAAATCAGGACAGAAAGCAATCATGCAAAACAACAACAAAAAACTTTGGGAAACAAGAAATCTCCTAGATTACTTGAGTTCATATTTAAAGAGTAGAAAATGTAATACAATATGCATCAACACCAGGTAATAAACTGTCTTATTTCTTTTAAATATATGTATAATTCAGACACTAATCTTAATTTTTGTTGTTTCAAAATACTCTGACATGTATTAAAAACATGTATTTCGCATTGTGTACTATCAGAAATTTTTCTTTAGAGGTAGTTCTTATTAAAAAAAAATATTCTAGGATTAAAAATGCCATGATACAAGTCAGTTTCCCAAATCTACTGATATTCTGACTATATAGCCAGATTTTTTTTTGTTGTTGTTGTTATGTAGACAAGCTAAAGACATAGTGGAAGTTTTTTTTAATTAAAAAAATAAGTAGGGAGTTTCAGCAGTTTTCAGGCTACACGGGAGATTGCCTTTTCCACTATAAAATTATAGAGAGTAAAATACACATCAGTCTTCCAATCAGAAGACCAAGATGAAATTAGTCTTTTTGCTTCTATTTAGTATTCTGTGGATTGTCCGTGTGTGTATGGTTTTGGTTTGTTCTTTTTTTTCTTAGTTTGGTTTCAGACAAGGTGGTCTTCTTTTCTAGCTTCAAAATTTTAAATTCATTCTAGCGAAGAACACACAGAAGAACGTAACTTTTTGAGTAGAATTTTATTTTTTTTCCTGATCTACCCTGACAGTACAACCCTTACTGAAACTTAAAGCATATCTGTTGGTGCTTCTGTATCACACAGTAGATAACAAATGTACGAGTATCACTAAGGAAAATGGATTTTACTTCCATCACTATTTTGCTGCTCTGCTTGAACTTCAAGGAAAAAATCTGCACTACAGAAATATATTTTTATGAAATATTTTAAAATGGTTTATTACATTTTCATCTTTTACTTGTAGAATTTGCAAATCCTTTGTATTATCTCATCCTCAACCAAATATTGTATACAGTAGTGCAGTAATTATTTCTACGGAATAGTTTATCTTTTTTTTTTTCAAACAATATTTTTCCTTGTTTACAATGGCTTGTTTTCTGTCCTCATTTAGCTATTTTCTTTTAAATTAGTATGCCAGAGTTCTTTCTGTTCAATGAACCTGAACCTTATACAACCTCTGATATTAAAAAAACTCCTTGAGTGGCTCTTTAGTAGGATATCTTTGCTGCAATTCCTTTGTCTGGCATCGATATGCACACAGAACTTATGAATTAGTAAAGCATAGCCTTCCTATTCAAACTTCCTTTAATCAAGCTGCACTTTTCTAAGCATTTTCCAACCTGGTGATTTAAAACAGTTTCTAATACCTTTGTGCAAATTGAAGTTTAACTATTCGGTCTTTAATTTCCTGCTGTGTCCCAGGCCTTTTTCTTAAGTAAGTGTTCTGTAAGATTTCTAATTTCTGTTACCATTTCCATTAGCATCTCTCAGGAGATGACTACGTCTGGGGTCTTGATCAGTGTTCACAGGTTCTTGTACTTAAGTTTAAGGTTTTATTTGTCTTTCTTCTTTTACTTTCTCTCCTACGAATTTGGTTTATCACTTAGTAAAGGCAAATTTCAAATTATTTTTCAGGAATCTATAAATTTTATTTCATATCTTTTCTTGTGTATGCAGTATGCCAGACCGAGTCGTAGAACATGTTTTGTTCCATAACCTGGTGGATGGAATATCTCTCCTACAAGGATAAGCTGAGAGAGCAGGGACTATTCTTCCTAGAGAGAAAAGAACCTGGAGATACCTGAGAGTGGCCTTTCAGTATCTGAAGAAGGGGACAGACTCTTGAGCAGGGTTTTAAATTAAAAGAGGGGAGGCTTAGACTGGATAAGAGAGGTTGTTTTTTTGTTGTTTTTTTTTGTTTGTTTGTTTTTAATGATAAGAAAGGTGAGGAACTGGAACAGGTTGCCCAGAGGGGTGGTGGGTGCCCTGCCCTTGGAGATATTCAATGTGCAGTTGGACAGGGCTCTGAGCAAGGCAGTTGGACTACATGACCATTTACGGGCCACTCCAACTCAAATGATTCTATGATTCATTGTTGAGTTTGTTACATAAACATAGTTGAAACTAATTTCATAGGAACATAGAATGGCTGGGGTTAGAAGGGACCATAAAGATAATTCAGTTCTGCATACCCCTGCTGTGGATATAGTTACCAACCAGACCTTGAACATCTCTGGGGATGAGCTACTCAAAACTTCTTTGAGCATCACATGGCAGTGCCTCACCACTGAATAAAATATACACAAACATTTCTAGGACGTGCCAGACAGTTGCTCTGCTCAACAAAATTAAGTTACTCTTTGCAGAATAGAGGAATTCAAAATGGACAATTAAATAACACTCTTAAGTGGTATTAAGAGCTCTCACAAAGAGTGAGGAAGTGAATCCATTCTTTTAGTATTTCTTTATTCTTTTGTTTAATCTATTTCTTTTTTCTTTAATCTCAATATGAAAGTACAAATAATCTCCAGACTAAAGTTTTGCATGTTTGAGTCTTACAGTCAGCCTCCTTAGAAAGTGTGCTACAGTAGGCTTGAGGTTTATTCCTGTTGTTAAGTCTGTTTTGTGTTTTTAACTCCTCCTAGGCCAACAGATGCAGATTTCCTCTGTGTATGTGCATTTACAGGTGCTAAATCTGAGGAAGAGTTTCAAGATCTTCCATTTCCTGCTAATATCTCTGAAAATAAGAAAGTGCTGGTCATTTAAAATAAGTTTAAGACATTCAGCAGGTCATTTTGAACTGCAGAAAATAGTGTTTGTTGTATTATTCAATCGGAGGGCAATTCTAGAATTTAAGGTAATGTGAATGGAATAGATTTTTCAGGAGATCTGACACCAGAACCCATTCTTTTTTCAAGCATATAGCACATTAGTGACAGTCTCTATTCATACATTGTAAGTATCTTACCAGACAAATAAACAAATATGTAAATAACAATCTTCCTCCATATCAATTTCTTAAGCTACCTGATAATATTTGGGTTTAGAAACGCATCTTCCTATTAAGCCAGCATGATCATGCAATATTCAGTGACATTTTGAGTACAAATACCAAGATTATTACCTTTTAATATTAAAAATTATATGAGTGTTTAAAGTGTCTGTGAAGCATATTCACATTAAATATTATTGCTGACATTTGGGAAAGGTCAAATTGGATGCCCTTATGCAAAAATGCATTAGCTGCAAGACAAAATTATTACCATTATTAACAATAATAATTTGATTTGGAAAAGATCAAGTTTGGAAATCTTATTTCTTAACAAGTTAACACAATTACCTGTTTAAATTTATTCAAGATTGCGATCTCTTGAACATAGTAATGTCAACATCAGGCTTTTCACTGAAATTTTTTACTTATTTCCCAGCCATACACATATTGGAAAAAATACAGCCACAGAGGGGAGGATATCCTTATTTCCCTTACACAGCAGATATAATTAGTAAACTCCCTATGCATAAAGCAAAGGTGAGTAGGTGAAGCCAAGAAAGATGCTTGTTTACAGCTCTCTGCAGCAGATAAAGCTAAGTTCTATAAATAATCTAATTTTTTGCTTGAACAGAGGGCTGGATCCTGCACAGTCAGTCTTCTTCCCTAGAGAATCAAACTTTTGTCTGTAATCTGAAACTCTGTTTTGCTTAGAAACTTTATTAGCACTAAA
>VXAB01009848.1:31148-43062 GCA_013399175.1 Odontophorus gujanensis | reverse complement strand
TTAGCACTAAACTCATTTTAAATTAAGGTAATAAAGGAACTGGAGAGGAAACACCAGGTGCATTAGCTACAGCTGTCTTCCTACTTCTTCCCATCTGAATTTTTTGTGAGACAGACAGTATTTATCTTCATTTTACCTTCTTGTCTTAGTTGGACTTTGAGTTGTGTTCATTCTGCTTCTTTGTGTTCTCAAATTACAAAACTCTTCTATTTGGAAATATAAATCCTATAATTATCTGTTCATAGGTCAGAATATATTAGTTTCTAATCTGAATATAGAAGTTGCTTGAATTTCATATATAGAAAATGGTAAATATCTACCAACACAAATCAATAGTCAAGCAACATTTTTTTTTTTTTTGCATCCATGCACAAATTATCAATAACTCTGTCTTTCCTTCTTCTAACACAATTATATGCCTCTCCTCTTCATATTTATCTCCCACTGGACAGAATTTCAATTTTTGTCTGATGCCATGTATATGGCATCTTAAATTATTTGTCATAGCTAATGGTGAGATATCAATGTGCATAATGTAATCTGATAGGGTATTTCAAGAAGTGATATAAGATATGACACTAATGTTCTCAGTGATCTACACTGATGATTTAAAGATCTTTTATAATAAAATTCCTTGATGACAGGGACTAGGGGGAAATCCAAATAATTAAGAGAGCAGGATATTGCTACCATAATCTTAATATCTTGGCTAAATGGCTTGAATCCAGTAAACTGAATTTTGTAGAATCAAATGCATATATAAAGTGAGAATGCATGTTATATTGTGAAGTTCTGAGGGAAAACAGTCACCTAGTTAGTAATACATGAGGATATTATCTTGGAAATCCCATACCCTATATAACAGAGTTTGTAACTGATTCCAGTGATTACACTGAACACCTGAAAGAATCAGATGAAAGTAGAAGTAATCTGTCTTTTCTGTATGACACTGCTAAGGCCAGTGCTATGCAATTATGAAGGGGAGAGGGGGTTTAAAAAAAAAAAAAAAAGAAACCTTTGAAATCTTTCCTGAGTCCTTAAGGCAACAAATGGCTGAGACCTGAGAATTTGTCAGGATCACTGTGCTAACAAAGATCTGTGAAAGCTTGTGTATACTAAGGAAATGGAGATATCTATATCTACATATAACTTGGACAACCTAGGAAAAAAGTGTTCATAGAGGAAGAATATGCTTGAAGTATCTGAAAGAAAACTTTTGATCATTTATCTCATTCCTAGCTATTTCAACAAGGCAAGTGATCAGGCAACTTGTGTAGGAAAGTAGTAAATTTGTATTTCCAAGAACTACACCTGCTAAACCTCTTCCTTTCTTGTACAGCTGAGGGTGTCTGCNAGGGTATTTCAAGAAGTGATATAAGATATGACACTAATGTTCTCAGTGATCTACACTGATGATTTAAAGATCTTTTATAATAAAATTCCTTGATGACAGGGACTAGGGGGAAATCCAAATAATTAAGAGAGCAGGATATTGCTACCATAATCTTAATATCTTGGCTAAATGGCTTGAATCCAGTAAACTGAATTTTGTAGAATCAAATGCATATATAAAGTGAGAATGCATGTTATATTGTGAAGTTCTGAGGAAAAACAGTCACCTAAGTTAGTAATACATGAGGATATTATCTTGGAAATCCCATACCCTATATAACAGAGTTTGTAACTGATTCCAGTGATTACACTGAACACCTGAAAGAATCAGATGAAAGTAGAAGTAATCTGTCTTTTCTGTATGACACTGCTAAGGCCAGTGCTATGCAATTATGAAGGGGAGAGGGGGTTTAAAAAAAAAAAAAAAAGAAACCTTTGAAATCTTTCCTGAGTCCTTAAGGCAACAAATGGCTGAGACCTGAGAATTTGTCAGGATCACTGTGCTAACAAAGATCTGTGAAAGCTTGTGTATACTAAGGAAATGGAGATATCTATATCTACATATAACTTGGACAACCTAGGAAAAAAGTGTTCATAGAGGAAGAATATGCTTGAAGTATCTGAAAGAAAACTTTTGATCATTTATCTCATTCCTAGCTATTTCAACAAGGCAAGTGATCAGGCAACTTGTGTAGGAAAGTAGTAAATTTGTATTTCCAAGAACTACACCTGCTAAACCTCTTCCTTTCTTATACAGCTGAGGGTGTCTGCAGTAATACTGATGTAAGGCAAACAAAATCTTGACAACAGGAAAAAGCACTTTCAGATCATAATACAGAAATGCACAATCTAGCGCTTAAAATGATTGTAAATCAACAGAAGGCTATGTTTATCCATGAAATCCTACCCATTTCCAAACATAATACCAGGTAAAATTTCATTGCTATAAGCAGTGTTGGGTAAACACCATGCAAATAAACATTTTTCAGTGTGCTATGTGCCATTGATAGTACATGTTCCTCAGAAACAATCTTCCTAAGGCACATACAGAAAATACACAGGAATTTAAAGGTATCATTAATATTCCATTCAAACAGTCACTAACTTTATGCATGTTTGTGACTACTGAGAGGATGCATGTGTATGTGTGAATGCACTCTCTTATCATTCTCCCCTCCGTGCATTATATGTTTCAATAGGGTTCTGTAAACTTGTTTTACCTGTCCTGTAGCAGTCACAGTTATTCTCTTTTATGCTAAAAAAATCAATGTTCATCTTGTGAAGGAATGCATATATTCAACAGTAAGATTAAAATCAGGAATCCAGCCATTTAATTGGTGAAACTGTGAAAAAATTAAGAAAACAGCAATACCAGAGCTGCTCCAAAAGTAGCGTCTCCTGATTTTTAAGTTGGCCTGCAATGTCAGAGGTGGATGTTGGTGTTATGGCAGTAGAGGTTCAACCTTCCTGTCAGCATCCTGTTACATTTTGTTGTTGCGTGACAGGTGACAGCAGAGGGGTAGTCTGACAATTTGTCTGACATGGAAGAGTGTGTGAAGTAAAAGTGTGGAATTGAATTCCTCAGTGTGGAAAGAATTGTACCTGTTTATTTTCATAAATGTTCAGCAAGTGGCAATGAATGTCAACAAGTGAATGCAAGGACACTGAGGCAGTGGCAGTGTATTTCAGCAATGGTGACTGTGACAGTAGATTACCTCCTCTAGTGCAGATGTCTGTAAGTGCAGCATGCAGGCTTTTGTTCACCATGTGTAAATACACAGCTAATGGTGATGACTGTGTTGAAAATAGTGTTACGTAGCCAATAATGTCCTCTATGAGGTAGTGTTATTATGTTCTTTGTATCTTTCACAGTTTCCATGGAAATACATTATTCTCAGAGGAACCTATGTGATTATGCTTCTAAATCAAACATCTTGGAGTCAATAATTCTAAAACCTCAAGATTCAGACCACAGAAATATCTTGATCACAGTATTAGGAATGAAGAATGGTCCCTTTCTGCCTCACCAAAAGGATATGATAGGAGACTATGTTAAGTGGTAAGTTAATGTTTTCAAATAGTCCATATGAGTGTGTTTTGCCCTCTTGTTTATGTTATCCTATCTGAACCATTTAAAGAATAGTTTCTTGTAGAACTTTTAGCACAAACTTAAAATACTGTTTAAAATCTTGCCCTTGACTTGCAAGTTTTTTGCATGTTATATTCTTTTTAAACTACACATGCAATCCTTGTGTGGCATCTAGACTTTTTTTTTGACTGCAAAAATAATTTTTTTTTCTCTACAAACATGATAGATACCTATTATTTTCTCATGCTCAATCTACCTGGGCAAATAACTACATTTTATGTAGTAGAGTTCTTAGTATCTTTTTGTTCAGAATGTTAAGAATGGTCAGCTTCATCCAAATAAGGATAGGTTGCAGACATGTGCAGTACAAAATTAAACATTTTAAGAAACACAACATGTGGAAAAATATAAGATATACAGTATTGTTGTGTGAAACTGTGATTAAAACTTACTATTCTTTCTCTTATGAAACAATTATGCACTTTTTGCTTGAAGCTACACTTAAATTTCTATAATTTTTTTTAAATGTTATAGATGCTTTGTTTCTCTAGACTGAATTTTTTCAGAAACCCTCAGAATTACTAGAGGGAAGAAGGGGAGCAAACAAACTAATCAACAAATCCTTCTCTCTTCAAGAAACAAGCTTAAATCATTTGATATAAATTAACTTTAAATTCACAGACAGAATGGTTAAGGTTAGCAGAGACCTCTGGAAATCATCTGGTCTAAGCCCACAGCTCAAGCAGTGACACCTGGAGCAGCTTACCCAAGAACATGTCTCCTTTGAAGATCTCCAAGGAAGCAGACTCCACAACCTGTGTAGCCATGCTGTCTTACAAAAAGAAAGTAGAAATAGAAAAGAGAGAAAAGAGAAACAGCCTGCTATTTCTCTATTGCTTGCTTTAGGTTTAGGACACTAATGGATTCTGGACTTCTGCATTTCATGGGACACAGACTACATTTATGCTTTAACATTTGCTTATTACAAAAAGGAGTCTTCCACTAGTCTTATCTTTCCATATAACTCTACTTTTGTGCTTGACTAAAAATATGCTAATACTAATGATAATTTCTTTCCTTTGGATTTCTCATCTTGCCTTCATTTATTCAGACTCCTTTTCCATGGGCTTAGCATATAACCATGATTTTTGAGTGAGCAGTGGATTTGTATTTTCTATATTAATTCTATGATAATGGAAACAAGACAGATTTAAAAAATGTGGGAATGATAAAGTAAATCATTTTATTAACATACAAGTTCCAGTGAAGAGGTTTGTAAGAGAAGTAGTGATACACATAATAATGCATAGAAGTGTGTGTGTGTTAGGACCAGAAGGAATAGTGCCTTTTTTTTTCCCTACAATACTAAAAAATAATCAACATGTTATTTTTGAGAAGAGAAAAGATGTATTTTGACAAGATCACAGAACAGACAACCCAGCACTGGAAGATCTGGCATCCTGATACCAAGTAGACTGCAATAAGGTTGCAGCATACAAACTTTTTTTTTCCTTTTAGCTCGCTATGATAATTATGTACATATGCCTCAAACTTATTCCCAGCAAAAATACAGGCAGAACACAGTAGCATAGCTGAAGATTTATGGAAATTGAAGCAAGATTTGCAGCCAGGAGACTGTTCTATAGTAGCTGATGACTCCTGAAAGATATAAATGACCTGTTCAAAGATTAGTTTGCTATCATCAGTCAAGAAGAAACTTTGCTGATGAGAACTCAACAGCCAACATCCCTTGTTCTCTGTGGTGCAAGTGTATGAATGAATGAGATCTTTGTGGAGTGTGAGGGTGTGACTGCTGAAATGTTTTATGAGTAAATGTGACCTTGTCTACCCATAAGTTTTTGTGCTTAATTTTCCTACTACAAACTAATTTTGGGGTAAACTTTGAGAAGCTTTTCTAGTTTAATTTTTAGGAAGGTTTTATATTTTGTAAGAGACAAATCATCCCTTAAAAGGAATGAAGTTTGCTGGGATTCTTCTATAACATAATTCTGAAGATGATGGAACTCCATAGATAGACTTGCAACATCACTCTGTATATTAACCTGTATACTGAACAAGTTTAAGTTATTATATAGGCAAGGAAAGAGACAGTGTAAATAACTGGTGACAGAGTGAAAGGTGGTGACAGAGGAAAAGCAGCTCTATTTGTTACTTCCACCTCACCATATTGTGACAAATTCATCAGAAAAGTTAAGCATCTCAGTTCCAGATACATCTTTACAATGTTTAAGTTGCATTCTCACAAGTCATAGCTGCAACTAAGACAAATATAAAAAATTTTACCAGAAGACTGGAAAAGAGGTTGGTGTGAAGAAAACATCTATCATGGTTTAACCCTGGCAGGCAGCTCAGCACCACACAGCTACTCCCTTACTGCCTGTCACTAAGATGAGGAATAGAATTTTCAAGGTGAAAGTGGGAGAACTCAAGGGTCAAGACAAAGGCAGCAAGCTAGGTAAAGGAAATGCTGACTATACAAGCTAAGCAATACTAAAAAGTCACCCCCTATTTCCAGAAATCTAGTAGTATAAATCACTACTACATTTTTAAAGCTCTCCGTTGTCTTTTGTTTTGTATGTGGTTAATACAACAGAAAGGAGTTCATAAACTGTTAAGCACATCTGAATTTATTAAAAACTGGAGAAATGTCCCTGATAACAAGGAGACAGCTTGAGTCAAGGGGCTTGGCAAACCTGCTCTAAAACATAAATAAGAAAAGAAACATAACTAAATACAAAGTTGTTCTAAACCTCCACAGGAGACACAATAGAAACTTTATAATTGACTACCAGGCATGTCACAGCAAAACCAATAATCCTAAGTGCATGAGACATTTTTTATTATTTTTATAATTATTTTTATAAGACTCTCCAGGCTTGTAATGTAATTGCTCAAGTTTTTGTGAAGCTAGTTACTTTTTTTTTCCCCAACAGCTGTTATAAAATATTACAGAAGACATTATATAATCATCAAAAATGATTCTCATATCTTCGGCTGAATTAGGAAATGGACAGAAACAATTGAACCATCTCATGATTTAACAAAACCATGAGATCAGACATTAGGCAAAAATTACATCAGGAACATCCATTTTATGGCCTATTTTCTTCTTGGATAAATCTCTGTACATTAAAATCCCAAACTACTGGTGTTGTTCTCCATCCATACCAGAATGAATAAGTAATTGTTGCAAAATTATAAGATCGTGTAAAATATAACTTCAGAACATTCAGAGGTGGAACACGGTTAAAGCAACTTTCATCCAAAAAGAAAATGTCAGTTCAATAAAATCACAATAGGGAATGTTGGTTTGTTTTCATATTGCCTTTGTTTGTTTTTGTTTTCTTACTTCTTCCAGATATCAACAGAAAAAAGTTCTGAATTTTCCTAAAACATTTCCTTCAAATTACATGATTGAATAAGTACATTTCTCAGGTTGTAACACTTCTCAAATGTTTTTCTTTGAGGAGACTTCCTTAGAAATCAACCAAAATCACTTCAGGGCCTCACAGAATTCCTCAGGGCCCTGAAAGTCAGATTTGTGAGCATTCCTAATAGCATTCCTTTAGGAAGGTGCAACAATTTTAGAAATTTGATTATGCATAGATGTTGTTACACTTCCACTTATTTAATTTACAGTTTTTAGAGTAACATTTTAGATCTCAGCAACATCACATTTTCTTTATCTTCATATGTGCATATTATGTCTACATATGCACTTCTTTCAGTCATTTCCTTAGTATCTCTTATGGGTCACCAACAAAGACAAGACAAGTTTAGGCAGAACTATCTAAACAAAGCATAGTACCTCATTTGCTCTTTAATATCCAAATTTTCAGAGCCGTTCTAAAGTATTCTACTTCCATTATAGTAGAGTAGCTAATCTCTGTATCACGATTTTTAAAAATTACTTCAGTAGGCTTATATCTAGGTTCAAGGAAATATAATATATTGTATAATTAATGATTAACATATTTCAATTCATAGAATCACCAATGTTGGTAAAGACCTTTAAGATCATCCAGTCCTACTGTTCACTTATCACCAAATTTCCCACTAAACCATGCCTTTTACTTAGTCTATAATGCTTTATTATCTTAAAAACAATATTATATATCTCTTTCTACAAAGAATAGGCAAGAAAACTTTTCAATGCAGGTAAGAAAACGTTATTGATCCTATAATCTCAACATGCACGTATCAGAAAAGTCAAAGAAAATATTACAGAACTAGTTGGAATAGGTACATGCATTAGGCACACAAATTAGGATTAACGTTGTAATAACTACGAGGTAATATTTGTTCTCATCTTCCCATAGCAACCTCAAATTTAAATGAAACCTTTTTTTCCCCTGCTTTTTTGTCTTATGCATAGGCTGAGAAATAAATATTAAGTTTATCAACAATTTTCTAAATCTGCACTGATTACTTCAAGCAACAGCATACATAATGTTTTACCATTAAATATATATACACAATACTAGCTAAAATAGAAAGAAAAATAAAAAGGTTTATTTGGTATTGCAGTGACAACTTGATTGGTTGGAAACTCAGCATAAAAAAAGCAGAAACATGAAAACCCTTCTCCCCCTCCAATAAGGATATGGCTGAAGACAGTAATAAGGAAAGACTGAACTCCACACTGGAAAGTTTGTTGAAAAGACAGACCAGAACTGGAGGCTTCTTGGGGAGAGGGTGAAAGGATGCTATGCCCACAGTAACTTCCATATTACCATAACTCAAAAGCATGATTGTAATTAGTGAGATCTTTGTTAAAACAGGGAAGGGGGACAACTGTATGCCAGTTATAGTGAAGTTAATATATTTTACAGATGTTTAACTGAAAATCTACCTTAACTTCTTAAGAAAAAATGTCAATATGATAACTCACTGGTGTAAACAAAAATGTGGCTTTCTAGTGCATATTGTAACTGAAATTAAACCACTGATGCTATAAAGGTAGTAAATTAAATTCAACTACTATTCTTACGTCTTTATAAAAAATGTCTCCAATGTTAAAACAGAGATAAGATGAACAAAATATGAACCACAAGCTAAATACATTCTCTAAATTCAGAAATGTAGAAAGTGTATGTTCACATGTTTAAGGCTATTGTGTTTACAGACATTCATATTAAAGACTTATCCTCTGCTACATTCATAGAAAGTAAAAGATTGTTTCAAGTTGCTATTTAAAACTAGTAAGTTACTTGCATTATACAGCACGTACAGTAAGAACCTTGGCAATGAGATTGTGGTTACAAAAAAGTCAGTTATTTGAAACCGCATCCCATAGGCTACTGATTTGTTGTTGTTGTTGGTTTTGTTTTGTTTTACTTCAGTGATCGTGTCCCCTTTTGTTAAAAAGACCAAATCATTTTATCACCCTCTGCATGGCCTTCATTTCAACATAACATAGAAATACTACTATTTGGAAATGCTTCATGCCTACTTTTCTGTATAGTCAAGAGAAAAAAAAAGTACCCTTTCTTTCCCCTCCTGTTATATCTAGAAATAGACATAAAAAGTTGCAAGACTCAAGTGAGTAGTCTTATTTATGATAAGTAAATTCAATGGATATGACTCTCATAGACCATGTTGAGAACCTTTGTTGTAACATGCAAAAGTCTCTATCATGCATTTCTCACAGGGCATCCAGGATCAACACTGCTTAGAGAGAAAACGCAAAGTAGCAATTGCTAAATTGCTAAATCAAAGCTTATTGTCACTCTTCAGGAAAAGAAGAACAATACTTGCAAAAAAGAAAAAGGGTAAATAAATGTTGTAGTTCATGAAGAATTCAAACAAGAATGTGGTCCAGACAGATAAAATAGAAAAGCGAAAGGACAACACAGACTGTCAGGTGCAATTTTAAGAGTCTTAAATCTCCTGGCTTTTGCCAATCAATCTTTATGTTCTACTCAGTACTGTTGAACCACACAAAGTGAAAAAGTGAAAACATGAACTGCTACATTTTGTAATCCTTGCAATTTTCTACAGTATCATTTCTGCTTTAATATTGTCACAATTTTATGACTAACATTCAGGAAATCAAAGGTTTCAATAGCTTGTCTTTATGCCATCAGAAAAGATGTTGCAGAACTTATCTCTTGTAAACATGTTAATCCTGAAAAGAGGTCATTCTGTGGAGATACAGTTAGAGAACAAGTGTGAAAGCATTGCTCAGCTTGTAAAAAACCAACAGATTTGTTAGCCATTGTAGTCCACAAGCCATGGCAAGAAAAAGCTGGATCCTGAAGAAAGAATACAAGAGATAAGAGTGTTTGGTACAATGTGTACTGTACAGACTTGGTTTGTTTGGAATGAGGTATTGATTAAACAATTTTACTTAGTCACATGTTAGTTACAATTAAACAATATAGCCTAATTACACAAATAGTATCTGTGTAGCTATAGCTGAGAAGGTACATGAACTCAGACCTGTGTGTATCAACAAGGGATCAGAGGATAGAGATATGATATGGAACAGAATACAATAAAATAAAAGGTTTCATGCTTGTATCCAGATGGAGACATTGTTTCTTTATTACCACAGCCATCACACTATTTNAATTTTCTACAGTATCATTTCTGCTTTAATATTGTCACAATTTTATGACTAACATTCAGGAAATCAAAGGTTTCAATAGCTTGTCTTTATGCCATCAGAAAAGATGTTGCAGAACTTATCTCTTGTAAACATGTTAATCCTGAAAAGAGGTCATTCTGTGGAGATACAGTTAGAGAACAAGTGTGAAAGCATTGCTCAGCTTGTAAAAAACCAACAGATTTGTTAGCCATTGTAGTCCACAAGCCATGGCAAGAAAAAGCTGGATCCTGAAGAAAGAATACAAGAGATAAGAGTGTTTGGTACAATGTGTACTGTACAGACTTGGTTTGTTTGGACTGAGGTATTGATTAAACAATTTTACTTAGTCACATGTTAGTTACAATTAAACAATATAGCCTAATTACACAAATAGTATCTGTGTAGCTATAGCTGAGAAGGTACATGAACTCAGACCTGTGTGTATCAACAAGGGATCAGAGGATAGAGATATGATATGGAACAGAATACAATAAAATANGCCTACTTTTCTGTATAGTCAAGAGAAAAAAAAAGTACCCTTTCTTTCCCCTCCTGTTATATCTAGAAATAGACATAAAAAGTTGCAAGACTCAAGTGAGTAGTCTTATTTATGATAAGTAAATTCAATGGATATGACTCTCATAGACCATGTTGAGAACCTTTGTTGTAACATGCAAAAGTCTCTATCATGCATTTCTCACAGGGCATCCAGGATCAACACTGCTTAGAGAGAAAAAGCAAAGTAGCAATTGCTAAATTGCTAAATCAAAGCTTATTGTCACTCTTCAGGAAAAGAAGAACAATACTTGCAAAAAAGAAAAAGGGTAAATAAATGTTGTAGTTCATGAAGAATTCAAACAAGAATGTGGTCCAGACAGATAAAATAGAAAAGCGAAAGGACAACACAGACTGTCAGGTGCAATTTTAAGAGTCTTAAATCTCCTGGCTTTTGCCAATCAATCTTTATGTTCTACTCAGTACTGTTGAACCACACAAAGTGAAAAAGTGAAAACATGAACTGCTACATTTTGTAATCCTTGCAATTTTCTACAGTATCATTTCTGCTTTAATATTGTCACAATTTTATGACTAACATTCAGGAAATCAAAGGTTTCAATAGCTTGTCTTTATGCCATCAGAAAAGATGTTGCAGAACTTATCTCTTGTAAACATGTTAATCCTGAAAAGAGGTCATTCTGTGGAGATACAGTTAGAGAACAAGTGTGAAAGCATTGCTCAGCTTGTAAAAAACCAACAGATTTGTTAGCCATTGTAGTCCACAAGCCATGGCAAGAAAAAGCTGGATCCTGAAGAAAGAATACAAGAGATAAGAGTGTTTGGTACAATGTGTACTGTACAGACTTGGTTTGTTTGGAATGAGGTATTGATTAAACAATTTTACTTAGTCACATGTTAGTTACAATTAAACAATATAGCCTAATTACACAAATAGTATCTGTGTAGCTATAGCTGAGAAGGTACATGAACTCAGACCTGTGTGTATCAACAAGGGATCAGAGGATAGAGATATGATATGGAACAGAATACAATAAAATAAAAGGTTTCATGCTTGTATCAAGATGGAGACATTGTTTCTTTATTACCACAGCCATCACACTATTTATCCTTTTTTCAGTCCCACCTCAAAACACATATAGAACTGAGTGAAGCCCTTCCAAAATGTTCACTACATTACTTATTACACGAGTATAATACTTGCCTAATTAGATGACCATGATATACTACAATAAGTGCATAGTAATACTTTACATATATATATATATGCATAAACAAAAAAATTCACTGGAACTATGAGAGAAAGA
>VXAB01009848.1:17073-30802 GCA_013399175.1 Odontophorus gujanensis | reverse complement strand
AAGCATTGCTCAGCTTGTAAAAAACCAACAGATTTGTTAGCCATTGTAGTCCACAAGCCATGGCAAGAAAAAGCTGGATCCTGAAGAAAGAATACAAGAGATAAGAGTGTTTGGTACAATGTGTACTGTACAGACTTGGTTTGTTTGGAATGAGGTATTGATTAAACAATTTTACTTAGTCACATGTTAGTTACAATTAAACAATATAGCCTAATTACACAAATAGTATCTGTGTAGCTATAGCTGAGAAGGTACATGAACTCAGACCTGTGTGTATCAACAAGGGATCAGAGGATAGAGATATGATATGGAACAGAATACAATAAAATAAAAGGTTTCATGCTTGTATCAAGATGGAGACATTGTTTCTTTATTACCACAGCCATCACACTATTTATCCTTTTTTCAGTCCCACCTCCAAACACATACAGAACTGAGTGAAGCCCTTCCAAAATGTTCACTACATTACTTATTACACGAGTATAATACTTGCCTAATTAGATGACCATGATATACTACAATAAGTGCGTAGTAATACTTTACATATATATATATGCATAAACAAAAAAATTCACTGGAACTATGAGAGAAAGATAGGAATGAAAAATTTCAAAGATTGAAACACATGCCAATATTGAAAACCACTGAACCTCACTTTTATTTAAAATAATGCAAAATTCTTATTACTGATATTTTCTTATAGAGTAAAAGGATGTGGGCACATGAATGTAAAAATTCCATGAAACAAAGATGCTAGTCATTGAAAGTTAATTCCACTTCTTCTCTTTAGGCTGATATATTGCTTTAAACACTTTGACAAACTGCACAATTAAGGGTTTAGACTCAGTAATGAATGTCATGATCCTGAAAACGAATGTGGTAAAACAGTTTAGAGCAATGATACAGGAATTGTTTACTTTTTCATTTATTTCTTTTTGTAGAATACATACAGTCTCACTAGTTTAAGACTCTCCATATTCGGGTGAGATGCATTATGCATTGCCCAAGACTATAAAACCTGCTGTGACTTCACACCATGTTTCAAAATAATAGGTGAATGTCATGTACTACAGTAATGGATTGCAAATATCAATACAGTGACTGATTTTTGTGATCTCCGGTATATCTTTATTTTATTATGCATTTTTAAGAATAGTGGGAGTAGCAACAGAGGTATTATTTCAGAAGCTTCTACTAACAATATGGGAATATCTATAAAAGTGAAAAGACAGAACTAATCTTTTTTTGTACTGAGTGTGTCTTATTCAAATTGCTGAATTTAACATCTACTTCATTGGATACAGAAAACTGCCATTAGATAAACTCCAGTAAATGGAAAGAAAATGTCTAAGAGTACAGAACTATTTCTATTATTTTTATTATTAACACCACAAAATGAATTTTCATCTGTTTAAAGAACTTTTAGAAAGCCTTACTAAGACCAAAATTTACAAGGTACATTTTGAAACAGTCAATTTTTCCACCCATCTTTCATGTAATAGGTCCAAAAAAACATACAAGAAGAATTAACTACTGCAAAAATATAAAAATACACAAATAAGTTGTGTTATGGTTTTATGATTTTTGTTGTATTATCGATATTCCACATCATAACATCATGTGGTGCACTGGGAGTTAAAGAGTTAATGCTCCAGCTCCATGGATCATTGATAGTTTTGGGTGTACCTGTCTCAGAAGAGAAGAAGAACTACATTCCCCAGAGGACTGTGCGATGCTTTGCATTTCTACGTATTTACGCTCCGAGGGAAAGATAAAAACTGTCTGTGGTCACGGGACTCTCTCTTCCCTTCAGGATCGAGCTCAGCAATGGGTGTTTGTTGCAGCCATCCGCCTTCAGCGTTAGCGTAAGGCCTTCGGTTTATCGGACACTCTCTCTTGCTCATTTTATTTGATTCATTAGCCTCAATTCCAATTATATTGTATTATATTGTGTTATTTTGCTTTCTGATATCTTATTTAGTAAATTAGCTTTCCTCCTCAGATCGTTGCCACTGTTTTGTTTCTAGGCCCATCTCCACTCTCCTTTTTCCCTTTCCCCCTTCCTCGGGGTGTGGGCCGGTGGGTCCCCTGCCTCAGTTGTCACAGTACCGAGTCAAACTGTCCCGCAAGCCATTGACAAGTTGCAATGGGTAAGGATTAAATTCTAAAATAATTGAGTTTGAGATACACAGTGATCTCTTCCTCTCCAGAATTAAAGACCTTTACTTGCAGCAGCAACAATTTCAGATGAGCTATTTCACATAAAGAACAATTAGTCCTTTGTGCAGGAAGAAAGTACAAAGAAACACCTTTCACTTCAGTCCATTTTTAAAAGAAAACTCAGGGCACTATTGCTTTACTTATGAGAAGTACTGTCCCACTAAGGGACATCTGAAGAGGAAGAGGTATTTTCTAGACAAAGAAGATTATTATGCTGACAAGAATTGCTATGATTCCTGCAGATTATGCTCCTGAATAATAAAGAATAGCCATAGCTAGGGGGTTCATAGAATCACATAATTCTATGATTTCTATATTCTATAGAATTCTATATATTTCTATATTCTGTAGAATAGAAACCTATTCTATGGATTGAGCAGCCTCACAACACCTTCCCTTCCTCAAGACCCACCAGGAAATTTCTGGAGTCTGATCAGTTTTAGGCATTAATCTACATGCCAAGCTGCACAGCCTCAGGCAAGACTGAAACATTTCCAGGCAAATTCAAAACTGAAGCTTAAAGTGCTACAGAAGTTTTATACAGAATTTTCAGTTTCATACAGTATCTTAGGGTAAGAAGAATATCCCAGTGACCTCTGAAAAATCAGTTTTCCAAAAATTCACCTCCTAAATCATTCCTACAGCTTTACTATTCTGAGCGCAAAGTTCAGGACAGCAATAATATTTTCCCCCACAATAGAAAGGCCATTCAAGAAAAGAAGGAAGAAAGAAATGAATGAGACTACCTTCCATTATTCCACATCCTGAAACTGGACAACCCTTTAATACTTGTAAGGATAAGAAGAAAATCTGTAGATAAAGTGTCCTGCAAGGTCATGTAAATCATTCAAGGATCATAAAGACAGTATAATTACAAGGTGAGGTTTATATAGATCCAAATTTTTTGGCTCATGTTCCAAGTCTGCTTCATGTATGCAAGTTCTTTGTGAAACTATATTGCATGATTTCTATTTTTTTTTTTATTTCTGCTGAGCACAGCAATACACTGACCCAGGTACATGCCTTTTACACATTCATTCTGTATTTGAATTTTAAGTGAATGCTTTAGGAAGATTAAGCAAACAAAACAAGAAAACTTATTCACACTGATGCTTAACTGATAAGACTTAAAGGATGCATAAACCATTATGCAATTGTTACTGTGCTTTTTTTTTTAATGAAAATTGAGACAGAGGTATGCATGCACAGCCAGGTAAGCAAGTACAGCTGGAGGGGATTCCTAATTTGTTTGAGTTTTCTTGTAGTCTATTAATTTGAGAACGTTTTTCATGTTTAAATGGACAGATGTTTTGGGAATCAGTTCTGCAAAGTACTTAATCTCAGTTGTCACAAGTGTTTTTTAGATGTTCAAGTTATACAAAATCTGGCAGGATTATTAAAAGTTCATTTTTTTGTGTTTTTTTTTTTGTTTGGTTTGGTTTTTTTTGGTTTTTTTTGAAGCAACAACAAATTACTTAAATAGCATAGAGAAAAATAAAATAATATGGTTAGAAAACTTTGGTAAGCATTTAACTCACAGTACACCAGAGGCTTGAGATAAGTGGAGCTTAAATTGATAACATTTCCCAGGTACTACCATTGTGTCAGTATTATTATGAAAACTTCTAAAGTCTTCAGTACTTTCCTACTGAGACTGAAGTTCCTTTGAATTCATTAAAATCCAAGTTAACATTAAAGAATCCCTCAGAAAATTCTGTTCAGTAGGACTGATTTCTCAATTTTTTTTTTTACTGCTGAAATGCTAGTGTCATCTTGAATCTCCAGATGTGAGAGAACAAAAGAATAAAGAAAATCCACAGTAGGATTATTTGCCACATTTCAAAGCCCCAAAAAAAAAAACTACCGACATTAATTAAACTGAAGATTTGTTTTCTCCTATCNTTTATGCATTTTTAAGAATAGTGGGAGTAGCAACAGAGGTATTATTTCAGAAGCTTCTACTAACAATATGGGAATATCTATAAAAGTGAAAAGACAGAACTAATCTTTTTTTGTACTGAGTGTGTCTTATTCAAATTGCTGAATTTAACATCTACTTCATTGGATACAGAAAACTGCCATTAGATAAACTCCAGTAAATGGAAAGAAAATGTCTAAGAGTACAGAACTATTTCTATTATTTTTATTATTAACACCACAAAATGAATTTTCATCTGTTTAAAGAACTTTTAGAAAGCCTTACTAAGACCAAAATTTACAAGGTACATTTTGAAACAGTCAATTTTTCAACCCATCTTTCATGTAATAGGTCCAAAAAAACATACAAGAAGAATTAACTACTGCAAAAATATAAAAATACACAAATAAGTTGTGTTATGGTTTTATGATTTTTGTTGTATTATCGATATTCCACATCATAACATCATGTGGTGCACTGGGAGTTAAAGAGGTAATGCTCCAGCTCCATGGATCATTGATAGTTTTGGGTGTACCTGTCTCAGAAGAGAAGAAGAACTACATTCCCCAGAGGACTGTGCGANTTAAAGTGCTACAGAAGTTTTATACAGAATTTTCAGTTTCATACAGTATCTTAGGGTAAGAAGAATATCCCAGTGACCTCTGAAAAATCAGTTTTCCAAAAATTCACCTCCTAAATCATTCCTACAGCTTTACTATTCTGAGCGCAAAGTTCAGGACAGCAATAATATTTTCCCCCACAATAGAAAGGCCATTCAAGAAAAGAAGGAAGAAAGAAATGAATGAGACTACCTTCCATTATTCCACATCCTGAAACTGGACAACCCTTTAATACTTGTAAGGATAAGAAGAAAATCTGTAGATAAAGTGTCCTGCAAGGTCATGTAAATCATTCAAGGATCATAAAGACAGTATAATTACAAGGTGAGGTTTATATAGATCCAAATTTTTTGGCTCATGTTCCAAGTCTGCTTCATGTATGCAAGTTCTTTGTGAAACTATATTGCATGATTTTTATTTTTTTTTTTATTTCTGCTGAGCACAGCAATACACTGACCCAGGTACATGCCTTTTACACATTCATTCTGTATTTGAATTTTAAGTGAATGCTTTAGGAAGATTAAGCAAACAAAACAAGGAAACTTATTCACACTGATGCTTAACTGATAAGACTTAAAGGATGCATAAACCATTATGCAATTGTTACTGTGCTTTTTTTTTTAATGAAAATTGAGACAGAGGTATGCATGCACAGCCAGGTAAGCAAGTACAGCTGGAGGGGATTCCTAATTTGTTTGAGTTTTCTTGTAGTCTATTAATTTGAGAACGTTTTTCATGTTTAAATGGACAGATGTTTTGGGAATCAGTTCTGCAAAGTACTTAATCTCAGTTGTCACAAGTGTTTTTTAGATGTTCAAGTTATACAAAATCTGGCAGGATTATTAAAAGTTCATTTTTTTGTGTTTTTTTTTTTTTTTGGTTTGGTTTTTTTTGGTTTTTTTTGAAGCAACAACAAATTACTTAAATAGCATAGAGAAAAATAAAATAATATGGTTAGAAAACTTTGGTAAGCATTTAACTCACAGTACACCAGAGGCTTGAGATAAGTGGAGCTTAAATTGATAACATTTCCCAGGTACTACCATTGTGTCAGTATTATTATGAAAACTTCTAAAGTCTTCAGTACTTTCCTACTGAGACTGAAGTTCCTTTGAATTCATTAAAATCCAAGTTAACATTAAAGAATCCCTCAGAAAATTCTGTTCAGTAGGACTGATTTCTCAATTTTTTTTTTTACTGCTGAAATGCTAGTGTCATCTTGAATCTCCAGATGTGAGAGAACAAAAGAATAAAGAAAATCCACAGTAGGATTATTTGCCACATTTCAAAGCCCCAAAAAAAAAAACTACCGACATTAATTAAACTGAAGATTTGTTTTCTACTATCCACTAAACAAAATTGATATTAGGCCTGATTGTCTTTTATGAAGAGTCACTAAGAGCTCTCTTTTTCTAGCAGGGAACAAAGAAGAAAGTCATTAGCTAACTAAAGTGAAAATGAAGAATGGTCAGGAATAGAACAGCTCAATTTTGAAATAAGCATGACATTTTCAAGAGCATATCTTAGCAATAATGAAAACAGCAAGATATTGCTTNAAACTACCGACATTAATTAAACTGAAGATTTGTTTTCTACTATCCACTAAACAAAATTGATATTAGGCCTGATTGTCTTTTATGAAGAGTCACTAAGAGCTCTCTTTTTCTAGCAGGGAACAAAGAAGAAAGTCATTAGCTAACTAAAGTGAAAATGAAGAATGGTCAGGAATAGAACAGCTCAATTTTGAAATAAGCATGACATTTTCAAGAGCATATCTTAGCAATAATGAAAACAGCAAGATATTGCTTTTTTTTTTGTATACTTCACTTGCATAGCAAAAGAATAAGTTTTTTTCAGTTTGACAAATTCCAACAGCCACATAAGAGCAAATGAAACGATATTTTAACGCAAACTGACAAATAAGTTTAAAATTATTACTGCTTTTTAAATCCTTACCAGTTTTCTGATTACATCATGAAACTGAAACTGTTGGCCTCCTTACCTTTTCTTAGACTATTTCTATCATCATGATTGACAGTCTAACTGTTACTAGAACTGAAAATTAAAATGAATTACCATTAAAAGAACTCAGTTAATAATAAAATAATGCAATACTGCTTGGCAGCGGTATGATTCAGAACTGTCAATACTTAAATTAGCAATTTCTGTGTATCATATCTTTAAAAATATTCCTCTCCAAGAGGGAAATCCATTGAATCAATTAAATCTAGTTGTTAAAATTTAGGAATATACGAACCTAGGTATCAAAGCCCTGCCACTTGTATGTGCTTTCAGGAAAACACTGTTTTTGATCCATAATTCCCTCTTCCTTCCAACTCTTCAGGGCACAGAACTATCATCTATGTCCCACTTCTATTCCCAGTATGACCATAACAATCTTCCTTTCTCAATAAATGTACTCCACAAAAAAAAAAAAAATCAGAAGCTGAAGAAATGAACAATCACCTGTATGGCTTGTTGATTTAACAATTTCTACTCCACCCATTACTAAAATCAACCCAGTATAATGCCTCTTTCTATGAACTTTGTATCTTTTCCTACACGGTATTTTATCTTATGCTGGTTTTGACCAGATACATAAACCAGAGCTTTTCCTTAATTCTTAAATATATATATAAGGGTATGTGGAATGTGAAAGCGTCTGCGGCTTCAGGGTATCTGGGCAAGGAACTTTGGAGTGCAAAAGGAGACAATGAGAAAAGATGCCATAAGCAAGAAAACACAGAGACTAGAGCAACAAACAATTAAGGAAGCAGTAAGGAGAAGCAAAACCTGGTCAGTCACAGTGACTGGTGAGAGTACATGGAGTGTGAGAATGTTTATTTATGTGAGATGATATGAGACTTTGTCATTTGAGTTAGTATAGAAAGGGGGGAAGCCAGGAACAAAATAAATTGAAACACAAACTTGACAGGCAAATGTAGCAGAGACAAAGACAAGGTGCAATTCGTATGTCACATTAATTGTTGGGCTATCAGGAAACAGCACGGGAATTAAGGTTACACAAACCTGAATTAGGGCTATGCAAAACTGAGGGTAAAAGATGTTGCAAGAGTCAGTGAAGTTACGCAAACTGCTGGTGAATGTGCAACAGAAGGGATGCAGGCAGGAGCAAAGGAGGAATGAGCAGGAAGGAGTACAAAAAGTCGACAATTTCTGTACATAATCTCAACCTCTACCCTGTACACGAGCAGGAGAGCAGCTGGGAAACAAGCACCAGTTACTGGAGAAACATACTGAGCAAATTTGGAAACAGTAACTCAAGTCAGACAGAGGGAGTAGACACTACCAGCCTGCGGTGTCAGCTACTGCAGCTGGAGGGTGTCAGTTGCCAGGAACAGTGCTCACCCTGAGATTGTGTGTGTTAATATCTACATTCATCCCAACTGAAATGTTAGGATACTAGGATGGTCTCTTTCTAGGACAGCAGTAGTGGTAACATGTAGCACAAAATGTTACATATATACTGATCCACTTAAGTCAGTCCCTCAGTGTTATTTCTCTTGCTCCCTCCCTCCATATCTTTGTCTGCAGATTAAAAATGTAGAGCCGCAAGTAATTCTTGATGAAAAAGGTTGTTTACAGCAAAATATAGCAGAATACACTCAGCAGGCCCAGTTCATTATTTTTTTATGTGCTTCAGTTAAAAAAAAGAGGAATTAATGAAAATAATCTGAGCTCTGACCTGAAACTCTCCTGCTCTCTCACTGCCTCCAAACCTCAAAGCTATTACGTGTAAATTTTATAACAACTATGGCATCCCTCAGAGATGTGCAGCTCAAAAAATAGGCTTTTTAGAAAGAATAAAAGGCTATCCACTTACAGATGGTCTAGATCTTAAAAATAAATGCTTAGAAACAGAGAAAGTTAACACAAGAAAAAAAAGTGAAGAATTTCCAGGGGGAGAGGAGGATTAAGAAAGAACAGGCTAATTTAAAGGACAGAGTTAGCTATTTTGCTGTGCTCAACAGAAAGTGAATGCCTTCTATAGCAAAATAAGCTTTACTCAGTGCAAGTAGACACATTGGATTAATCCATTTGTCAATGAAAGAATGAGGTGATTCAAACTAGGAGCTTTGGAGTTAGATGCCCTGCTGTCATTGAAATACTCACTTTCAATTTTCAGCAGACATTAGTTTAATGTAATGCTTTCTCATTAACTGCACAGATGATGTCAGTAGGCAAAGTGGCTTACTTTTCCCATTATGTAAAAGTTGCAAAAAAGTAAGGTGATAACAGGAGATGCACAACTTGTAATTATGAGTATTATGCTATGTGCAGGCTAAGCCAGCCTACATTAAGATTCTGAAACACCACAATATTTTTAGTTTTTAATGTGCGCTTGTCAAATGGAATATAAACTTACTACTCAATTTAAAAAAAATAATGAAAATAGCTTGCTACAGTATCAAGCTAATTATTGTTTAAAATTATTTCTTCTTTTTTCAGCACTAACATAATTCATTATGAATTATTTGACTTTTATGTGATACATATGGAATTGCATGGGGATTCCAGCACAATTTAGCATTCACATTTGTTCATAATTTCAGCAGAGAGACTATTTAAAAAATAATGTTACTTCACATAATATTCCTCCTTACATGGTGTAAGATCTTATTCACTCTGCAACTACAAGGGTAGTTTTCATCATGCTCCTGAAAGGAAATATATTCAGGCTGACAAGTTTTCACATCTTCAGTCATTTACATGCACTAACCATTGTACTCTAGGGTCACTTTTGCTGTCTTGTATTGCAGTTGTTTTAATCTGAAAAAAAATGTTTATTGAGACAGAATAAGGAACAATATTAACTTAAAATCCTGGTCATCTTCATGTCACCTGTCCTTCCTACTCATTTCTTGACATTTTCATTTTTCTGTTCATTGCAGTTATTTTCTTCATTTCAGACTTTACAGTATATACAGTCTGTCATTGATCCAATGCCTAGTGGCACAAGAACAGTCTTTCTAGTGACATTAATGGATTTACTTGGTGAATATAGTTATTATTCCTCTTAAGATACTTCGCTCTCATCGTGATTTGGGAAGTATTATGGGCATACTTATGAGAAATCCTGGCAAGGATACAGTAAAAACACAAGTAAAAATAAGACCGCTTCTTCTTTAGAAAGTAATTACTCAAGTGTTCCATAGAACAGGACTTTACAGTATATACAGTCTGTCATTGATCCAATGCCTAGTGGCACAAGAACAGTCTTTCTAGTGACATTAATGGATTTACTTGGTGAATATAGTTATTATTCCTCTTAAGATACTTCGCTCTCATCGTGATTTGGGAAGTATTATGGGCATACTTATGAGAAATCCTGGCAAGGATACAGTAAAAACACAAGTAAAAATAAGACCGCTTCTTCTTTAGAAAGTAATTACTCAAGTGTTCCATAGAACAGTGCCTTGGCTGTTTAAAAAAAAATCACCCATTGATCTAATCAAATTTACTATTGTGAAAAATACAGTTAATTTTGCAATTTTTTTCTATTCAGAAATGATAATTTAATATAAATTGAGATAATCATGATTTTCCCCCACTAACTTAACACTGTCTTAGCATAATTACATTGTTATAACTAAATGATATAAAAAAAAGTCCACATTAAATCTGCACCTCCTAATGGATATTTAATTTTAGTGTAAACAAGTGACCATAAAGAAAAGGGATACTCTTGTCATTATATTGTGGCAATAAAACATTAGCTATGTTTCAAAGAAAACCTCACAGTTTGCTGAAGAAAGACAGATGTTAACAACCATTAACAACTAGAAGGCATAGATGGGAGCAGAACGCTTATAAGTGCACTTGCAAGAAGAATACAAGATGCAGAAAGAAGATGCTTTGTGGCTGTCAGTAACAATTACTGTGACCAGTAGCTAGGGATTATAGTAATAAAAACATTGGCAGTTGACTGGAACCAATCACAGGGTTAACTGAGAGAATGGCAAACAAAGTTTACATGGATAAAACTTAACATGTATCTAAACTCTGCTGTGCACCAGATTTAATCACTATACTGCCCCACTGCCAGCACGAAATGCAGTACTACTGCCCTCAAGCCCAGCAGGATGATGGGAGGGTAATGACAGAGGAAGTGTGAGGGAATGTGCAGTTCATGTTCATCAGTTTTATTTGTCATTACCAGGATTTATATTAATGAATACTCAATCTGTTACATTATTACAATTCATTATTTAAGGCAACAAATTTTAAACAGGTTTTATGCATAACCATTCAATTTATTATTTAAAATAAGAAATCAGATTGTTTTATGACATCGGGATAAGTGTATTATAAACAAGAACATCCCCTGAACGATATCTGAGCATTATTTAATGAGAATTGACAAAAACCCAAAGCGAATATGAGAGTTAACTGTTGAGTAGTATACATTGATATATACCATAGCTCAATCCTGCTCAGGTTCTGTTTGAATTGTTTGAAAAGGTACACCTACAAAGTCTAAGGAAACTAAATAATTATTCTTTCTGGTACTCATCTCATTCTGTAGTCCCTCTTTCTTCAGCTCCATTCCTACCAGAAGCTGAGAAAATCATCATGATATTTAACACCACCACCACAAAATAAAACCACCAACTGCACATAAGACTATAGCAACAAAATATAAAGTGTGCACACTCCCCATTTCAGTTTGTACTCTGCATGAGGTAAAAGAATCTCAAAGTTAGAGGAGACTTACTCAAATGTTACAGCAAGGATGACCAGAAGATTGACTGAAGAGTTTGCTTTTGATATAGGTTGGTTTGTTTAGCCATAAGGATTTGTACCCTAGTTTAATAACCAATATACTAGTTTGGTGAAATAAAACCATAAGGGATAGTTCTAAAACTTTCCTTTGCAGCTTTAGTGTGTGAGCAGTCTTTTAGTTTCCTCAGTTTTACACTGGGGACATAACAGAACACTTATCTTTTGCCCCAAAACGTGCAACACACACTGTTTTGAAAAAGCAGCTCACCCATGGCCTAATAAGCCACGGAAATCCTCCAAAGTGGGTCAAAGGCTTCAGTGACAAAACTGATGGTCAAAAAAGAGAATGAAGCTTGCACTTTACCACCCTACATACCAATGAGCATGCCCTAAGGGACATTAGCACGAGTCCTCGAAAAAGAATGACTATGTATGCTAATGTACTGCATATTCATGTCTTAATTGTACAGATGTAGAACTTGAACTCTGATACAAGCTTGCTTGTCTAATCACCTAGTAGATACTACGAGGAATGAAGGAACAGTGCTTTCTAACATCACATCACAGAGAGCTTCCTCCCTGGATTTCACATAACACTTTAAATTACCATGCTGAAAGAAGCTATTCTATATACAAATTATTTTTAAAATTTTTCCTATTGTAGCCAACAGAGTTTACAACAGAGAACATTGATTTTTCCTTAATAATTATTATGATGTTTTAAAATGCCTTGAAAACGGATTTGTTCAGTACTTACTGCTATTTCATGCACCTTCAAATCAGAAATGTAAACAATTTATTATACTGAAAGGTATAATTTCAGCTCAGGTTCAGTATTGTCTGCTGCTGAAATACAGCTGTGTAACTTTGTCAATTTTCTCTGCTGAGTTACAACAGATAACCAAAAATATTACAGTCACAGTACATCCCCCCAGACATTAGGAAATGTGAGGATCGAGGAAAAAAGTAATGCAGATTTTGGCACACTATTTCAGATCCAGTGCTAAATCATTTTAGAAAACATAGCAAAGATTTAACTAGTTAGTATCCATCTCAGAAAAACAGACTGCCTGTTTGGAGATATGCTTTCCTTCCTTGTAGGAAATGAAAAAATAATTTCCAAGAAAATATTTTTGAGGAAAATTCTTTCAGATTCACAAAGAGTGATCATTTTGATAAAGTACCATGTAAAATAGTGAAAAAGTGCATGGACAAATATTAGCATTGTGTAAACAATCAAAACGATTACATTTTACATGCCTGAAATGAATTAACAGCATTCAATCACTTTTATTATTTAATATTGGGATAGACCGTGAAAGGAAAATGCATTGTATCACTTGTAGCTCCAAAATATTAAAGTGTTTGGAATCACCTAACGATTTAGCTCCCTGTGACTGTGAGCTTTCCACCCTTGTCACAACCTCCTCCCTCATCCTGTCTACCTAGCTAAGGTAGACACTGAGACGCCCAAGGCTCTCCTCAACACTGATAACAATCAAGGTCTCGCCAAAACAGTTAACAGTCACAATACTGTCTCCGACTGGGTGCTCAAAAATCTGATGGCAGACTTCTAGTTAAATGGCAGTCAACTGAGTGCATGCTAAACGCTATGACTAGGAGCTGACACATCTACGCCCACAGTGGGAAGGTCAAGAGCTCTATGAGCTCTGCCCTGCTTCAACTGATTTTATTATAGCATTTCTCCTTCAGAAGGGCAGCTTTCGAAGTTATAACTGTACAGAGATCCCTTATACATAGATATCGAGACACCTTGCTCATAGAACTCCTCAACCAAGAGTTTCAAGCTCTGTTAGTTTTGCTAACATTAAATCCTGGATTGCGTGCATAAATATTCAGACAAAAACCACTGGTCATGTCTGGGACTTGGATTTGGTTGTACGTGGACTCCTAACCTCTGTGTCTCAAGGAGTCTGGAAAGCAAGGGGGTCACTCTGAACCTCATGACTTAATAGGAGGTCTCGTGGATGAGTGTGCTTATCCTTACTCTCTACATGGGAAACAAGTGTACCTTGGCATCTTAAATTGCTGCCTCATTTACCATTAAGCTTTGTTAAATCTCTATACATCAATAAGTGCATTCTTGCACTTATTAATCAAGTGTAATTTCCATCTCTTCAAAATGAAGATGAAAAGCAGGGTAAGTAGAGTCGAATCTCATTCATCGTATTCATTTCAGTTTAAGTTCATTAAGATGGGGGGGGGG
>VXAB01009848.1:3445-16998 GCA_013399175.1 Odontophorus gujanensis | reverse complement strand
CGTGTTAAGTCTCTTCATATGTGGCTTCATTCCCATCAGCAATTATTTCCTACAACTGAAAATAAAGTTGTTTTCACAACAGTACTATTCTGAAGCATTATCATGTTGACTTGCAGTATTGAAGTTACTGGCTAGCATATTAAAAAGTGGTGTGCAGTCATACAAGAAATACTTCAGAAGAATTCTACAGTCCAATCCTTTTTTTATTTCCTATAGCTTCTAGAGAAAGGTTTTCCTTCTAGTTTACTGTTTAAGTCAGTTATACAGGCAAATACTTGGATTGTATCTATGAGTATAATACTGACACTGCATTTGTGAACCTTACATTTGTCTGTTTAGTGATGGTGGAAGTTCAGGTAAAGCAATTTCTTAATTAACCCTTAGTTAACCATATTTCTGTGCAAGCAACTGTTGGAAAACAAAACTGACTTTTTGACACTATTTCTCAACTTTTCTTGTTGAGCTTTCACAAATCTGCAGGTGCTTTAGTTTCCTTGTCAGATATATTCCCAATATACCAATAGTTTCATAAGAATTCCTGAAAGAGAATTCTAATGAAAAAAAAAAAGATAAAGGTGTCTTTAAAGCTACCTGTAGTCTTGAAAAATCAAGCGACGACACTATATTCAAAATATTTTAAGACTGTGTATGGTTAATCTCATCTTAAAAGGAAACAAACACTGATAGCCATTTTTCTGAATGTATAAGACCTCACAAGGTACAATATTTTAGATAACATGAGAAAATATGGTAGGTTTGGGGCTGGGAATATGACATGCTTCTTGTTTGTTTCTTTTTTAAACAGAACATTAAGGAGGGATATACATAAGTGCATAGGAAATAAATAGTATCCAAGCTAAAAATATATTCAAGGTAGTCAGAACTATGACATTCAACTCCTGGACTATTTTTATATCCTGTGATATTTGTTTTCCAGTTGTATTTCAGTTGCTCCAAAGCTACAGTGCAACTCCTCATGACTTGCCATACTAAACACTGTGTCTCCACCTTAATGGTGTAAGAGCTGAGCACAGCAAAACAAAATTAGAAGTTCAAGTCTAATGCTAATGAAATAGGACAATAAATGCATAAGGGAAGCTTATGTTGGCTAAAAAAACAATAAAGAGACAAAAATGTTACTACTCCAGACTACCAGTATTGTCAAGGAGAACACATCAGAGGAGAAACAGCTACATTTTAATTTCATTCAACAGGTCTGGCTACATACAAAATAGGCAGATGTGACAAAATGCTTCTCCATTGCAATTAGAGAATACATTACATTTTTACTGTGTGTCTCCAGAGTTAACAGTCTTTTCACAGGGGCTTCTCAGTGTCTGGGGTAGTTTATCATACAGGTCTGGACTTTGATAATCAGAGATAGCGAATCACAATCTAAACGAAGCCAACTGAAGCACAGCTTTCAAATACAGTAACTCAGTAGATAGGTCAAATCTTTCATAGTTTTGTTGCTCTTGGTTTGGAGGAGAGATATGGGAGATGTCAGTGGTCTATTAGTTAATAACTTGTACAAGGTTCTTTAATTTTAAATGGTTTTCTCCCCTTTTGCTTATTTCTAATATAATTTTACTGACTAGTAAAAAACACATGTTGGAATTAGCATGACAATTTAAATGCCATGATATTTCTTATAGTTAAGTACTAATCTAGCCATAGGCTTCATGAATTCATTGGTACTAACACTTCCTTAAATCAGCCTAATCAAGAATATCTTTCAGTTATAAGAATTAATCTCTTAATATGCATAGTTTTGTTCAGCCACTTCCATTCATTGCAGCAAGCTCTGATGTAATTGCTGTAATGAATCAGATAAAGGCTTTTAAGTCTCAGAACCTGTTCTCATTGTCTTACTTCGCCATTAACATACTACATCTTATAAAGCTTTATTCCCTCTCATTCTTTTATCTTTCTTACCTATTTAGACTGTAGGCTCATAGGTTCAAAGACTTCATTCTGGTAATGGCTTAAGGCATAACTTTTTTCTTTTTTAAATGTAGAAATAATAGCATTTAACAACATCAATTCTAAGTGTAGACCCACTGAAACTACTGAGATTTTTTTCTGTTTATTTCAGGTGACCATGCTCAACAGAAGCATAGTCTGTGTCTGCACTGTTTCATATGATAAAATATTGAAAACATATCTGGAAGTTATATAATCATCTACTGCAAGCTTGCAAAAATTGAGGGGGACTTATTTTTCATTATTTTAACGGTATGTTAGAGATGAAAGATCTCCTTTCAGCTGAAAGAATGTTCCAGGAGAAGTGTAGAATTAGATAACAATTTATTCAGAGATCCAATACAGAAAATTAGTGAAATGTTGGTTTTCTATGTTTCTTTAAAGTATTCTTTATTGATGATGAGGTATTGTAAAGAACTAAAAGATTTGGTGCACTGAATGAGAGGTTCTCACTGCTCTTCAACACAAATGCTAAACATATCTGTGAAATTGCATCTCCCTCTGATCCTTCACTGGAAACATAGATACTCAGAACTGCAACTGTGCATTCAGTGTGATCTAAACTCTACAGTTTTCATTAAGCGTGCAACAAATGATTATAAATAGATGCTACATATAGATAATGACTATACACTCCATACATTATGCAAAGCATCAACGAGAAGGTTAAAAACACACAGTCCAGAGAGTGAAGTTGAACTTGCATCTGAATTTCAATTCAGCTCTTGCATATTTGAAACAAAGATGAATTTCTTTATTTACTGCACTTTGGTTCACATTGTGGAACAATCTCAGAGGGCACAATCTGAATTCCTATCAGATAAATCTTCCAATAAACTACTGGACCTGACCATAATCCAGCTGCTTGGTGACATCCAGACCTTAGCATCACATCACAGAACACCACTCCTAGGCAAGGAATTTCCTAAATTAGTACCATTAGCATCATCTTTTTAAATCTGCTGCTATACTTGACAGTATAAATATAGCCTGAGGCACTCACAATACAGAAGGTATGGATTTGAACCTTAAGACCAATTCTCTAAATTCAGTTCTTCCATTATTCTGTGATGATGAATTCATAACCACTGTTTTAGAAGTGGGTTATATATTTTAAGACCTCATCTTGGCACAGTAAAAGCATGTTGAACAGCGTACCAGTGGAATGCACCTTTTATAAGAGGTTTTATTCTGTCTTCTCCTGAAACCCATCAGGTTAAATTTAGGAGCTGCACGAATAATAGAGACTGCCAGAGTTCGGTGCAGGAAGTATGGCTGAATGTCCTAAAGACATTCACACTGAAAGGAAAACCTGCCCCTGAGTGTGGCAGCAAAATAGAGAGCACATTATTTGGTTTCATTTTGCAATAGACCACATTTCAGCACGCATGGTTATTCTCTGATTCTCAAAGACATTTTTCCCACTCTTCTTATTTGATTTTTCTCCAGCAAGCCTGGGTAAAATACTAGATAAACAGAAGTCTGCACTCATTTTACTGCTTGTTCCACACAATTTCTCATTCCTTAAATACCACTTTGCTCGCAAGTACCCAAAAGGCTCTTTTAGCTATGAAAATACCCTGCAACGCAATTCACTTCTTCTAACTTATCTTCCCCACTCCCCATTAGGATCTTTTTCTTCCCACTTCAATGCTGTTTCTTTTTTTTTTTTTTTGTATTATTTTCCCCTTTCTACTTTTCTACTCTACTGTACTATATTTTGTGTGTGGGCAACAAAGTAAAACGACAAACTTTCTGATCTCCAAAGAGTCATTTTCACTTTCCCACCTCCACACAGAGCGATCAAAACCAGCATAACAATAATGTAAACTAAGGCGGCGACAGAGCCCTTGTTCTATAGCACCTGTATCTCAAATAAGATAATAGAGAAAAGGGGAATGAACTCACCCCTCCCGGCAACCGTTTGTGTTAAGGAACGCGGCCGCCTCCCATTCGAACTGCGGCGCGCCGGAAGGAAGAGAGTAAGGCAGGGTGGGGCAACACGCGCAGGCTCTGAGCGCATGTGCGCTCCCGGAAGCGCCGCCGAGAGGGAAAGAAAGAGTAAGGGGATAGATGGATCTGGGCTTCTCCGCTCCGGCCACTCAGATGCTCATTTACTGGTTCAGGCTGTGACCAGGCAACCATTGCAAATAAGAAGAAAAAAATAAAACTTGTACACGTGCAATGTGTCCTTGCATTCTGCCCCACTTTGAATGCCATCTAGGAAACGTTGAACTCCTTTAGCTACTAAAGGACATGCTATCAATAACCTTAGGAGCAGCTTTAAAAATTGTAAATCCTAAGATGAGTTCATGCCTGGAGGAGACATGTCATTGAGCTCAGGAATGTCAGGAAATCACCTCTACCTCTCTCATGATTGATAAGAAATAAAAAGTGAACTGAAAAAAAGCCACCAATTCAGACATCTTGAACAGCCCATAGTAGCCATTAAGTTTCTCCTACTGTGGGGAAAAAAAGCAAATCCTAGCAGTTTTTTTTTACTGTGCTGAAATCCACAGTAAAAAAGTCTGGAGAGGGAAGAGAGAAATCTATGCCTCTCCCCTTCGTTCTCAATATACCACGGGAAGTGTGAACAACAGCTTAAAAATGTAACTTGCATGAAAGTCTTTATCCTCATCCTATTGTTACAGCCATGTAAGTATAGACTATAACTCACACAGCTCTCACAATTAAGACAGAGCTACATAACCATATTTACCTCTAAACAGGTTCTGCAGCTGTGGAATTAGTACAAGAGTCTAACTGCAACTGTTATAACTGAACTAGTGAACTCTTTACCTTTTACTACTTCTAGTCACTCCTAATTCTTGTCAAGCACATGTTTAAAAAAATGCATATTTAAAATCCCTTCCCAAAGGCCCTTCTGTTCTTAGCTAGGACTAGACTGATGTGAAGGGAGGAAAAACATGGCACCACCTTCTCCATCAGCAATTCAAACATAAACCAAGAGGTATCTCCCCATTCAGTGTTACTGTTGGATATCTATTTAGAGCTGGTGATAATGAGCATTATTTTATCCCAGTTAATCTTCATAAAGGCTATGTTTTTTAAAGATCTGTATCCACTTCTGCACTGAAAATGTAACAAACACTGGTTATGCTATTATACTCCATCCAGTCTCATCTTGTTCAGCTTAATATATCACACAGCATGACAACTGTGAATACATTGCACTCAGAATGGGTAACAGGGAAACACGGTATATGTGAAAAGGCAAAAACTTTTTTATAGCAATTGAAAGCTTTCTACTCTAATGAAAGTAGTATTTCCAAATCTATTTAGTACACAATAAGAAAATAGTAATGTGTAGAAAGTCTCAATCAGAATAATGGAATTATTATAGACAAGCTTCCTATGATTTTGCAGGTATAAATCACTCCCAGCTGTTCTTCAAGAGGCTGCTATAGGTGGTTTCTGTCTAACACAAACAACACGCAAGTAGCCAACATCCCATTCTCCTTGACAGGAGAAGGAATAGTTTCACTTTTCTCTTACTCTCATTTTTAAAATTAAAACAAATTAGACATGTCAAGTGTCCATTTCATAAATGGTTGCTAAAGAAAAATGTAGCGAAAACAAAACTGAAAATATGTCAAGAAAATCTTACATAGATCATGTCTGACAAAGCTCATTCCTAATCCACTGGAAACTCAGAGCAAAGTCCATGGCCTAGTACTGAGAACAGTAAAACAGCATTTTCTGTGTACAACAATCAAAAAAACTAAGCTAAGAACATGCATAATGACAAGTGGCCTTTAATGACAGTTATTCTATACAGAGAACTTCAGTTTTTCCACTATAGTGGTCATGTTTGCTTTTAAATAAATTGCTCAATTAGTTGAATATCTTTCTGAAGCATCCTTAATTAGATGATTATACAGTTTTGGTGTGTCAGAGGCAGATAAAGGGTGCACTAGAGTTCAGTGGCACTTCCTGAGAAGGTAGAGGGAATTACACTGCCTTTTTTTTTTTCCACTGTAATAGTTCAAGTCCATCTCATGGCTCAGATATATAGCTGCTAGTATATTGTGTAGTTGGTCATCACGAGGCCCTCTGCACAGCCACCCACCCACCAATGAAAAGGTGAGGTGATTTGGATTTGTCTTTTATTCATCACTGGTGTAGGCATACATTTCAGAAAGTTAAGATGAGTTTTGAAATTCACATGGCTCCCCCTTTTAGTTATACATTGAAGAATATGCTCATTTGACTCCAAAAAGTACACTGTGCCATAAGCAGCATAACTTAGTCCTTCCAAGGCCAGAAGAGAACTAAATCTTGTTACTGGAATTTCTCAGGGTGATTTTGTGGATGAAAAAAGATACTGAAAATAAAGTAGTTGTCTAGAAATAGTGGTAAGTATGAGCAGAAAAATATGAACGTGCACATTTATCACACAAAAATAGTCCATAATTTTTACCAGATCACAGCAACAGAAGCTGGTCTGCCTTCACTGTCACTAAACAAAAGAAAAGCAGTCAGAACAAGGCATCCTGCTAGGACAGACAATAAGACTGGGGGTACAGCTACAGATTAAGTTACTAGGTTGACACCACTAAGTTAAATTCACCCAGAGTTCCTAACAACTTCAAAGTCTCATCCAGCCTTGAAGCTGATCTTGCCCAGAGTGGGATTTCCCCATTCTGTGTTAAATTATTCTGTATCTCATCAAACCTATCTTATTTTATGATTCTACAAAGATAAAACAGCCTGCTGAGAGGCTTTCCTACTCCATTTAGTAGATGTGCAGTGACACACTTTGATTTACCTTATGTATTCAGGTCAAGTGGTAGTTGCTTAAGGGTCTCTCAAACTGTGGACACAGCTATTCATTTGTCTACATGTATTAAAGACTCTCTTCTCATTTCAGCTGCATCACTTCATACCTGAATCACAAGCTGCTTATTCAGGGGAGGTCTTACTCCAAGCTTGTGCCAATTTAGTTAAATCAAATATATTCTAAATGATACTTTTGGGCTGATTAGTTTTGTACCATGTGTTCTTCACAGTTCAATAGAATTTTTGTATCTATTTCAACAAGAACAGAGGAGGAAAAGGCAATAAAAACAACAATTTCATTCACATGAATTTATTTTAGAAAGACCAGCTAAATCATGCCTCACCTACAGGCTTCACTATACTAGATCTATAAGATATTGAAATAATGTCAGAACAGCCATGTGAAAAAAAGAAGCTCAAAAGGCTCCTTGTAAATTCTTCCAGAATTAGAGGGGAAATAATAGCCAGTGTAATAAAAACCAAAGAACATGAAAATCACATGTAAGCAAAAAGAGCTTTCACAAGAGAGCCAGGATCCTTTCTTCATAAAAAAGCATACCTATCATGTCTATCTGAAAGTAATACCTCTCATTTATTTCCATGGAAACAACAAATGATACAAAGAGTAAAATAACAGTATTTGTTTGAACAAGTTCTCCACTACAAAATGCTATTTTTCAACAATGTCAGCACCATTAGATATGCATTTTCATCAATAATGAACAAGAGCAAGCATGCTGCACTCATAAGAACCTGCACCAGCAAAGGTAGACCCACTGTTCCTGTCACCACTGCCGAAACATGCACACATCCACTGTTTAGTCTCCATAAATGTTCAGCAAGCATCTATAAATATCAGTGAATGCAGTTTTATTCTGCATGGAAGAATTCAGTTATATAACTTTTTTTACATGAACATTGTGTCAGATGTGTCACACAGCAACAAATTATGAAGGAACACTGGTGAGAAAGCTCAGCCTTAACTTTCATACCACCAACATCCACCTCTGACATCAAGGGCCAGTATAGTAAGTTAACAGGCATTACATTCAGATCATCTCTTGTATATTTAAATAGAGGATATCAGAGAGAGTTCCTTGTCCAAAGTTCCTTAGTGCAATATAGATGTCAAATGCATGGTCTGTATCATAGCAAGAGAAGTGCAGGGTATGGTTCTATCATTCAATACAGCGTAAGGCAGCAGGTAGCGGGCAGCAAATGAACTAATTCCAGAATCACCACCATATTCTTCTGTTTTTTTTCAACATGTAAAAGAATTAACCTACTTAATAAATAGTATTACCTACCCCAAGTACTACATTATAGGTCATTCTGTGGCATTCATGACTGCTATGTTGCATGAGCTTCCATATTAAGTAATTCTCATCTAGCTCATGTATATTTAGCATAGTACATCACAATGTTTAATGTATGTGTGCATTTCTATGGAGTCTTAGTTGTCTGTTCAAAAAAGCACTACTAAATTTAATGTCTTCTGCATTGTTTGAGAAGGCTTTCCTAATTCTTGACTGTAGTATTAATACAGTGTCTTTCCAAGTATTACAGCCCACAGATACACATTTGGTTGTATATGGATTGTTTCCTGCTGCTTTATTTTTATTCTCAGGCCTACAACCTGTAAACAACTTCATAGATAGGATACAGAGAACATTTTTATACTAATAAAGTAGTCCTCCCAAGAATGTGAAGAGATTTATAGGAACAGCATTCTGCACTTTAGGAAAAAGTAGCCTTTTTTAGTTGTTGCCATGGAGATCTGTGCTATATAAAAATACTTATTTGGTTTGAAACTTTCCTGGCTCCTGTATCAGGTAAACCATGGTCCACTCAGGTTGGAAAGCTCTTAGCCTTTATACTTTTGACAAGTTTCTAACTGAAAAAAATTAACAAAGCTCAAGATTTTAGTCCCAAGAAAGGGAAAATGATAGAGGTGAAGACCTTCTTTTGAGACTGGTTTATGATTATTTCTGGAACTAGCTATTCTGGAGAAAAAGGTGAAGTATACAGAAGCTTTAGTATTTGATACAGGAGAAGCTAGACATGTTAACAGAAGTTAGAGAAAAGGTATTTCCTGGCATTCACAAGCCTTATTTTCATAAAAGAAAATGGTCAAATTTAGGAAGAGTAATCAGTATTTACAGCAGATACATTTCTGAAACTTTGTCTCTTCATACTCCATAAAACACAAAAACTACCTGTAATCAAGTCTGCTTCCTTTCCTACAGTTCAGCCTACCACATTAAACCAAAACAAATTAAATAGTATATTTGTTTGTGATCTACATTATATTGTTGCTATTTATTCAGTCTTCAAGCCTCTATTGTGTTATCACACAGAATAAGTCTTAAACCTCCTGCTGCATTGCTGGTCAGCTAAATTAAAGTTATAATATTTGTATTACTTTACATTTGATAAAGGTTTTCACGGAAAAGGAACCAATAATTTGATCAAAACAGCACAAATGTTATATAAATAATAAAATGACTATGTAAAATCATTTTGCAAGTGATAAAACCTAAGTTCCTATTTCATTAAATACTTTTCGACAGATTAATGAAAAGCTTATACTTTTTTATTGCAACAGTTTAGCTTCTCATTCTAGTAGCACCATAAGAATAACGAAGTATCAAATATTTTTATTTGCTCTTTGCAGAGAGCAGTTCTATGCTTCTCAAAGCATTCCAAAGTTTGTTTGACTTATGTACTACACTAAGTAAAATAAACAGGTAATAATAATAATTTGAAAATGCTTAGCAGGCCTTGCTAAGCAGTAGGCACAGGCATCCCTCTCACAATCAACAACAGTACTTTTTGTGACATATCATGATGTCAATTGTTTCTTCAGTATGAATATTCAGTAAGTACTTTAGAAATCCAGGAAATCAGGGTACAATTGAAACTCTAAAAAAGAAAGAAGAAATCATACTCCAAGTACATTAACAAAAACCTTCAGATTTAATTTTTTCTTAATTGACAAGTACATCAGAATTTATTTCGCATCTTATACCACAAAGAAGTCCAGTGCAGTTTTTTGATAATTGCAAATCTTTTCAAATAAGTTTCAGAACACAAGAATAAAATACCATTTGCCTTTAAGAGAATACTGCCTCTCATCAACAGGCCAAACCATCTACACTTGTTTGCTGCATATTGTCATACAGTTGATAAAATACAGCAATATGTAATTAGCAATGAACCATACTTCTCTGACAATTGCCTCTGTACTTCTCTAACAACACAAATTGGTTAATCACAATCAACTTCATCAATCAAAACTAGACTTGCTAGCAAAGAATATTCTACACAATCTAATCAGGTGTACCATCCAGCTTTTTTTTCTCTACAAGCACGTTCCCTTAATCATCTAGTAGGGAAAGGCAATTGCAGAAAACCAGTTCTAAATATCACAAAGAAAGAGACAGTCACCATCCAGTTTAAGAACAATAAACTTACTCACCCATCCCAAAGATCAGGTCCCACTAAATACTTCAACAGGCAGAATCTCCATGTAAAGGGCCTTCCCTTGAGGCAGTCAGCCCTTAAATGAGGCTTATAGAGGAACCTGGTTCCACCCACTTCCTGTTGCTCAGATGAAGTGCTTTCACCTGTACCCCGAGGGCTGGCTGTGTCCCTCCACCAGGTGCTTAATCATTGGTTCAGGCTGTAACTTGGCAACTCCCATACACAATTTTATGCTCCCATCCTTCCTCTTATGTGATTATATCATTCCTATCTTTAAAGGTAAACATAAAGAAGATGATTTGCGAAGTATTTTCCCTTGGATTAACTTGAACTTAAGCAATTTTGATATGAAGTACTAATTAAAATTTGTGTCTATGACCAGCTACTAATTTGTAGCAATATTTACTTAGATTTTGATATATAGGACAATCTCTTGCATCTACTATTTTTTCTCACTTTTGTCAAAACAAAACAGAGAAACTGTATGTATTCTTTTTCATGGTATATCCCAGAGTGAAGGCAGTATTTCAAAATCTACTGAGCAATATATATACTCTTTTTGATAAACTATTTTTTTAGTATCAGTGGTAGCTTACAGGTGTTTTAAGCCTCTCACAAACAGAAGCATTAAAGCTTTCAACACACAGTATTTTCATAAATAAAAAAGAGAGAAAGTAACATTCAAATTAAAGGACATTACTGGTAAAAAGTGCTAATAGTTGTACCGAGAATAAGCAACTGACCTTTATTGTGGAACAGACTGAGTACAACTGCAGATGTGCTTATCAGGGCTACTAATGTCAGATTCATAAATCAAAACAACATAATACTGTTTTGTAATATATAATATGAAAACAATGGCATTATTAATTAAAGGAAGAAATCAGACTAAAAACAAGCTAAGGATCTCAGTTTGGGTCTATCAATTACGAATTTAATTCAGTTGAATATATTGCCTTCTGATTAATTAAGAAATTAAAATGCTAACATATATTTTTGAAATACTTATATTTAAATAACAGTCTCTAATATGTTGTCAGTCATTCACAATGTATCCACAAATACATTATAAATAAAATATTGTGTAGAAGCATTCATGGAAAAAAAAGTTTGAAGTCAATAGGTTCCATATTTCAGATGAAACTAATTTCTGTTCACAAAACTTGCAGATAACAATTCACATCTTTATAAAATGTGCTCTCCCACATGCAGGTATTACAAACGTGATTTTTGTTGCATTAATTCATTTGTTTGACACAGACATCACGGACATTCCAAATTAACATGTTCTCAGTCAATCTTCTGAAAACTTCCTTGGTCATTCCAGTTTTCTTTTTTATATGCTTAGAATGAAGAAGAGTGTACCAAGTGCAGTCTTAGACAAAAAGCTCTGCTGTCTTAGACAAAAAGCACATTTCACATAGCATGAATCTGTATGTGCTATGTCACAAGCTGTCAAATGCCAAGAATCCTGTAAGTTTTAAAAACCTTTCAGTAATTAGGAAATGCTGTGAGAGCATGGTCAGATGCTGGAACAGACTCCCCAGGGATGTGCTGGAGTCACCACGTTCAAGAAGCATTTTGATGTTGTACTGAGGGACACGGTTTAGTAGGAAATGTTGGTGTTAGGTGGACAGTTGGACTGGATAACCTTAGAGGTCTTTTCCAACCCTGATTCTGGGAAAAGGAGGCTGTAAAGTTGTAACTTGTATCAGTTTAAGGAAAGGTCTGTGAACACCTAGAAGTAACAGTAACAAGGATGTTCACTGGGAAAAACAATGGAAGATGTTCTTGCCTTACAACTGGAGAATGCAATCAAAAATTTAGCAACGTGTTTTCTCAGGAAAAGAACATGCAACATTATCTAAACTCATACTGGTATGTCTGGGAGCTCAGATGGATGAGTTTGGCTGTCATTCAGAATTTGAAATGCTAGCATTTCTGAAGAAATAATGACTCAGAAAACCCAAAATTTAAGTAACCTTGAGTTATTATCCCCTAGGGAGCAATACCACCCAGACTCCATGTAGTCCTCAAATCAAGAAGTCTCAATTAGTTACACTTCTGTCACGAAGATATTTAACTAAATTCTTCTTTTCTTTTTTCCACCCCTATATATTATATTATATATAAGAAATCCAGAAATGGGAATGTGAAATATCTGAGAATCTATAAACATTTTCCCACTACAGAAATCTTTGCATAAGTTACTTCCAGAATCATAGAATCATGAGCGATGCTCCAAAAGTAATCCCTTCTATTTTGTGATGTTGGCCCTTAGTGTCAGAGGTATTGTTATGACAGTAGAGGTTGAACCTTTCCACCAATATTCCATTACACTTTGTTGCCGTGTGACAGATGGCAGCAAAGAGACAGTCTGACAAATTTATGTCTGACATGGAAGAGCACGTGAAATGAAGGTGTGCAATTGAATTCCTCCATGCAGAAAAAAAAAAAACACACCCACTGATATTCATTGATGCTTGCTGAATTTTTCTGAAGAAGAAACCATGGATGTTAGCACAATGAGGTGGTGGGTGGTGTGTTTTAGTCATTGTGACAGCAACAGTTGGTCACCTCCACTGGTGCTGATTTTTACAAGCACAGCATGCAACCTCTGATTTGTGCTGGTGAAAATGCATAGTTAATGTTGGTGACTGTCTTGAAAAACAGGGTTTTGTAGCTGAGAATTTGCTCAATCAAATATTATTATTTTGCTCTTCACATCCATTGTAGTTTCCATGGAAATAAATTACCTTTGGTGCAGCTTAGGTTGGAAGGGACTTTAAATTTTATCTAGTTCCAACCCCTCTGCTGTGGGTAGGGCTGCCACTAACTAAATCAAGCTGCTCCAGGCCCCATCCAACCTGTCCTTGAATGCCTCCAGGGATGGGGCACCCACAACTTCTCTGGGCAGCCTGTTATAGTGCCTCACATTCTCTGAGTAAAAAGTATCCTCCTAACATCTAATCTAAATCACTTCTCTTTTAGTTTAAAACCATTGTTCCTTGTCCTGTCTTTATCAAACTGGGTAAAATGTCAGACCCTCTCCTGTTTATAAGCTTGTTTCAACTACAGGAAGGCTTCAATGAGGTCTCCCCAGAGCATTATCTTCTTCAGACTGAACAAGCCTGGCTCCCTCAGCCTGTTTTCACAGGAGAGGTGCTCCAGCTCTCAGATCATCTTTGTGTCCCTCTTCTAGACCTGCTCAAACAGCTACATCTTTCTTCTGCTGGGGACCATAGACCTGGACACAGTACTCTATGTGGTGCCTCTTGAAGGGAGGG
>VXAB01009846.1:187012-212407 GCA_013399175.1 Odontophorus gujanensis | reverse complement strand
GAGAAGGAAAGGAAAGGAAAGGAAAGGAAAGGAAAGGAAAGGAAAGGAAAGGAAAGGAAAGGAAAGGAAAGGAAAGGAAAGGAAAGGAAAGGAAAAAGATAGTGGGAACGAATGTGGGGAAAAAAAAAAGAAACTAAAATAAAAGTTAAAAAGGAAAGGGAGAAAAGAAAAGAAAGTAAAAAAAAGAATGGAAAAAAAATAAAAGAAAAAGGATAAAAGGGAAGGAGAAAAAAAGGAAAAAATGAAAAAAGAAAAGAAGGAAAAAGGAAAAAATCAAAGAAAAAAGAGAAAAAGGGAAAAAGAGTAAAGAGAAAAAAGAGAATAAAGGAAGAGAAGATGGTAAAAAATAAGAATAAATAAGAAAAAAGAAAAATAAAAAGGAGGAGAAGAAAGGAAGAAGAAAGCAGGAAAGAGAAAAGTAGAAAAGAAATGGGCAGTTCACAGACATGTTTCAGAGAGTTAGTCTCTAGTGGAGATCTTAAATCTTGATTGTTCTGCCACAGGTAACAAAATCATTTATTTTTATTGCTGTTGTCTGAAAATTCAGCTTGGTGTTGAGGAGCTGCCCCCAAGATTTTAATCAGCCGTGTTTATGCGTACAACCAGATGTGCAATGTCCTTGCTATGGACCAGCTTTATTTTTCCTTACAGCAAATGAATCTCAGCGATTTCTGGTGGTCTGTTGTCATTAGTTACTACTTGTATGGCAGTCATACCCAGAGGCCCCAAATAAATCACAGCCCCATTGTGTGAGGCTCCATGCAGATCCAGAGAGAGGATGGAGTGATTTTGTTTTCTCCATGAATTTGCAGTGCTGCGTGACGCCTGTCTTGCCGAGGGATGCTCGTAAAGCTTCACTTTTGAGAGAGATTTGGTCATCTCAGAAGAGGTGCAACAAGTGGAGGCTGATGAGTGGGGACACTCTCACGTGGACAAAGCATAGATTCATGTTTTGCAGGTAGCAGCTTTGCTGTGTGAGGCACATAAATATAGGCACAGCGTACACATGCATAGGCAAGGCAGTACCAACAGTCCTTGCTGGATACTTTTATTTAATGCTAAATAAAACAAAGTTCTCTTGTGAGCACTTTTTACATCACAAATAATTTTTTAGATAGAACTGGCATAATGATTCATGCAGAAGATCAGAGAAATGCAGAGAGCAATTATATTTGTTTAGATGCGTAGGAGTATGTTTGACATTTCACCCCTTGTTTTTCCTTATGCTAATGTGTAGATATTTGTCATGTAACAAAAACAGAGCAGCTGAACTCAGTTACACTGTTTGAAGCAGAACATCCGCAGAGTTAATACTGTATTTATGCGATTTAATTCACAAGGAAGGCCCGATCCAAAGCCCAGTGAAAGCCAGGGAACTTTTGTTCTGTATGTGCAGTATCTTACAGCCAGTGCTACAAACCCCTTTCTGTGCACAGGTATCAGTTCTGTAAGAACTTTCCTACTGAACAAGTTAAATTTGCTTTCACACGTTGCGAACACGCAGTACTGCTGAGTCCTGTAATTTCAAACGATGAATGCAATCCTGCAGGAAATACACATTATGACTATCTCTAAAGACAAATTCTTCTGTGGTGTAACAGTCGCTTCAACTCCATTCCCCTATTTTTGTTCATTTTTTCCCCTAGTAGGCATATAAAGCATTCTCACATATTATGTTCTTTCATGGCCTGAAACGAGGTTCCCTACTTTCCCTTCTTACTGCCATAGCTCCAGGGATCTCCTTAGCGTCAGCACGCTTACCCACGCACCACTGGCTAAGCAGATTAGGGGTTACATCTTTTCCTTTAAAATATTGCTTAAAAATGCCTAAGCATACTGCATGTGTACTCTCTGACTGTACCTTGCTACATAAACTACCATGATGCTTTCCATGCAAAGCTTATAAGTTTGCAGAATATTCTGATGCAGGGAAGAACTAGGAACTTCATTTCTCATTGACTGCCATTACTTCTATTATTGTTATCATGAGCTTTCAAAGATGAGTAGGTTACAGTTCCTAAACTGGAACCTTGAGCCCTGAATACCTTCCTGGTTGCTTCTAACATACAAAAAATATGGCAGAGTTACATTGTGTAGGAGGGACAAAGACTTGCTCCTACACATCCAACCCCCTGGGCACTGCAGAAGGCAAACAAAGTGGAAACTCAAATCCTACATGATTGTGTTGCCCTGGGTCAGGATGCTTCTGTCTGTCAGCTGAGAAGATGGCAATCTTCACAGAGCAGGAGGTTCACCAAAAAGTTCATCTCTCATGGAGATTCTGGCCACCATGACACCTTCATGACACAGCACATGGGATAATGAACCACTGTTGCCCTCTGGCATTAGTTGTTCCTAGGGAGAAAATGACCATGCAGTTTAAGGTGAAATCTGGGTATTTCAACATATACACACCACTGTGCTGATCACTGGCATGTGGGTCCTTGTACCAGGATATAAAAGCTATCTCTTGGTATGTTCTGCATGAAGTTATTGTCACAGGTGCACAAGAACTCTATCAGGTATTACAGTAAGACAAAGACAACTTATCTTACAGCAGCTCCTTTTTTTTTCCTTTCAGTTGTTGTGGCCATCATGCCCTACACATTCCTCTTCCAGCAAGCATTCTGCAGGACAACAGTTCAAACTAAACATCTGTGCCAGACATCTCTTTAAAATAAAGCATAAGAAGATATTTGTTATTCCGTGTAGCTGTTGATTCCCATGCTTTTCTACACTCCTTCTTGCTAGCCTGATGCAGAACGAGCTGCTGCTTAATTTTCCTGCATACTTTGTCAGTAATTACAGTATTGTCTCTTTCAGATGCGAAACTGAGCATATTGGCAGGAATCAGCAGCACTGTTCTGGAGGCCAGTAATAATGAGCATGGGTATCACATGTGTATCATGATTAATCACGTTTTGGTCATTATGAGCTGCTCCTTAGAGTTATCAATCTGGACAGTAGATTAATGCAAAGCTTCATTGCCTGTATCATGCCCGTGGCTTATGTGAGTCATCGGAACAATGGGGAGAGAAAACCACGAGACATGATTCTTTTCATGAGGGAAAACGGCGAATTAAGAGGAAATTCTGTTTGTTCTCTGACAGCACATTGAGAGCCTTTGGATTCAGCCTCGACCGTGTCTCTGGCTCCCTCTGTGACCATCAGCACTGAACACTCAGCCTCCCTCTGCCTTCGCTTCACCCTCTGCAGACAGAGGAATTAGCTGTACCAGCTCTGCTCGTGCACTCATGGGTATAACCTCAAAAGCTGCAAGCCCACGAGCCTCTGCTGCGTGCTAAAGCTCCTGCAATCCTATTCATTCCCATAGCAAATGCAAGCAAGCTCGAAGGTTTAAACAGCTCACGAGGAGAAGTTTGCTAAGGTGACACGGTCAGGGCAGCAGACCTGGCGTGTACTCTTTTCAGCACTTCATTTTTTAACAGTGAAGATTTGTTCTGCAACAAAAGCATGTAATAATTACAATAATAAATGAAAGCCTTATTCTGAGCTAAAACAATTCAGTTCCTTCATTTTGAATGCTTTACTTGGGTGAGAGTCAACACAAAGCACATCTCTGACACTTACCATTGAGATCTCCAGGAGAATCACAGGATGGTAGTGGTTGGAAGGGACCTTATGGATCAGCTAGCCCCAGGCTCCTGCTACTGGGAGAGGGCTGGGCAGCACAGCCTCAATGGGCAAATCCTGCTCCACAGTCACCAAATCACAGCTAAAGGGGTTTCAGAGAACAGACCCTGCCTCTCCAGTCTGGAGCAAAATAACTCTGCCATCATCCCAACACTAGTGTGGTATAAGATCCAGTAGACTTGGTGGAGATCTCAAAGCTCCGTATTTTGATGTTTTATTACTGGTTTTGCTCTACTGTTATTTCTCCCTCATGAAAGCTGAAAGTTTCAGCAGGAGCCACGAGAACAAGACATAAACAACATTAAATGTTTTAGAAGGATTTGCCTGCCTGAGCACTTCAGTCACATCTAACTAGATTGTTGATCTGTAAGATAAATTGAGAATCCTTGAGCTGCAATAGGTCTTGGAGATCTATTCATATCATAAAGAGAAATGTGATCACATTTACAAAAAGTATTTGGGCTGGATCTTTGGCTTGAATACTGGAAGGTTTTTGTTTCCTGAAGGTGGGCAGCTGAAGAAATGCTACAGCAAAATTTCCAACAATCCTCAGTCAAGGAAAATGGTGGTTCACAACCAAAATATCAGCACCATTTGGTTTGTAAGGGCCTGTAGGAAATCGTGCATGGATTTCTGGAGGATACATAGCCTAATGAATTTAAGCACAGTGGGAAGCTGAGCATCATGAAGGCAGACAGCTCTGAACATGGCTAAATGCAAGGCAATGCAAATCATTGGTTATTAGCTGTATAGCTCTAGTGGTCTGAAAAGCCTTGAATTTCCAGGTACCTCTGAGGGAAAAGAACCTGCACTGGGAGTCGTCAGTGTCTGATGTTGCTGAATCTGCAGCAGCAGCTTAAAATATAAAAGGATTGTTTACATTTATTAAACAAAAATAGAGCAGGATGCCAAAACTGTCAGGATAACACAGGATTATGCCACAGATCCACATTAATTCTGTGTTCATATTTTTATCCTCTTCTCTCAGGAGATAGAGCAGAGTCCAAAAATGCTTGAGAAATGATAATGAAAATAATTACAGAGCTGATAGGATTAATATACGAGAGATGGCACAGTCTGAAATTATTTTGCTGAGAAGAAGATTAAAGCGGAGCTGATTGTGGAAGTCAAAATTCTTAAGAACACAGCATCAGACCTTCATTTTATCACATAATATGACAACAAGTATCAAGTTAAATTAAAAAGTGGCAAATCTAGAGTAAAAATAAATGCCCAGACATGTTTCATCACCTGTGAGAGCTGCTGCTGCAGAAGGTTACGGAAGAAGGAACCTTGACTTGATTTTAAAGTGAACTGGACATTGTTAGGATTATCTCATTATGCAGGGCTGAACACAGTGATAAGCATGATTGAATCTTACATCCCTGGCTGAAAATCTATCACCCAAAGGAGAAATGTATAGGTGAGAGATGTACATTGCAGTTGAGTTTGGATTTGTTCTCTGAAGAAGGCTTCTCCAGTACTTTTTGTGCTCAGCTGGGACTTCAGAAGTAGGAAGGTACAAGAGGTGTCCATACACTGTGAGGTTGAGGGCATGGGTTTTCTGGTGGTGCTTTGCCCCAAACTTTGCAGGATGGCTCAAAAAGTTGTGCCTGTAAAGCAAAGCCTGGAGTCTGGAGCAGTGGCAAATGCTTTGAGACTCTGCTTACAACCTGGACAAGACCAATTGGATAAAAGAAGAAATAAGGTTTATTTTACCATTTTGTAGATGAAAGATGTTTTATTTTCATTGTATTATGGTATTAAATAGCATTTTGGTTTGGTTTAGTTTTGGTGGAAGAACAAATGCCTTGATGCTTTGTCAAAAGCAGAAGAGGGATGGAATCAGGTCTTCAGGGATAAGCTCTGAATTTAAGACTACCCACCAAGAAAGGCAGAAAACATCCAGAAAACAGAGGGATTATTCAGTAGGGTTGCTGAATACATGCTAAGGTACACTGTTAAGCTCTAAGGTGTGGAAATGATGCTACCCGCTCGACGCTTCAGAGAGTTACACATGACATAAACTCATGGTATCTGACTGTGAAGAACCAGTATTTCCTGGCTTGTTTCTAAAGGCATGCTCTTGAAATGAGCAAATCCCACATACTTGCATGGGGTGCCAACTTCTAGCCCTCACAGCCTTTTCCAACCCAGCAGAACACAGCTCTGAGGACACCATTGTGGTAGCTGGTCTGGATAATCTTGAAAGGGCCCTTCCAACTCAAATGATTTTGTAATTCTATGACTTCATGACCCACCTGAAGTTCTGTCACCAAAATTCAGTGCTGCTCATGTTACTCAAATTAGCCCTGATTTAGACTCCTGCCAGATTAGGGTCACTTCCTAGAAATGCTCAGCTAGTGACCTACTGCCTGGTTCATATGAAGCTCTTTCATGAAATTCCATCTCTGTTCTATCTTTATGTGTGTTACACCTTCATTTCATCCTAATGAAGAATAGAATCAGGCCTTCCAGTGCCTAGGGATTTGCCTTTAGCATGGGAACTAATTCACCATTGTGTTGGCAGAGCTCCTGCTGCTGTCAATGGGAATTATACACTCTGAATGAAAGAGAATGAGGCCGTAACTGTTTAAGAATTATGCTATTAAGACGGTACTATGTGGTTGTTTTTTGTGTTTTTTTTTTGTTTTGTTTTTATAGTGGGCATTATATATGAAGAGTCAAAAACATTTTCTGGAGAAAGGAGAAAATGGACTGTGCTTCACAGAGCTGTTCAGAGTTGGTAGGAAAGGACAAATGACTGCACAGAGGCAGAGGACAGCATAAAAAACAGGACTCCAAGGCCAAAAAAAGAAGGCAGCAGATTTCCTAGCCCCAAGGGGAAATGGAGAGTTGACAAAAAAAAAGTTCAGGATCAGGTACGCAAAACTCAACAGATTCCATAGAGTTTTCAAGCAGAACAACATATGCAGTACTAGTCCTCTTACCAAAGGTGTTTGTAGAGCAAGCATCCAAACAAAGCAGCTCAGCTCAAAAGCAGTTCATAGAGAGGGCTATGCAGACCACTGTCTGTGTTAGAAAGCTCACCGTACTTAGTTTAACTTACTGGAGTGATCTTGGTGCTACACCTCCACCCACAGCTCAGACATTCATAACTGGGTTCAATCTTAAAAATGCCAAGAACAGCTCAGAAATGTTTGTATAAAGCTGCTGGTGGGTCAATTTAACCCCTAGGACATATGGATGGCTCAAGAAGCATACTTTGCTCAAGTAGTTTTCTGATCAGGAATCTCTTAATTTTAATTTATGCATGGAATAAGCTTTCATACTTGCCTATTACCAAGCTGCTGCCCAACCATTTCATAAGTAGCTGCAGTAAGGTGAATGGAATGTTGGTAACATTTATGTTTGTAGAGATGTGGTGATGTGTGTGAGGTGACATGCCTGTAGTGGGACACGGACCTGCAACAATGCAGGGATGAGGATCTGAAGGGCTTTGCCACTCAGTTCAAAGTTCACAGCATTTCTGTCCTGAAGCCCTGGAATATGACAGAAAGCACAGCAATGACAGCAGCAAAATCCTAGGCTACAGCAAGTGAAGACTCGCACAAATGCAACAGTTGTGGGCACAGAAATAAAGAAAAGATGCTGCTTACCTTGAAAAGATCTCAGGTACACAGGGATCTCCAGCAACATACCTTACCTCCACTGCCAGCCCTTAAATGAGGTCTGGGAAGGGGTGGATCCAGTCACTCAGGTGCATTGCATGCACCTTCCCACCAGGTGCTCAATCACTGGTTCAAGCCCTCACTTAGCATTTTTACTACAAGCCCAAAGAAATTCAAGTCAAATATGGACTCGTACTTCAAATAACTAATTTGAATCATTAGAAGATGTATCCTTGATTGTGGGATTTTCTTACCATATTCTTAAAAATCATGTTTCAGCTTGACATCCAGCAACAATCCCTTTCAATATACACCGAAGTCTGCTATGGAAATGAAATGCAAATAAAACATTCAGAGTTCCAACACAGTGAAGCACTCAAGTGTGTGTTTATCTTTAAACACATCTGGAGCCCCATTGACTTTGGCAGGACTACTCATACGCTTAAAGATAAGCCTGCTTTTGTTGGATTATGGCCATGAGTGCCAGGGGAATCATTTTCATGCTCTCCAGAAAGGGCTTTAAATCACTTTTGTTTAAGGAGAGCAAACTGATTGGATGTAAACATATCTAACAAACCAATAGATCAAGATTAACGTTTATACTGAGCCACTTGACACATCTCTAGAAATTACTTACGGTTAAAGTTTGTTTCTTAAAGAAAATAACGATCCTCTTATTCTGTAAATGAAATAGAGCTGTAGGAAAGTCCTGATACCTCCACGTGGGAATTTTGTCAAGAAAATAAGAAGGGAGACATGGCCACATTAAAGGGAATGCAGTGTGCATTTCTGAGGGCCATGAGAGTTAGGTGGGTTATTAGATTTCAGCAGTTTAGAGGGGAGGCAGAGTGGTACGTAATAGGGCTCTGCTGGTTTTGCTGGTGATGCTTTGAGTGCAGCACAACAGATGGGCAGTGTGGCCCTAAATAAATAAAAGTTTGCTCTAATACTGTATCTTTCATTTGTGGATGCTAAAGAGTCTAATCCAGAGTCCTTGAAATCAATGGAAATGCTCTCATTGACTTCAAGGAGCTTTACATCAGGCCCTACACTGCTAATCTCATAGCTCTGTACAGCCACTCGGGTCTGCTACTATGTGCAGATGTGCAGGTCTCCATCACACTGCAGGGGTACGGGGCTAGGAGGCTTCCCTCTGGATCATTGCTGCCTGTCCCATGGGTCTCTGCTGCTGCTTACATCCCAGAGCACCTCCTACCACACCCCCCAACCCTTTGCTCCGTGCCTTCAGCCTCAGGGCCTCAGGGCTGCAATGCAGGCACAGCCCATGTGTGTAAACCTGCCTTCCTCCCATGGTGCTTGGAAAAATCATAATAAAGAACGGTGGGTTTTGTTTTGCTTTATAGAGCTAAAAGCAGCAGTGTTAATGCCTCACAAAAGCATTGTTTTTTTAGCATTGCCACGTATGTGCTGTGCCTCTTTGGGAGCCCAGCTTGGAAAAGCAATGGGAAAAGCAAGGTAAGGAAGCCACACCATCCCATCCAGGCACAGCAATACAGCATCGCTTCGGCACTAATGACAATGTAGAAAGAACAGAATGCTGTCAGGAAATAATGGTGTCCTGCTGGTAGCTAAATATGAAAGCCAAAGCAGAGACATTTATAAAATAAACAAGCATCAGGGAAGATGAGACATTTATTGCAGCGCAGGAAATAGTGATCTTTAACAATGGTCCATCACAGTTTCTCTGATTGTTAGAGAAATAAAGTGGTGTAAATGAATGCTTTGTCTCACTTTTGTTTTATTGTTTCCTGGGCAATTCCTGGGCTGCATCCAGCTCAGCGTGGAGGAGAGCTGCACCTCACCTACATAGAGCATGGCTTGTGGAGCAAGGAGGGCTACTAATGGACAGCCTTGTTTGAGTCTAAATTTGCACAACCCTCTGACCATCAAGGACAGGCTATGTCACCCCATCCCACTGGGTCCTCTGTGCATTGGAGGTGGTCGTGGTGAGGATGGAGAAGGGGACAAGGGGTCAGGAGTACTGCCAGGAAGTTGTGAATAGCATCATCCCTTAGGCAAAAGTAAAATTGCACTGAGAGTGTGACATGAAATGCACTATCTCACCCCAGAGTGCTCCTATGTGATGCCACACCGTGTGTTTGTTCTGTGATGGGCACACCCGTCCAGAGTGAAGGTCTGATAAACAGCAGTGAATGCCTACTGGGGCCGAACCAAAGGAAATTCCAAGTTTTCCCATCACTTCAGGAAAACAACAACAACAACAAAATGTGAAAACGTGAAGGAAAGATTATGCTTCTTGTAATCAGTGTGCCAAGTAGGAAGAAAAGGAAAAACAAAACAAAAACAACAACAAAAAAAAAAGCAAGAATTTGAATTTGGACATAATTAAGCAGTCATGCTCCTGCATAGGATGAGGCCCTGAACCTGCACTTTTCTGTTAACCTTCTGTAATGGAACATAAAAAAAGGCATTAAGAATCCAGTAGGGTCGTGCTGACAGGTGTATGGACGGAGAGGGGGGAACACATGTTTAAGCTGTCAGAGGGATGTGCATCATAAGGCTTTGGGTTAAAATCAAACTTCACAAATGAGTATGCGGTTGACCATCAAAAAACATTTTCTAGCAACCCTTATTAATATTACCTCTCTTTTCTGAGCTTTGGTGGTATGACAGCTTCTCAAGTCTGCAGGGTAATTCTCATGGCTTGTTTTTAAGTTTAAAACTGGACAGAAAAATGTGAGAAAATTCTTCTGAGCGAGGATAGATTAGATGGTCTAATAGACCATTTTCCTCTCTAATTTCCATTAAGGTGATTAGTTGGAATGTTGCTCGTGGGATATTAGTGAAAAAAAAACGCTGGAAGCAGTCATTGGGTGGATCTAGGATCTCCAAATAATGTTTGTAGTAACAGCAGTAATATAAAATCTTTCTCAGGTATTTATATAACTCTAATTACTGCCGGAGTGAATCACAATCTTTAACATATGCACCTTGCAACACTTCCCCAGGAGAAGGGATTTGTATCAACTACTTAAAAGGAAAGGAGCAGCTATAAACAGGGATTTGGTTGTCCAGTGGGCAAGGGCAATCAGGAAAATTAATCTAAATGAACTGAAGCATGAATTTAACTTGGATCCCTTTGCCAAGTTACATTTTGCACATAATCCTTATTCAGAAGGAGAGTGTCTTCCATTGAGCACAGAGCACTTGGCTCTAGCTGCATACCTGTTGACACCGATATCCATTACCCGCTCAGAACGGATTAGTTGCACTGTTAAATAGAGAACACACTTGTATTTTCCTATGCTCGTGGTTTGACAGGTGAACGGCTCAGCGTTTTAGAAATAACTACACAAAAGGATCACCTCGTCTACAGCGAGAAAAACAAAACGGGCAGACGTTGGTTGGATTATTCAGTCCGGTTTGAGGGCAACTGCATCTGATAAAATAGAACTAGCATGGATGACCGGACAGAGCAAAGGGCTGTCCCCGCTCAGAAGGAATTCTCTGATCGGTATGTCACATAGAACACATATGGAAAATGTTATTAACGGTCTTTGGGAGGCTGGAAAAGGCTGTGTTTTCCAAAAAAAAAATTTTTTGGGGGGGGGGATTGCTTTCACATTTTCCTGCAGAGCTCAGCAGCTCACACAGCCCGCGAGTGTCCCTGCCCGGGTCCCAGTGAAGCCCTGCTCAGGTCCTTCCCCATCCCTGCCCGAGTCCCACTGCACAGCCACCGACCAAAGGTTTGGGGATATTCTTTAAGAAAGAGTTTCGTTGGGAAAATCCTTGGGAAAACGGTGCTTGATGTTTATCGTTTCTAGCTTTATTTTAACCTGAGGTAAATTAGATCTAGGGAAAAAAAAAAAAAAAAGAATAGAAAGAGAGAAAAGAAAGAAAAAAGAAAAGGAAAGGCGGAGAGAGGTGGGGAACTAAACGCGCAGCTCTCTCGGCCGTGCCGCTGCCCCTGTGCAGCCGTCGGGCAGGGAGCGGCCGTCCCACCGCCGGCCCGAGCTGGGTCCCGGGGCACTCCCCTCCCCCGAGCAGCTCTGCCGGCCCAGCCCAGGCTCGCAGCCGACCCCACTCCCTCCGTCTCCTCCTCCCTTCCCGCTCGGGTCCGACCCGCTCCCCGCGCCGCATTCCGGCCGATTCCGATCACCGACCCCGTGGGCTCCGCGGTGCCGCGGGGCGGAGCGGGCAGAGCCGGGCCCTCCCCACGGGCCGCCCCTCCCCGCGTCCCACCCCACGCGCGTTCATCCCGCTCTCCGCTTCCCGGCCGCGCTCCCTTCGTTCCAACCCACGCGCGTCCTCCCGCGCCCCACGAAGCCGCTCACTGCCCACAGAGCGGGATGGGAGCCGCAGGAGGATCTGCCCAGGACACAACAGAGAAGCAAGCCCCCTTTTTTTTTCTTTCTTTTCCCCCTTTTCCCCGTGTGCCGCCCCCGAGATGGAGCGGGGTGGGGGTGATGGGCTCCCCGCTTCCGACCATCCCGCACCGCGATTCCAGCGCCGTGGGAAAGCCGCGGGCTCGGGCCGCGCACGGCTCTGGGGCAGCCGGGAAAGAGGGGACACAACATGCGTCTCATTGCCTCAGCCCCTCTATCCTTGATCCCATTAAGTGAGAGCATAAAGCGTATTTTTACGGCAGGAACAGAAGAAGGTAAAGGAAAATAATAATAACAATAAAGAGGGGAAGGAGGAAAACACAGGAAAGGAGAAATAACGGCTTTGGCTGGCTACCATCTGACACGAAAGACAACTTCGGAGCGGTTTTCCAACCCGCCCCGTGCCGCTGTCCCCGCGCGTGGAAGCGCTCCGGGTGCGGGAACAGCCAACGCCGCGACCGAGCGGGTTTGGCAGCGGGCTGAGGGCCGCTGGGACCTCCCGGGGTGCTCCAACATCTCTGCCCGGAGCGGCTGGTCGAATTTTACCTTCATCGAGAGATGATTTTGCGAGGTCCGCGTTTAGCTTTCCGAGAGGGACGCGTTAGAGCTTGTTTCTAAAAAGCAAAGCAAAAAAACCACTGAAATGAATGTTTTCCTCCTCCCCTCCCCTCTCCCCCCCCCGCCCCCCCGGTAAAACTGCTATTTCATCTGTCTTCCGACGGTCTTTGCGCAACACGGCAGCAGAGGGGAGGCGGCGGGGGATGACCGAGCGCAATAACCGAGCGCCTTTCGGATGAAGGAGAGCGCGGTGCCCCGCGTTGTGCGCTCAGACGACGCGGATGTTCGGTTTGTGGCACCCACGGGGAATGGAGGAGGGGGGGTGGTGGTCCCGGCACTCGCGTGAAACCAAGTGCCGAGCGCTCAGCCCGTGCCCGAAAGCGGGAGCTGCGGGCAGACGCACGTCTCGACCGGGGCAGGGCCAAGCGGAGCCCGCGGGCTGTCTGGCTTCCAGCACTGTCCTATCCTTTCTTTTTTCTTATTTTCTCCCGGGATCGGACTGGCTCGACACACCGGGGGCTGCTCTGCTCCGCACCCATCAGAGCGCATCGCCCGGCGTCTGCTGACCGCGGGACATCCACATCCAATCCCGCAATTGAATTTTCCAAGAGCACCCAAACGCAGCGGCAGGAAGAGGGTCAGTACTCCACGCATCTTTCTCTCTGATTTCAGGCATCTTTCGAGACCTGCTTGCTCAGGCATGGTGAGATTTTAGCTGCTCCGCTCCCCTATAGGAAAGCAGAGCCCCGTTGTTCTGATCAGCACCCATCTCAAGGGACTAGGGTGTCCCCAATCCCCCCCCGCCCCAGTGCACACACATACTCCCTGCAGCCTAGCTTGGCACTAACAGTGAGCAGTTTTTTTCATGCCTACAAGGATACCCTAGTGAGCATCAGTGAGAGTCTGAAGGAGATGGAGAGCTCTTGTCTGTACCCAAGTGTACATGGGGATGCAGACACAGTCATGGGAAGGCCCTTCCCAAGTCTCAGATGCCCTGCATCCCACCCAGAAGTTCTTTTTCCAATAGGGAGCACATCTGAGTACTGGTACATGTGGGAGAGCTCAGTCCCTCATGCAGCCTCCCCATCCTGACCATTGGGATATCCCAGACCTCCCAATCCATACTACATTCCCTGCTCTACTTTTGCCCAGGTCAAGGCTGCATGGTCAGATGATCTGTAGGGAAGGAGGCAGGATCCCCCCCACCCCTGATACCTGCTGCCTCTGCACCTCTGCATCGCACATCCCCGTTGGAGCTCCCCCAAACAGGAACTTGGGTGGAAGATGTCTTGTGGACCTTTGTTCCACTCTCTACCAGGAGGGGCAGCTCCCTCCCTTCTTCCCTTCCTTGGTGGATTCTGAGTGGATGGAGGGAAGATTTGAGTTGCTTCCCCCTCCTCAACTGTCAAAACCTCACAGCCCTCCTCACTACCAGCAGCCATCCATGGGGTCGAAGTCCTGCTGGGAACCTCTCCCCAGCTCCTGTAAGTGGGAGGGAATACTGCAAGTGCACAGAGCTACAGGGAGCTCTGAACTGTGCCAGTGCCTGGGAGCTGCTGCTGCTGCTGCTCATACTGTTTCCCTGCTGTCCTTGCGTTTAGCATTCACAAGGACAGAGGAAAGAAAAGGGCATAGGGACTCCCTATGCCTTCAGATGAGTGCATGATTGACACTCAGTTTATAGGAACTCAGTTCACATGAAGCTGAGCAACCATACAGCATGTACACCGTGCCCTTTGGAGCACCTTATGCTGTGGAGTGATCAACAATTTGTAGGAGCCCCAAACACAGGAGAACAACAGAGACTACAGGAATCAGCAGCATAAAGGGGAATTGTTACAGTACCATCCCCAGAAGTTCAGGTGCCTGCCTTTACAGAGAAAACAAAACCAGTGCTTTTCCCCTTCCACAAAACCAGCCCCCACCAGCCTTACCCAAGGGAAAGCTACCTACTGGCCCCAGTTCTGTGAGCTCACAGTGCACAATGTGCAGTGCATCTGTCCTGTTGTTCTTTACGTTATCCACACTGATAAGCACCCATTCACAAACACATCTGAAGGAGCAGAGGAGAGGAAAGGAGAGCTTTGCTGGGAGCAGCTCTCCTTCACCTGCTCTATTAAGCAAACAGGTGTTGCTCTTTGTTGTTGTTTTCTGTTTTGTTTTTTAACCAAGCATCAACAGGTTAAGAAACAGGCTTTGGAGAACTGTATTTAGATTTACAAACTACATTGAAACCGGATCAACAGGCTATAATTAGAATTTAATAATTCAAGTGGAGAAGTAATGCGCCCGCTGCTTGAGAAATTGGAGCCTTTCTTTTGCAGTTCGGAGTGTTCAGCTCTGCAGATTGGACTCCAACTTACCTGACACAATTACTGTCCTGGTGAGGCAAACATGCTGCAAATAAGAACAATAAGATCAACAATAGTCAAAGTCTAATACCATAAACAAAGGGAATAACCAGAACACCTCCTGGCCCGGTGGGATCTGCACAACTGGGACAACCAATTAGAGTCATTAGTGAACAACAACTAAAAAAAAAAAAGTAAGAAAATATTATATTTTACATACTCTTCAAAAGTCTCTGATGGTGGCAAATACATTGCAGGCAATCCTAGGATGGCTGTTAGATATGCAGTGGCATTTATCTCTGAGGCCACCTGAGCCAGGATAACACCCAGCAGAAGTGATTAAGGAGAAGACAGACCAATGTGAACCAGATCTCCCCCTTCCTCCCTCTTACTGTTTTCAAGGTTTTGGGCACAGCCCTGGGCATGGCAGCTCAATGCAGGCCCCGATCCCAGATATCTAAAGGAGAACTTGCCTCTCTCTGCGTGCTGGGTGCATGTCACAGAGGACACCCACCTGACTCAAGGCGGGGCTGCTTCCCAGCCATGGCTGAAGTGGAGCCACAAAGTCCAAACCTGGAACAAAACTGTTGTGGTTCTGCCTTCTGTGATATTTGATGTTTTCTGAGTGCACATGAAATCTCTTTCAAAGAACTCCAATAGTGGTGCAAAAGTGAAAGCACGGGCAGCTCTGACCCCAGAAAAAAAAAAGTGACTATAGAAAGGAGACTATAGAAAGTGCTTCTCATTCTCCTGGCAGGGACATCACTGGCACCAGCACAGGGTCTGTCTGCACAGCCCTGCAAGCAGGAGGACAGAGCAGACGCTCTTTGGGGGACATAGAGTTTGTCCACAGCTGTCAGACAGCCCACTTTCACCTGGTAATAATGCAGAGACCAGGTAGGGGTGAGAATCCAGATGAGGTTTGGGGGAGAGACTGGAATTACCTTGCTTTCTTGCTTTTTGTGGTTAAAATGACACCTCTTAAGCTGACCAGCTCCAGGCTGCCTGGGAATAGCCAGCATTTGCCATAGGTACATTCACAAAGAATTCTCCCTCCAGGGCTTTCCCTCTCACCGTCTCTCCCTTGCCTGCAAAAGCAGGGGCCGGCCTTTCGGTGCTGAGCTAGACAGGAACTCCCAAACAGGAGCGCCCAGGAAAGCAAGGGCAGGCACAACGCAGGGCACAGCCCCAGCAGCACCGACATCACTCCGGGCTGCTGCCTGCGCTTCTCTCCGGCGACGGCTCACAGCAGCCGAGCACTGAGACCACATACTCGACCAGCTCACCCTTCCCAGCAATGTCGGCCCTTTAAGTACCAGCTCTGGGTACGACACGTAAGGGGAGCTGACACATTAGGGCGGATACGTGCCCGCCCCGGTGCACAGCCGTGCCGGGCTGCGCGGTGCCGCGGCGGGCTCCGAGCCCCCTCTGGCGGGGGTTCCCGGGATGCGAAGATGCTCAGAGCAGCTATCTGCCTCACAGCCCTGCTCCCAGGCACCTGCTGAAGTTTTTTCGACTGGAAACGTGTTCCGTGGGTGGATGAAACGCACAAAACCCGTCCTGTAGGCAGTTTTCCCCCATCAGCCTCTTCCTCTCGATGAGCTCCTGTTTCTTTCGAGGCCCTGGAAATGCTTGAAGTGATTTTTCTTGCCGCGGAGATTCTGAATCTTTGATTCAGGAATCCTGTGAACTTCATATGGCTNCGAGTCTCTGCAGGTCTTACTCCTGCCCTCACCTTGCTGGGCTGATGGCAGCAGCAGCAGATGTGCTACTTGGGAACCATTGCAATTGGGTTCCACAAGCGGATAAGCTTGTTGCCAAGGTGCATTTCTGAACGTAGGCATGCTGGTTTTCTTAGCTGTGAATTCAGTGCTACTGCTGCTTGTTCCTGCACCACAGTCCACCCCTTTCTGCCAGCCCAACATAACTGTTTGCAGGATTCTGCTATAAGGAGGGCATACACATGCACAGGTGAGAACATCTTACACCATCTTCTTCAGAAAGATGGAGGCTTCCTTTTAAAGTAGCTCAACCAGGTTCTGCCACGCAGAAACTCTTTGGATCTGCAGGTCCACACAGCCACTGCATTCATCCTGAGCAGGGTCAGCCTTGCTCACTGGAATATTCTGAGTATCTGCTACGTAGCATGTGCTCATTGAACCTGTAGAAGCTGTGGAGTTACCCTGGGAAAGAGGCCAGCTGGAACTGTTTTCTGTTGTGTAAGCAATGCAGGTGTACTGCTCCTGACTGACCACTCTGAGGGCCATCTGGTGGAGATCACAGCCACCTGTCCCTCTGGACCTTCCTCCTGGGGCATCTTATGATGAGAGGAAGAACTGCATGGTCCTAGGAAAGAAGATGGACAGAAGCATCCCCAGGGAGAAGCAGGGCACGTGTGGTCTCAACTTGAACCTTCAGGCTGACATGTGCCATATTGCAGATCTGCTGAAAAATAAATAGTCCATGGATGGTAACTGGGGGAACTGCATCCACTGTGTGCACAACCCTGGCAAAACAAACAAACAAAGGTAGGATGTGTTAATACAAATAAAACAGAAATGCCATGCAAACATTCAAGAGGATGTGCCAACATTACAGCAGCAGCCTTAACACAACCTTCACACTTCGAGCATTCAACTTTCCCATCTCAAAAAACGTTTTTAAAATAGATTACAATTCCACCCTGGGCTTCCCTCTGCAACACTGTATGGTGTATGCATTGTACATTTCTCCTACAAAACAGCAGAGAGCAGCAAGTGCTGGGGCAGAAAACAAGGAAAGGAGTCAAGCAGCAAATGAGTGTGGTTTGAGTCATGAGCCTACAGATAGAACATCTACAGTGCCTTAGTGGAAAAGAAAAAATAAAGAAGCCAGTTCTGCTTCATGCCCATTAAAATGGGTTAAATAAGTCTAAATGAATGCAGAGCCCAACCAAGTCCTGCTACATATCAGCTACATAAAAGCACTAAGTTGAGAGCTTAATTGGTATAAATGGAGTATTTCTGTTATTAGTGCTGGACTGCAAACAACTTCACTCTCAAATTAACGAGCAAAAATTATGATAGCTTCAGAAGGGTGAAAACTGCAGCAGGCTCTTCCTGAGATAATTCACTTCTGTTTACATAAACATCTGACCACAGAGAAGGAGAGAAGTTTTCTGAAACGCTGAAATGAAATTTCAGGAAGGGGCTCTTTAGGCAACCCCTCTATCTGGGCATTTGAGAACAAACCTCAGCCTTGTCTAAGATACTGATTTTGAGATGCCTCCTCTGCTCTTTCATAAACACTGTGAGAGTTTCAGCAGCTCCCTCATTCTGTTTGGAAATATTTCTATTGGCACACTTTAGCAGCTCTCTAGCTCCTTCCCAGGGCAGCTTCTACAGGTATCAGTCAACTCACAGAAATCAGTTACTCACCTGAGAGTGGTACTGAGAATGCTACACCAGCAGACAGTGCACTATCTCAACTCTAAGTGCCCTTATCAGTGATGTTTGCAGCTGCAGAAGTCACACTCAGCACAAAATACGGACCCTCTCCATTTGGCCTCAGGCTTCAAATCTCCACTACAGACTCTATAACCTTTTCAAGCCGATTTTCCACTGGGTCTTTATAGGGCCTATAGCCCTGCAGGCTGTGCAGCTCAGCAGCTGTGGGAGGTTTGATCTAATGACAGATTAACTTTGAGATGGTTGTTTTCTAACGGTTGTGCCTGGGCAAGGAAACAAAACATATCATGGTGAATAAAAACAGAATAATAATAATAAGAAGAATTACAAACAAATGTAGGTTGGACTGGAGATCTCTGGACCCAACTTCAGAATTAGCTCATGGCTTTATCCAGCTGAACAGTGAAAGCCTCCAAGGGATGTAATTTCATAGCCTCTCTGGGCTCAAGTTCTGCTGTTTAATCACAGTCCTAGTGACTCTTTTTCCCTTTGCACCAAACTGCATTTTTCTTGCCATTGCCTCTTGTCTGTAAGACCTTGTGGGTCTATAGCTGTAACAAGACAGTCATTGCAGAGGTGGCCTAAAGCAACTGTTTGGTGTATGCCAGCAAGCTTTCCTGAAAGCATAATTACACATCTCCCTGGCCAACGTCCCTGAAGCTAACATATTGGCTTGCTGAGCTCTGCAGCAGTGGTTTTGCTGGCAAAGAACACAAGATTTGTTTTAGACACCGCTTGCCAAGGCACTTATGGCAGCAATATTTTGTTGAGGGGGCCCAGTCTGGCAGATTTTACTGAAATGGTTGTGTTTCCAAGATATAGACACAACTGAGATTCCTGATGTGAAAATGAGATGATGGGCTTTGTGCCCATGTTGTGTACCACATCTCTGAGCTATTCAAGATATGTCTTGTCAGCCAGAAAAGCTGATCTGAAAGTGGAATGTGATGGGGTCTGTTCTGAGGCCAGAATTTCAGCCAGTTGCTGGTGTTTTAACAAGTTGTTGGTGTCCTGTGCTTATCAACGGTCAAGAGGTATTTGGATATTGTCCTTAATAATATGCTTTAACTTTTGGTCAGCCCTGAAGTGTTCAGGCAATTGGACTTGAACATCTTTGGAGGTCCCTTCCAACTGAACTATTCCATTCCATTCCATTCCAAAATATCTGGTGTTGTGATCAGATACCTCCTTTCTCAGGACTTCTGGGCACCAACAGCTTAAAAGGAAGGGAAGGTGCTACACAGGATAAAGGATTTCTTTGACTTCTCCTTAAGATACAGTGATCCAGGGAGAAGCATACTCTGTTCTGCACACTACTGAAACTTGATGGGTATATGCAAGCCTGCACTGGAACCTGTCTTTTTTATAATCCAGAAGAAAGTTTTGGCATAATGACCTAGAAATCCAGGCAGGTGTGGTGTAATACCCAGCTGCAGCAAGCTGATGCCATCATGCTGCCAGGTGGAGGTCAATGGCTGAGCACTCTGGAAAGTTCACTGGTGAGCAGCATGAGAACAGCCATCACCTGTAGTTCTCGTGTCACCCGCAGTTATCCTAAACAAGCTGGAAAAAGGCAGCAATGCTCTCATGGCACTACAAGGTACTCTATGAAGAGACACAGACACCTTCAGCCCTGCTTCCTCCCTGCTGTGCACGCACAAGATCTTAAGGTCCATCTGAAATCCCAGCTCTGACAGCTATGCAAATGCTTCTTCAGCACTGCACAGCCCCTGACCCTTTTATTTCTGCATTGTTTCTCCCATCTTTTAGATTAGTTGAAATCTGAAGTTCCATCTTACAGTCCAACCTCGCAATGAACTGTTCTACCCTAAAACTCCATTTCTTACTGTACAATACAAGCAGTCTTGGCTGGCATCAAGCAATTACTCTCCTTGAATTTACATTTGTCCTGCAGTTAAACTGTTCCCCTCATCTGGATGAGGTTCCCAAGTGGCTGTGGAGAAGGTTATGTTGGGTCAATGCCCCTTCTGTGGCTGTTGGCCAGCAGCTGGGTGCCAGACTGCTGGGTGCCAGGCAGTCTGGGCAAGCACTGTAGTTCCTGGGGATATAGTGGCCTTGGTGAACCTTCTGAGCTTGAGGCACACTGCAAGCCTTTGGGTTGTGTGACTCATTCTGAAATGCTGTGAGATAATTCATTTTTTTATTGAGATGAGTGGAAGAAAAGACTTCATTCCACATTCTCAATTTTTATAACAAGATCCTCAGAAATGATGGGCAATTTTGTATGCATTTTACTACCACTGCGGTGGTAAAATGTTGTTTACTGCTCACTAAAAAGCTCTTAGGAGTTATTCTCATGCTAAAACCAATTTAAGGGCCAGTATAACAAACAAGGGATAAGATAATTAATGGTGTATTAGCTGAAATGGGTGGGACAGGGTTAGAAGGTTCATGTGTCCTTGTTCAAAGCTGAAAGAAATCAGTAGAACTGAAAAAAAATTGTAGACAAGTGTCAACTCGATGATGGTGCAAGGCACACCCATCTCTGAAATGATCTTCCACCCCCCAAATCCACAGCAACTAATGAGTGGTAGGATAATGGGAATAAAAATATCATAAGAGTGCTTCATTCAGAAATGGCTAGAGAAATTACTTCGAGTGTCATTAGAAACATCAGGATGAAAGTAAGTGATGGAAAATTTATCTTGAAGTTCAAGAAACTCTGTGCCATTGACATAAATCTACATCTGATTGCCAGTGATGGGGAGCAGACAGGTGCCTGATCATGTCCTACAGCCTGTGATTTATGCACTGCAGTGGATGGCTGAGGGCAGAAATTACTGCAAATAGTGTAGTTTGGAGATTAATCGTTCCAACTACAGCATTGACCTCAATGTTATTAGTGATGTTTAGCCAACAGTACATCCTGCAATACACGGCTACTTATCTGTGCTCTGTTTAAGTGAATGTGCATCTGACATTGGAAATAAGTTCAGTAGATGGTTTTACATTAACATTTTGCATGCTGAGAATTGAGAGGGTCTCCAGCACTTGCAGAGACAATGTGGGATGCATGCTGGTAGATATTTACAGCTGAAAGCTCGTTCCTGTATTGGAGGTTTTACAATCCTCTCTTTTAAACTGCTTATGTATGTATGGTGCCACATTAATAATAATAAAGAATAAATCTCTTTTTATTTAAGAAGCAGAGTAGGCTTGTCATCTTGAATCTAAGGTATTGGGTTTTTTTGCCAGTTCAAATAGTGTAAAATTGCTCTGTTGACATGAATCATGATGCTTAGCTTTTATGCAGCATATAATTTCACATGCTCTAATGTTAATTAAATTCCAAAGAAGCAGTTTTCCGATCTCTCCACAGGGAGCTTGTTTGCCTTAAAATGAAACTACTGGGCTGAGATAGTCTCCACTATACCAGCATTACGTTCACTACATTAACTCAGTAAAGACTTTGGCATAAGACATGTAGCTGAACCTCGATAATCCCCTTTGCTTATCTGCAAGCCCAGGGCTCCTGCCCCGCGTCTCATTTGCGGCAGGGTCTTACCCGGTGACTCACGGCAATGTTAACCTCCTTATAACACCACGAGGCGTTACTGCATCCTTCAAATGAGTCACGCAAACAAATGAGCAATGCACACATTGCTGGGAGGCAATGGTGGCTGGGCTGTTTGCAAAGCCTTCCCTACACTAATTAAGAATTGCAGCGCTGCATCTGACAGGGGCTGATTTCCCCTCCCAAGGTCCTTTAGAAAGAAATAGAAACTGGGGGCTGAGTGATGTTTTCTGTTCAGAAATAGCTTCCCTTCTTGGTTCTGTCAGGATGGATTCTCATGTAGAGCATGGTCTGGTTGCAAGAGGAGGATGAAGGAGAGGATGAAGGAGGGAGTTAGTTAACAAAGGCTTGTCCTGCTGATCAGTCACCAGGTGAAAAAGTCCTAGAATCACAGAATCACTATGGTTGGAAATGACCTCTTAGATCATCTAGTCCAACTCCAACCCATGCCCGCTAACCATGGCCCTCAGTGCTACATCTCCATGGGTCACTAACACCTTCAGGGACAGAGGCTCTACCACCTCCCTGTGCCAAGGCCTCACCACTCTTTCTGAGAAGAAATATTTCTTAATACTCATCCTGAACCTCCCCTGGTGCAACTTACGGTCATCCCCTCTTGTCCTGCTGCTGCTACTTGGGAGCAGAGGCTGACACCCACCTTGTCACTACCACCTTTCAGAGATTTAGAGAAAGTGCTATGGTCTACTCTGTGCCTTCTCTTCTCCAGACTGAACATTCCCAGATCCTCCAGCTACTCCTTATAATTCAGGGGACTTAGCTGTTTTCTGGCTATGTGACTTTCATTTGTGCTTAAAATGTACCCGTACTCAAATCTTGTCTGCCCCTGGGGCATGGGATGATGTGAAGTGTCCTTTGTTTCTCTCATAAATGAAATGATCAGGCTGGGTACTTGGCTTTTGTGTGAGCAAAGAATGAGATAGGAAAAGCTCTTATTCAGAGTGAGAGTCCTGGACATCTTTGGATCCACTTAGTATTATGTGTGGTGTCAGGATGCTCATCCTGAGTGCCCTCAAATATTCTCGGAGGTTACAAACTCAAACACTTGTCTCAGGCTGAGACTTTTACAGGTGGATACAAAGCAGGCTGGGAAATCCAACAGGCTCTCTGCAGCCAATCAGTGCATTTCTCCATCCACCCCAGCACTTCCAGTGAGGTGTGAGGGGAGAGCAGAAAGTGTTGAGAAGGAACAGGGAAAGTCATCACCCAGGGGAATAATGCTGAGGATGGGAGGAGAAAAATAACTACAGTGTGCCTGGAAAGCACGTGGGGAACTTCCAGCACGCTGTGCCCATTTGTGGGCTGAAATCCCCAAAGGGTGTGATGGGCACTATTATTGCTACTTGATTTTGGTTGCTTGCTTGCTTTTGGCTTTTGGTTTTGATTTGATCTGGTTTGGTTTAGTTTGCTTGGGGCTAATATCACCATTATACAGAAATTCTCTTGTTGGCTTGAGCGTCCAATTATTTAAGAGCATTCTGGAAATCTTTTCCTGGGTGTGCATGCCAGCAGCAATAGATCGGTTCCTTTGTGGTCCACATTAATGTCCAGTCACAGAACCATAGAATGGCTTGGGTTGGAAGGGACATCAAGTATCATCAAGTTCCAACCCCCCTGCCACAGACAGGGCTACCAACCTCCAGACCTGGAGCAGGTTGCCCAGAGCCCATCCAACCTGGTTTTGAACACCTCCAGGGATGGAGCATCCACAGCTTCTCTGGGTAGGGTGTTCCAGCACCTCACCACTCTCTGTGCAAAGAACTTCCCCTGACATCCAATCTGAACCTTCCCTACTTGAGCTTAAAACCATTCCCCCTTGTCCTATCAAACTGAACATTTTAAATTGTCATGAAATGCTGCCAGGCTGGGGTCTTGGTCCTTCATCAAACATTATTCCCATCAGCCTGATGCCATTTTTTACTAGTAAGGCACTTGCCCTCCTTTAAGTCACTTTGGCTTTACTTAATAAAAGAGGAAGCTGACACACTGCTGAGCACTCGATAGCGTGGTACACCATGCATAATGGAGTCCAGGGTCCAATGGTGTTTTGCAGAACAGGAGTAAATGCAGCAGGTCCCTCACTACACATGAGGTGACCCAGTGTCTGAAGGGTCCTATTGATTACTGAACAGCTTCTCACTGCACAATGACCTTCCTGGTTTTACCTCTGTAAGCCAAGAAAATCAGATACAGTATGAATTCTAACGTGCATGGAATAATTAAAACTTATAGCTGTGGTCACAAAGTTTCCTTTCAAGCAGCACCTTCAGAACACTCACATTTGCCCTCATCAAAGTGATGGAAGTTGGAAAAAGTGAAGCTTTGCTGTCCATTAACATAAATAGGAAATGTGTATTGCAAAAATCTATCTCAATACAAGTACCAGTAACTCAATTTGGAAAAATTTGTGGTTAGTAGGATTTGCTTTTAAGCAACTGAATTCAAAGATGTAATACAGCAATAGTGGGAAATGGTTTGGATTAAGAAAATAATGTAAAAATCATTTCTGAATGTACTTTTATTAAATTTGCTCACTGTTACAAGCTAGCAGCCTCATGTTGCAAATGGCTGAGAAAGTCTGGGGAGCTGCCAAATACATTGCAATCCTGCTATGTACAGGAGGGAGCCGAGAAGATTTTAAAGCACTTTGGAGGGAAGAGATTTGTATCTGAGATAATGATGAAAAAATCCACTGGACAAATTGTGTCAGAATTACCACAATGGGCAGCAAGATCCCTTTTTGGAAGAACATAAATGTCAGTATTCTGCCTCAGTCCTGGAGCCCATTTGACCCAGTGTCCCATCTCACTTTTCCAGCTGCCAACAATTTCCAGTCCAGGGTCTTATTGAACCCAACCAGCCTTGCCCATTTAAGTAAATGCTAAACATCTCTCCACCCTCTTCTTTAATGTATCTAAACCCAAAAACTTTCAGCAAGGAGTTTTCCAGTTAGGTGAAAACTGTCCTCTTGAAGTTCTTTGGACCAGATTTCTACTTGCTTCAATGAGTGGTCCCCAGAAGTGGCTCTGAAGAGTCAGTCTCTTACCCACTCTTCTCAGACCACTCAGGATTTTGAAGACTGCTGATGTATATCCCTCAGATTTATTCTTTGCTTTTCACACGAGCCAAAGACACAGCATGATAATGTCTCTCATGAGAGCCATCTGTACTTTTGGTCATTCTCATTGCTGAAAAACTTCAGTTTCGATATGTCCTTTTAGAGAGCAGGTACCAGAAAAGCACAGAGTAAAGGCACACCATGTATTTGAACAGTAGCATTTGGATTTCCCATTCTTTAGCCTTAGTTTCTTTCCTGATAATTCCCAACATGTGCCCTGCCCTGCTGACCTCCCCATCATTGAGCTGATGTGTTTGTGGAACTGGTGCACTGTATTCCAGGAACTTGCTGCCCAGTGGTGGCAGTCAGCCCAGAGCTGACCACTTTGTGTGTGAAGGTAGGATTGCTTATCTCACGTTACATGCGCCTATGTCAATTTTATCTGCTATATTATTGCTGACATTTTCAGATCCTCCTACAGGTCTTTCCAACCTGTCCTGAACATTACTGCTCTGAACAGCTTCATGTCATCAGTACCTGATGGAGCTGTGGGTGTCCCTGCTCATTGCAGGGGAGTTGGACCACATGGGTTTTAGAAGTCCCTTCCAACTGAAATAACTCTGTAATTAGCAAAAGTTGTCAGCTTCTCTCTCCAGTTCATTAATGGTCAATTGTAAGGGCAAAGTTCCAGCACAGTTCCAGCACAGTTCCAGCACAGTTCCAGGCATGATGCAACAGCGATCATTCCCTCTCTTCCTCTCCACGAACCATTCTGT
>VXAB01009846.1:155797-186054 GCA_013399175.1 Odontophorus gujanensis | reverse complement strand
TCCTCTTGAAGTTCTTTGGACCAGATTTCTACTTGCTTCAATGAGTGGTCCCCAGAAGTGGCTCTGAAGAGTCAGTCTCTTACCCACTCTTCTCAGACCACTCAGGATTTTGAAGACTGCTGATGTATATCCCTCAGGTTTATTCTTTGCTTTTCACACGAGCCAAAGACACAGCATGATAATGTCTCTCATGAGAGCCATCTGTACTTTTGGTCATTCTCATTGCTGAAAAACTTCAGTTTCGATATGTCCTTTTAGAGAGCAGGTACCAGAAAAGCACAGAGTAAAGGCACACCATGTATTTGAACAGTAGCATTTGGATTTCCCATTCTTTAGCCTTAGTTTCTTTCCTGATAATTCCCAACATGTGCCCTGCCCTGCTGACCTCCCCATCATTGAGCTGATGTGTTTGTGGAACTGGTGCACTGTATTCCAGGAACTTGCTGCCCAGTGGTGGCAGTCAGCCCAGAGCTGACCACTTTGTGTGTGAAGGTAGGATTGCTTATCTCACGTTACATGCGCCTATGTCAATTTTATCTGCTATATTATTGCTGACATTTTCAGATCCTCCTACAGGTCTTTCCAACCTGTCCTGAACATTACTGCTCTGAACAGCTTCATGTCATCAGTACCTGATGGAGCTGTGGGTGTCCCTGCTCATTGCAGGGGAGTTGGACCACATGGGTTTTAGAAGTCCCTTCCAACTGAAATAACTCTGTAATTAGCAAAAGTTGTCAGCTTCTCTCTCCAGTTCATTAATGGTCAATTGTAAGGGCAAAGTTCCAGCACAGTTCCAGCACAGTTCCAGCACAGTTCCAGGCATGATGCAACAGCGATCATTCCCTCTCTTCCTCTCCACGAACCATTCTGTGAAGACAACAATTCCATTCTGTGAAGACCTTTTATCATGCCATAGCTATTCGGTTCCCTTAAAAAAATCTCTAGAGAAGGACTGTGTCAAATTTCTTTATAAATCTGAGTAGCTCCTGTCAGCTTCTGTATCACTGTTACCAGCTGCACACAAAACTCACCCAGAGAAGCCAGCCTCATCCTTTGTTATGTCACCTGCCCTGTGTCCCTTGAGTAAGGGCACCAAGACTAAGCCCATCACTCAGGAAGTTACGTTGCTTTTCAGTAAGTGTGAACATTGGCAGTTTTCAACCCTGTGTCTCAGGACAGCAAAAAACAACTAAATGAGATTAACTGCAATGAAAGGATTTATGAATCTACTGTTAAAAAAGAGAAAAAAAAGTGCTAGTAGGTCAAATAATCAGAAAAGTAGCAAGCACACAGGCTTGCTTTGGTCTTAGCCCTGAAAGCCTCTTTTCTATAGGGGAGGCTGCCATATTAACAAGCATGATATCTTGCGATCCAATTTGCTGAGAGTATGACCCAGAAGAAATCACTACGTCCATGCGGTACTTCTTCATAGTGTGGATGTTTTGCCTGCAAATAGCTCAGTAGGTCTCAGCTGAGCCTCAGTTTTACATGAAATATTTAACAGCTCTTTCAGTAAAGCCCAACTCCCCTTACTACGACTATTAACATTACAAAGGGCAGCGATGCTGCTCATTGCTCTGGTGTGATGGATGAAAGGAAGGGTTTCGCTTTTAACACTGGATACAGTTTGCAAGGATCACTAACCCTGAACTGAATGTCATTTCTTACTTACTAGGGTCAGTGGCAGTTTGAATTAATGGGAAGGTTTTAATCAAATAAGAACTGGCTAAAACCTCTTTTGCTTAAGAGGTTCCTAAGCCTTGCTGCTTGTTCTACACTGCCCAGTGGCAACAGCAATCAGCATCAATCCTTTTTTTTTTTTTTAATTGATTTTAAATTTCCATGCTCATTTCTGGAAGAACTCTTTACAGAAACACATTGCTCACTGTGAGCATTTTCCCTGCGGTGGGCTGCAAATCTTTCCCCACTGTATCAGTGGGAAACAATAGTTCAGGACAAGAAACTTTAAAGATGAGCTGACTCCAAGAGAAGGTGGGAATACATGTGCTTTATGGCAGTACCTGGGCAGTGGTGATTCCAGGATACAGAGTGCCATGCTATCAGCTGAGGAGTATTTCCAGGCTGGATAGTTGTGCTCCTTCTCCTTTGGGACTGTAGTGTAATCTTCAATTAGAAGACATGTGATCTGACAGCCCGCAGCAGAACAATCTGTTTTCACAAGAGCAGCTTTTCTAAGATAGGAAAGCTTTCACATCCTCCTCATTTCTAAAAGCTGTCTTCTAAACAAACAAACAAAAACAAACAAACAAACAAAAAAAGAGCATAGGATGGCAGTAACATCACAGCCTCTGCGAGGTAAAAGGGCATGCAAGAAAATATTTTGGGCAGTGTTTCCACATGCCTGCTTCATTCTGTCTCTTGTGATCTATGCTTTTCTTGGGGCTCTCATGTTTTCCCACATTGAAGGTAACCGAAAGGTCAATCTAAGTGAAGAATACAGACATTTCCTGCAGAATCTGTGGAACATCTCCAGAAATTTATCAGGTACGTAACAGAATAGCAAAATGAATTAATTGTACATGGGGTTACTCCTTACTCTGCTTTTTGATTTTTGGCTTTTGAAGATGTTATTCAAAATAATAACAGCTGAGCCTGCAAATGGGATTATTTCTGTGCTTAGATAAGGACTGCTATTGCTTGCTGCTCTTCCTCAACTCCAGTTCTGACTGTAGGCTGCCTCAGTCCCTGTGCTCCTGCCTGTAAATATTTAAGACTTTTTGGTGCTCTCCCTTTTTGCCCTAGTTCCCTGAGCTCCAGAGGCAAGTAAGATTTCCCTCTGACTGATGGGGACTGGATTCTCTGTCTCAGAAAGTCTCTCTCTGCTCCCCTGTCCCAGCCCTGAGTGCCCCTATCTGAGAATCCCTTGATGGGATATTGGAGTGCAGTGCCGCTTCTCAGATCTACTTATGCTGAGGGATGGAAGGGAGGAGAAGGGCTGGAAATCTTTCTGGATCAGTGATGGGGATTATACATGGATTTGAGCTTTAGTTCAGTGCATCTCCTGTTGTTACTGTAACAGATAACATGACAGAAAATGAGGAGGTATTCAAGGAAAGAATTCATGGTCTATTCCACACAGCAAAACGAGACTGGTTTGTCAATCCAAAAGATATATGGACTTTCTTTGGGTCTCTCTTTTTCTGCTGCACAGTTTTCACCACTGTGGGTAAGTCTGGAGGTAAAGTAATCTGCCCAGAATCAAATGCCACACAGCTCTTTCTGATGTATTTCTTCCACATGGAATTAAAGGGAAAAACAACAGCAAAAACCTCTAAATGTCCTTTTATTTTCCCCTTGAGTGTTGGTATGGGACTGGAAGGGGTGCTGCAAGCACAGGTTGCAGAGATGTAGCTGAGTCACAGAGACAAGTCAGTGTTTAGGAAACAGTGATGCTACATACTAACTAACTGCACCACTGCACTCACACTGTAATCTGTGCTTATGTGTGACACATGCACAAAACTATTATAGAATGGTGAGACAAAGCTCGGTTTTTCAGTTAAATCTAATTTCTTCTACTCCTGTGTGTTACACTGGGTAGTGTTTTCTTATTGAAAGAGGTACTTCATTACGTGGATACTGTTTTTAAATTGCTTCCCAGTTATTTATGTCTAGAATTGCTTTGTAAACCTATGGCTCTGTGATTGAATGCACTGTTGTTGCTCAGCTTCTCTGGGCTAACAGCAACCAGTGGTGTTTAAATCATACCTCTAAACCTTCCCTTCTGAATTCATATTTCAAAGTGGAACCTAGATGAAATTGAAACAGCTGCTCTGGTTTGCCTGCTCCTGAATTGCTAAATGCACCCCTCATGCTCATCCCCAAAGTTACTTCTATCCTTTTGCTAATGTATCTCAAGTGCTGGCAAGTACAGACAGTATCTCCAAATACTCCACCAGGATTAAGACAGGGTGGGTAGTAGTACTACAGCACTGTAACAAATTGCAAAGACATTTCTCCACTGCACTGGGATATACTCAAGATCCCAGTACAAGTATTATGCATCTTAATGCAAAATAAATACTGATTATTCTATAGAAGAAATAATGTGAGTTCCTGTGTTTGCTAGAGCATGTAGGACCTGCTGTCTCAGTGTACCTCAGTCTGACAGCTTTGGTGGCTGTCTTCAAACTCAGCATCCTGCAGCCCCTGAGAGCACAGCTGATTCTTGCAGAGTGCACTTCTCTCAGTGCTACACACTGCAGGGCTTCTGTCTCAGATAGATAACACCACGTTTTTTGTTCCACAGGCCTGTTTGAATAGCTTAATAGCTCAGAAACATGCTGGAGATACAGACTTGAATCCTTCCCCCCCACCCCCCGATGAATATTAGTACAAACACAACAGTGAGGAGCACTTGGAAGAGTCCCTTTTATCAGAGCTTTGACTTCAGTTATAAGAGGAAGATCATGGTGTTGAAAACCTCTTGCTTAGGAATACATATCCATCTTCTTTGACATGGGACTGTAGAAATGTACACTGTGACCAAGCAACCCATATATTTCTAAACAACAGCATTTTTTGCCTTAATAACATCAAGCATTAATATAGCATCCCCAGCTTTTGAGCCATGGCAAAAATCTCAGTACAAGTGAATGGCAAACAATTCATGGTGTTCTTTCTCTCTCTTTTTCCCTTCTTTTTCACCTTTTTTTTTGTTTTGTTTTGTTTTGTTTTGTTTTGTTTCAAGGTTATGGCAATACCTATCCTGTGACAAGGGCTGGAAAATACCTCTGCATGTTGTATGCTTTATTTGGCATCCCTCTGATGTTCTTGGTCCTGACAGACATGGGAGACATCCTTGCAACTGTTTTGTCCAAGTCTTACAATGAATTCAGAAAGCTACAGTCAAAAATTTTAGCCTCTAAATTCTGTTCTGGATCCTCATGTATCAGAGGAGATGGATCTAAAGTGGATGTGAACGAACCCTTGAGTATAGTGGAAATGCTGAGAAGTCAATCAGCTGTTAAAAAGAAGCCAGCCCAATATCGCAATGCCCAAATTTTTGAGATGTTAATTGCCAGAGAAAATGAATACAAAAAACTATCAAGAAGTAAAAGCATAGAGAGGTGGAGCTCATGTCCTGAACTAGACAGGGGAAAAACAATGACCAGAGTAATTGAGAATTTTGACAAAATAGGAAAAGAGTTAGAAAAACTGGATGTGCCCATTGTGTTAATGGTGCTGGTTATCTTCGTGTACATCTCCTGTGCAGCTGCTATTCTTCCAAACTGGGAAACCAGGCTGGACTTCCAGGAAGCCTTTTATTTCTGCTTTATCACCCTGACAACAATTGGATTTGGAGATACGCAACTGGAGCATCCCAAGTTTTTCTTGTTTTTTTCCCTCTATATTATTATTGGCATGGAAATTGTCTTCATTGCTTTTAAGCTGGGCCAAGAACGCTTAATTGTCTTGTATAAAAAGGTGATTTCATTCTGTGGGGTAAAAAAGGTGCCATCAAAGAAGATATATCCAAAGTAAGCATAATCATTTCTCCCTCACTTGTATGCATTGCCCACTGCAACAAGATGAAACTATTCCTGTGCATTTCCACTCCCTGCCCTGGGCTTGCAGGGCAGCATGTTTTCTGTTTTCCTGTAAGAATCTGCTGCAAACTGGTTGCATTATGCAGGAGACACTTGGCATAACCACCACCAGGAAGCAGTTTCCAAAGAAGGTTGGAGCAAACTCCTAACTAACAAGTGAAGAAAATGCATGATGAAAGGGCAGAAAGCTCTCCCTGCTAGTACTCCCCAGCTTCTTCTGTGAAGGTCTGACTTTCAACGTGATTGCTGTCCTCTCAGTTTGGGATCTTTTTCAGTGCTTTCCAAGCAGGCCCCAGATCACTGCCTTGTCCTGGCACCTGCCTGCAGCCAGGGACAGCGGGATCACGGCTCTTGGTTATCAACTGTGTGGACATGCTGTCGTAACACTTCATCAGAAAGAGCTGGGTATAAGCATGAACCCTACTGCTCTTCTGTCACAGCTGTGTGTAGAGTGAACATCGAGTTTACATACTGTCCAGAGGAATTTGAAAATTAAGGAAAGAAAACTAAATGTTCACCTCTTTCTCTGTTCCTGGTCCACAAATTAGTCAAAGTGTTGCTCATCTGTGCAGGGCTGAAACCACTCGTTTTCCATCATCTATTACCATATCTGTACTCAGCCTGGAGTCAAGGTGTGATTCATAATGCCTAGTTAGAGTTTGTGACACGTTTTGGTCTTGAGAAACCAACTGGGCAAGACATGCAGAGCACCTCTAGGTGGAACAAAGCTCATCTTTGCTGTTAAAGAAACACGATGGCCGGGGTGCACCACTCCCAGAAGTTCTCTCCTCTAGTTCAGGTTTTACTGTGCACAGAGTGCTTGATTATTTTTGGTTTCTTTCACCTGTTCATGGAAAGAAAGTTCTACAAATTGCTCTGTGGTGTTTTGTGAGTCCTGTAGTGAAGCACAGTATTGTGGAAATATTGTTGGTTTATTATTAGTTTGCTTACGTTATTTGTAATCTGAATCAAGCTATCAATATTTTTCAGTCAAAAAGTGTACACTCACTATAAGAGAAATCACAGACTTAATTAACTGCCTCTTAGCATGTAAATGCTATGCATGCACACTGAAAGTGAACGGCATCTTTAGATAGTAAATCAAGCTCGATTTTAACAGCATGTGCATTATTTTCCATAGCAGGTTTGCCTTTTGAAGATGAGTTGTTCAGAGTATTTACATGACAAACAACTCTGCTACAATCACTGTGAATAATTTACGTATAGTCCCTGTTATGAATAGTTTGTTGTGACTAAGCACTGGTGATATGCTTATATGTAATGAATGGTATAAAGAAATGTGCTTTATAAGGACAACAATAAAGAATACAGCAGTTAGAAGGAACTCTGGTTAATTGTTTAATGTTTGCTGTGAGTTTGGTGGCACACACAAAGTCCTTCCATTCAGACTACTCTCATTTCATCTGTTTTTGAATTAAGATCAGTGTAGGACTTTGAACCTGCACCAAAGTGAAATCAGTGAAAAGATTCATGTGATTTAATGACTTTGGATCAGAGGATGACACTTCCTGATGCCCAGGGACTTTCCTTCTGATATTCCTAACACTGCCAGCGTTAGTGAGAACCAGTCCTTATGTTATGGAGCTAGTTTCTTCCACATCTGTGAGATCTCTTTTATGCAAAAGTATTCATCCAGACCCTGCTCTCTACAGATTTCTCACTGATGTGCTACTTTCATACCTTCACATTTACTTTAAAGACTAAAGGAAGTTTGACCGGACTTGCAAAAAGGATCGTACACAAAATCATTCTAGTTATGGCCAAGGGGTGGCAGTAAACAGCTTTACTTCACACAGAACATGACAGATGTTGGGGATAGGAGAATATTTTATAGAAGTAGAAAGAACAAATCGCATCACTGAGGCCCTCTACGAGATCACAGTGCTCTTTCCTCTTGAATGCAATGTGCAGCAATGCCCTTCACCTCTCAGAGGATACAGGAAAAGTAGAAAAAGCTTAGAGGCCAGGGGAAAGGATGAACAAAGCTATGGAACAACTCCCACATGAGAAATGTAGAGTAGACCTCTTGTCTGGAAAGAGGTGAGAGAATATAGATGAGGTGCGCAACGTTGCACAGACATGGAGGAGAGAAACAGGGAGACAGAATGTTGGGCTTCTTGTATTTTTTCTGACCTGGTTTCATTGCCTGGAATGCACTGAAATCACTTGTCGTATAGTTCACAAAATAATCAGTAAATCTAATTTCTGAAGAGATACTCAATTTTTCATCTGTGTGCAAGGTAGACAAATCGGTTCCCAAGATTTCCTGAACAAGCACACACTCTTTCTGCAGAGTACATCACAAGAAGAATGTTTTAGGCTAAACAAGACCACCGACTTGCAGCAAAAGTAACATGGCCACCTGTACTGTGTCAGAGACATAAAGAATGACGGAGAGCTGGGCACACACCCAAAGGTCAAGGATGGAAAGGTTGTTTTGTCCTCATTACAGGTGCGCTGAAGCATCGCTCCCACACAAATAGGAATATCTGGCCCTAATTTTCTTTCTGTCAGAGTAGGAGCACAGTTCCCCAGATGACAGAGGAGAATGTTGCAGCACTGTGCTGACATCAATGGCAGCAGTTTGGTCTGCTTAGCAGGCTTGGAACATAGCTTGGTAAATAAAGCATCAGAGTTAACAAAAATGAGGCAAAAATAGGTAGCAGTGGCTCATTTAGTGATAATATTTAGTCATAAATATTTATGAATTTATAGCTCTTATCACAGTCTGAATCCTGGCAGAATTCATGATCTCTTGCCAGGATGTTTTTATTTGAACAAATCGATGTGGAAATAAGCTTTGCTTGCATCAAAGCAATACAAAATACTGTTTTCATAATAACTTTTTCCATCACGTGCTTCATGAGATGGTGGATTAACAGTGAAGGGCTTCGTGGAAGAACTTTTCTATCAAGACAGACGTGACTGATGGGGAAAGAGTTGCTTGATGTGTAACCCACAAAGGATATGAGTTATTACAGACCCAGCTGGAGAGCTTCACAGATCAAATACACTTGGTGCTGAACGATGCTGGATCAATCATTCCTGATTGGGCCAAGATGGCAGCTGTCACGAGCACTTAGAGGAGGAAAGAGGGGTATTCCTGGTGTGGGAACTACAGAGGGAGGGATGGAGGAATGAAGGGAAGAAGCAGAAAATAATGTTTGGGCAGAAGGGAGGAAGTGACAACAAAGATAGACATTTTCTGAACAGACATAGATGCAGTGAAGAGGTGCTTGAGTGGTACTGAAAATATGGTGAGGGAGTGCCTCTGGACTGGGTAAGGTTTTTGTGCATCTAGAACGTGGTCAGAGAGCCCCTGGGAGATCAGCAAGAGGGGCAGGGTTCCTGGGCTGCAGCACTGACCTCATCTTACACAGACACAGGGAGGGCAGAGGAAGCCTCTTGGGAGAGAAAACAGTGGCAGGAGGAAGTTGCAAGGGGTGCACTGAAAAGACATCAGTGAAACCACCCAAAATATTTCTCTCTATATTTCTTTTTTCCTGCTTCTTCATTTAAAGAGTGGCAACCCATTCAGAAGCATCTCTCACAAATACGCCTGATGACTCAGGAAATTCTTAACGGGATGTAGGGCTTGTCATCTGTGTGCCAGTAGTTCAGATGTAGTCCAGATTTTAGTGGGCTAATGTTAATAACATCTGATAGCACTTTGATGGCCTTTATGACTTTTCAACTCATTCCAGGTGGTGATGCACCCACATCACAAAAACACTCCCGTATAATGAACACTAATAGCATGCGTGATAGCAGCCTCAGCAGAGGCAAAGGCTGAGACTCCAGCTGAGAGGAGTCCCTGCAGCCCTTTCTGCTTCCAGGTTCCCAGCATACCTTATGATTCTAATTTACAGACCCCAGGGTTCTTCAAATGTAGTGTGTGTGGCTGTTGCATACAATATGAATGTGTTGCAAATACAGCATGATGGCTCTCATTCCTCTCCCTGGCTTACACAAATCAAACAATTAACTGTATATATATATTTATAAAAAGTACCTCCCCAAGCTGTACTCAGTTGTTCATCCAGGATACATTTTAAAATCCTAAGAGTAATTTAAAAATATCTAGTTAGGCTGCCCTTCCCTTACTTCTTTACCTGTCCTTTACATACATGGTAGGAAAAATATTTCTCGAGCCATCCAAAGTGGTACTACATTACATGCAGAGAAAGGGAGATCAAGTTGCACCAGTGAAATTTCAATTACATTCGTTGAAGTACATCAGCACATATGGTGACAGAAATACCAGGAATTTGCTTCATCACTCATTGCTAGTAATAGCTGCTGGAAGGCAACAGCTCTCTCATATATCAGGCCAATATTTTTGGGATGGAGGCTCAAGGTCTAAATGCAAATCTTCATGGCCAATGAGGTCCATGAGAGCATGGTGTGTGCGTGCCAATAGTTGGCTGTCCACACATGGTACTCATTAGTGAGTTTTAGGAAATGCTTGGACAAATGCTAGTTGGCATGTGTGCTCAGTTCTGCATGCGAATCTGAGTGTTTTTTGAGATTTTTTTTTTTGTAGCTGTATTTATTTTTTTGCTTTTAGTTGAAAGTTTAGTTCCTCAGAAGATAAAATCCAGTTCTTTTGAGTTTTGTTCAACCTTCTTTTGAGCTGATGAAGCTCACAGTGTCTGGTTACAGCCCCCCTGAGACTGAACTTGTGCAGAAAACTATATGTCTATGAGTTTTATGGATGCTATCAAGGCCAGAGGAAATGTTGGCTTTAGACTAGATGACCTTAAAGGTCTTTTCCAACCTTAATGAGTCCATGATGCTTATGAAGGAAAACGGACAAGAAGGGAAGAAGGAAGGAGGAAAGAGTGGAGAGATGTGACAGTGAGAAATGAACTGCTGCATTAAACATCTACTGATGAGAAATCAGGATAACAATGCTGTCTAACAACATTGACTCATTGCATTATCTGCTTCCACAGAGTCTTGTGTGAATGGGAAAATGAAGAGAGAAGTTACCACAAATCAGCTTATAAAATTGCCAATACATTTGATGCTTTGCTGGAAGAGAGTTATTTGATCTGCTCTATGATGCAGACTGTCATCGTACTCTCAGATCAGTGCCTGGGAGGGGAAATATCACTCATTTGCTGCCTTTAGTCACAAGTGACAATGAAGTTTGAAGAACAGAGCAAGATTCGGGAGCTCTGGGTATAGAGCAGCCATGTTCCACAGTTTTCTCACCACACGTTTTTCTTGTGGCAAGGAATAAATGTTCTTATTGTTTAAGGAACATAGGAATTCAGGTCATTCAGTGTGTTATCAGGTGTAAGCCTTCCACACAACAGCTTAATGCCACACTTGCTTTCAGGCTGCTTTTCCCTCAGTCAACAGTCTGAAGTCATAGCAGAGCCCTGCATAGACTTCTCTGATCTGTAATAGAAAGCTTCCCAAGTACACATGCCAGACAAAAGCACAGAGCTGCCCTGTTTCCTGGGTGAGAACTGTTGATTTTTTATTTCTTCCCCCCAGAAAAATATCCTAGCATTTTGACTAAACACTTTCAACCCAGATACAAATGGGTATGACAAGTTTTGGTCCAATTGCTTAATACCACAGGACAAAATGTGACTTCAAATAAGATTTTAGCCATTTTATCTTTAATATCTCACTGAGATGAGTCATTCCTCTGAATACAAAAAAGATGAACTGAAAGAATGAAGATCTCTGTGATCCCCTTGTGCTGTGACAGGAGCTCCAGCTTCTCTCACAGAGATGACAACATGTCATGGTACTCCACCAATGGAACAGGACTGGCTTTCTTCAGCTTTTATAACTTTTTTTTCTTTTATCTTTTCCCAGAGAAGAGTTGGTACGACCTACTTCTGTCAAAGCAATACTTGGGACTCTCACTAAAAGATGTTTCCCAAAGACTATAAATAGTCTCAAGAAAGCTTTGTAGTTCCTGGATGAATTTAAAAAAAAAAAATGCAAATGAAGGCTCATGAACTTTCCAAAGAGTTTAAGAACACGATACACTTTGCTGCACTAAGGAGTTTGATTTACTGTCTGGGTCTGTAAGTAAGAGTGTGCTTGTGCTAGTGTTTGACTGCCAACACCACTGCTTTGCAATCTGCTGTGCAACAGAGGTTGTTGCTGTGCCAGAGGGTTCTTACAGCAATTTGCCTTGCCAATGAAACAAATAAACCTCATGCTTAAAAAGATTAAGGACTGGTATGTAGACATGTTTTTACTTTATAGAAAAGCCACTTCTAAATGCTACCTAAGCAGCAGAGGGCTGAGTTTTGATCTTTTGGAAATCCATCGCAAAGCTCACAGTGCCTTTAGAGAAAGAACTGGAAACAAGGAACAAATAGAGTATGTGCTGCCATTAATCCCATTTGATTCCAGCTTTACAAGGCCTGTTTCATGCCTAAAAAACTGCTGCCTCGTGGAAAGCGTTTCCTACACAAACCAGGTGAACTTCTGGGCGTTGCTGCTTGCTCTACTCATCAAGGGATGGCACTTCACTGTTACCACAGTCTAGCAGCATCAACAACTACAGAGACAGGCAAACATCTTCTTGAAAGAAACCCCAGTTTCTCTTGGTCAAAAGCAGAAAAAAACATTAAGATGTGCCTCCACCAGGCTCTGTTGTGGTTAGTAATTACTTTTCCTGTGACCATGTTTTGTCATTGTTTTTTCCTGGCAGAGCTCCCATCTCAGTTCCATCAGTGTCCCAGCTTGCCCATAGGGCTCTGGGTAAAACCTGAGACTTGTGATAGTGTCTCTGGGACCTGTTCCTGTGACACATGTTCTTTTTGTCCCTGAAGAAGCATGGGGAGCCCATCTGTTGGCCCCAAAAGGATGATAGGGTAAACAAAGCACAAATATTAACAATGTTTTCAACTCAGCAATTAAGAAAGTTGTTCAACTCAATCTACAGGCAATTTTAAAATAAGTTTTAGGGATGATGTTCAAATAAATAATTCACCCAACCCTTGAGCATAATCCTAGCCCAGTACTGTTAAAATCAGACATTTTACTTTGAAACAAAAGAAACCCAAAACCAAGTAAGAATCTGCTCTCAGTCTTTCTACTACTTGGAAAAAGGAGTCACTGAAAAAAAAAACAACCTCCATATTTCTGTAAAAAAAATCTTCAGCCTACTGCTTCAGGCAGCAGGACTTGAAGTGGCTGACTTCAGTAAAAGTTTCCTTGATGCAGAAATGTCACTTATTTTTCAGTCTTAACAGCATTACCAAGGAGCTACACAACCCTTCAAAATAGCTTAATTACAGAAAAGGTGGACAAAAAAAAAAATAAGATCTGTTTCTGATTTCACATTCACCAGTTTAAATCAGAAGCAGCTCTTCAGTCAGCAGAATCATTAAATTACAAACGCAGCATGGGATTAGATTCAGACTCCTTGAATTCTGTTAATAATTATTATTGCTGGTGTTTATTATTTTTATTGTGGCAGTTCCTTGGAGCATCTTAGATAAGGACCTCAAGTAACCATCCATTATCCAAGGTTTCCAGCCACAAGCCTGCTGCAGCATGCATCTCTTACTGTAAGAAAAGCAGACCTTATCACTTCCTGCCCATGCTGGCTAAGCAAGAAAGAAAAAATCCTTATGGCTAGTTTACAAATATGTGTCACTGGGTTATTGAGTAGATCTGTGGAGCAGCTGGGTCACATTTTAAAAAGGAAGAAACTCAGTGAAATAGGACCCATGAATGCAGAAGCTTTGTGCAGTGCAATTTCATGCAAGTACAGGATGTGCACTGCTGGCTGTCCTGTGCTAGCTGGGTGACTTCACCCCACCAGCTGCAGTCCAGCTCACAGCACCCAACCTGAGCCACTGACCATCACTGTTTGACCAGTGTATTAGTTTTGAATGCTAGTATCTGTAAATACCTATTTTCATCTCTGCAGAAGACTGCTAGGACATTCATCTGAATATGGGAAAAGTATCATTTTGTCAGTCTTCAACTGCTAATTTATCATTCAACAATGATCCAGATAACTCTCATTCAAGGTGCTTGCAGCTGTCTGGAAAGCTAGGAGAGCAGGGTAACCAAGCAGACCAAGAATTTGACAAGCACTGAGTGAATAAAACGTTCTCTCTCTCCAGAGTGAGAAAAGTGAAATATGATCACTTGCAAAACTGAAAAATCGAGGACTGGAAAGCATTTATGCAAAGTAAGTGCTTTTGTAGAAGCAGTCATTGTCACATTATATATAACCAAGTTCAAGAGACTTAAAGTAGGAGAATTTACATCCTGAGTCCACGAACCTGGCACATACACAGTTGAGGGCTGTCCTGCAAACCAGGCTGGGACAGGTGCAGAGAGGATGTCAGTCAGGAGAGCAGCCACACTAGAATGTTAGTTATCTGGTGAAAGGAGATAGAGAGATTCTCAGGAGAGAAGACATAACTCTGTTCAGAGCTCCAGTCTGTTCCACAGGAAGGAAATAAAGGAGCAGATGCATGGGATGATCTTGCTCAAGATTTGGACCTAAACATGGTTCATTTTCCAAGGCAGCTGATGAGCCTGTGCATGTAACAACTCCACATGAATGTCTGCTGCTGATTTCTGATTTCAGGGATGATTTCTGCCTTGCAGGGATCACTTCCAGGTCTGGTCCCCCAGAGGGCACAGCCCTGCCCAGGTACCACCACAAAACGCATTGTGCTGGTCTAACTGAGCTTTGCCCAAACAGAGAGCATCTGTTGTCTGTGATAAGCACAGAGCAAGCTTCAGAGAACAACAGAAACTGAATTGATTTCGGCTTCCTTGAGAGGCCTTCCACATGGTTGTGACACAGCACAAAGGCCTTTCTGTCTAAAGGTTGTCCTTTAAGGGAACTTAGTCCTGTTCATCATCATGTTGTGTGCTTAGCTTGTGAAATAAGCATCAGATGATAGATTCAGATTAGGTTGGAAAGGACCTACAAGATCATCTACTCCAACCACCCCCCTATCACCATCCCTACCCACTAAGCTACTAAACCAAATCCCTTAGCACCTCATCTAAACACTTCTTGAACAGCACTAGGGATGGTGCCTCAACCACCTCCCTAGGCAACAGAAACTAACAATCCTGAGTCCTCATCCACCAACACTGATCCATCTCTCCAGCAACAGCTTTTTTTTTTTTTTTAAAAAGTGTGGGCACCAGAAGCCATGAGTGGAAGTCAAGCACTAGGGGTCCTGACACACTGAATGCATCTCAGTGCTTTCTGAGCACTTTACACCCTCTAACATGTTTCAGACTTATCCCCATGATGAGAGAACAGGTGCTGCTCACACAGCACACATGATCTTCCAAACATGGGATGACCAACATTGTAAAGCTCTTGTTGTCTCTAAAGATAAAAATATAAACCTTAAATGTGACCCTATTCCCTAATAACACACTTACTGCTACTTCAGCACCAGAGTACTAGGAAGTGCCTCACTGCATTTCAAAGACTATATTGTCACCCAGACCAAGAGAAGTATTGACTCAGTACAGCCCATGGTGTCAGGGCTGCCAGTTGCCCTCTTCTCTGTAATTACATACATGAAATGGTGATTCCTGGCTGTAGACAGTCCCTCTGGCTGCCCCAGCATCCACTGCCACATCAGTGTGGAAAGTCACTGCCTGATGGCAGGACTAGATGACCTTACAGGTCTCTCCTAACCTTAATGAGCCTATGGTTCTGAACAACACCCAGCAATTATACCGCATACGGGACAGAAATAATGCCCTACACATTATGGTGAGTCCAGGCACAGGGTAGCTGCCAGCAGTGGGATCCCAGCCTTTCACCAGAAATACATGACCTTACAGAGTCCATATTTCTGTTAGCAACAATATATAATACAAAGCAAGAAAAAGGAGAACTTAAGACTAATATATACACATATGTTATGTACACTCATGCTGTTCGCACTTCCTACATTCACTTGTTACCTGTGGCTGAGGACGTCCTGCCGCTGTAACCCAGCTCCTTCCAGCACGTTTGTGCTCCGTAGTGATGTCAGTGAGAGCAGAACCACTAGATGGTGCTCGCAGACCTGGCTCCTTGCAGAGCCGCGACGTGAAAGCCGTTCGGAGCTGGGTTTCCACCGACGCCGATGGTGACAGCCGTTTGACGCCGCCTCCGGATCCGGTCCTGTTGTTCATCTGTTTTGGGAATCAGAGAACGAAGGAAAGTAAATCCTGCAAAGACAGAAGCACCGTTCTCTGCTCAGGCACAGAGGCCTTTGTAAGGGAGTGAAGACTTGAAGGGGAAGAAAGTGAGAAACGGTTAGGAGAGAAAGAACAGGAAAATGATTAAAACTTACATAGAAAAGTCCACCTGCTCATAATTTTAAAGACAGAAGGGATCACAATGATAATTTGTTATGCTCTACACATTTACATACATAGCATAGATTTTGGGGGTGCTTCTCGATAAATTCTCACTTTACCATTTCTTTTAGACAAAAATACTTCAGATGCATCAACACATCTCTAGTTTCCTAACTACCATTCCAAAGGTCATGAGATTTGATAATGTGATGTATAGAAGATGACTGCAGAAGTGCTACAGCCAGGCTTGCCTGATCTCATTTGAGCAGCCCCTGCTGCTCCCACTGGTGTCTGGGCAGCCCACTCAGACACTAGTGCTGTTGGTGTGCCCAGCCTGTAACTGGGAAGGGACCCTGCCCAAGAGGGAGAGAATATGACTTAAAACTTATTTCTTTCTGCTCTATTTTTGGGTTTTGCATCCCTTTGGCTGAATGCCCTAGAGCAAATTACAACTCCCCTTAGCTTCATTTGCCCTCATCCATTGAAGTGTGGCCATACCTTTGAGAACTGTAGCATGACCCAATTCTGTGTTCAGCAAAGAAGAAAAGCTTTAATTACATCTGAGGGATGGACTCGCTTCTAACCTTAATTTGTTCTCAGAACTTATCTCAACAGGGCTTTCTAGCATTGGAATAGTCACATTGCAACACAGTAGTGACACCAGAGCAACAAAGTCCCAGGCTGTAGTAAGCAAGGAGTTGCTCAAATGCAACAGCTATAGCCATAGAAACAAATGAAAGAAGCTGCTTACCTTCAGAAGACCTCAGGTATGCAAGGACCTCCAGCAAGATTCCCTTGTCTCCACTGCTAACCCTTAAATGAGGTCTGGGAAGGGGTGGATCCTGGCTCCAGCCTTTCCAGTCACTCAGGTACATTGCATACCCCTGAGCTCCCCTGAGGGGGCCCTGCCTTCCCACCAGGTGCTCAATCCCTTTCAAGCTGTGACTTTGCATTTCCACTACAAGCATACAACATTTCAGACAGAAAAACATATTTTGAAGCTTTTCTGTCTCAAAGTACAAAAAAAATTAAATAAATAAAAATAAAAACCCCAAGCAAACAAAAATATATTAAAAAGGCAAAACAAAACACCACCCATCACACTAACTTAAAAAAAAAAAGAAAGGTCAAACCATAGCCATAATAGTGCTGGCTTCAGGGTGTGCTGGAAGACAGTGGAACACTGTCCCGCTGTCAGGTGTATTGTGTGAGCTGGTGGTGGATAATAGGCAGCCACTTCAGCAATTCAGTGGAAAGGTGTTGTCATTTCAGGGTTAGAAACTGAGCAAGAAGGAAGAAACAAAGCATACAGTACTTGAGCTTCTCTCAACCGTAGAACTATCAACAGGAACAACCTGCAGAGTTCACTCTGTTTGCTTTCTGGAAGTATCTGAGGAACAAACCAACAGCCAGAGCAGGACTCAACCCAGCAGAACCACACCCCAAATGCAGAGGGTTCCTCTACAGGCAGATGAGTTCCCTGATCCATTTCTCACCACCCCAACACAAGCAGCTGGGGACAGTGTTAGCACAAGGGTGCTTTTCAATACCGCATAGCAACCTGTGGTGAGGTCTGCTATCTCCATCCAGATTTTACACCCAGATTTTATGCCTGAGGTGACCACCTTAGTGCACACTACACCTTTTGTCTCTTTTGGAGTCCACAGCCTTTGTTGGAATTCTCCACACACCATTTTTGCTGTAAGGGTTATCTCTGAGGCAAGCTTAGCCATTTCCCTCCTACTGCAAGCAGTGATTTTGCTGTTGTTCAGCCGGTCAATATTTGAATTGGCAAGAAGGTGGATGTTTCAAAGGACAGATAATCTTTTGTTTGTTCTCTTCTAACCTTGCTCAGACTCAGCTCAGACTTCTGCTTAAATGTCGCCAGTTTCTCTTATTACTACTATTTTCAGTGGAATTTATACTGCAGTGGTAGAGGCTGTGGGGCCTGGATCATTCCAGCTTATGGCAGCACGGCTGATTGTAACTGCATGAGGCAGGTGGGATACAAATACATGAAATGTCAGCTCCTGCACTGCAGCCCCATCGCTGACCAACAATAACCTTAACCCTTCAAATGGTGCTTGGCTGCTGAACTTTCTCTGCCCTGGAAGCGGGAAGAGACACGTGGGGAAATATAACAGCTGCTGGCAATAGCAAAGGGTACACTGTGGGTAACTCCATGGAAATTAGCATGGGGGGGAAGAAAACGTTAACCAGCGGCGACAGGTTCTTGAGCATCATTCCCAGAGCACAGCATGCAACCTTTCAGAGAGGAGCAGGAGGAAAGGGGCATGGATCAATGCTGATGGCCCCTCAGCATCTCAGCCTATGCATCTGAAGGGGTTTCTCTGTTTGCTTGCCAAAGGGGAACAGGGCAGGTGCAGAGGCAGAGCAAACACCAAGGTCATGCCCACCCTCCTGTTTGCCTCAGCTGCAGCAGGGCGAGTTGGCCAGGGCTGTGTGTGCTGGCAGCTCCCAGCCAGAGGGACCAGGAGTGAACCTCACGCTTGGTTTGAGGTGGTGACCGTGTGCGTAGAGAAAATGAGCACATCCAAATGTTGTATGTGTTGGCTACCAATCAGTATTGCTTCTTGCATTAGGAACAAGTGACTGGAAATCACTAATAAAATGCCTCAGAACTATGCCAGATGAAGCAAACAATGACTTTGTTGAAATATTTCTTTAATTTTTGTCAAGTCGTTTGTTTTGGACAAAGTGAAATTTCATACATTTCAGGAAGACGAATTGTCATTCGCTAACGATGCTCTTTGAATACCTACCATCAAATACCTACCATCAAAGCTTTAAACAGCGTCATATCTTCCTGGCAAGGTTCACATGATGCAGAAAGGAAACATTTACAAAATTATTTTTTCTGTTTATTGATCTCCTCTACGTGCTTCAGACCTGGTTCTCTTTTTGCATCTAAGAGCTCTGTATAGAGACCTGGCAAACAGAAACAGAAGCGTGTTATCTGTGTAATTAAATAGAATTAAATCACTCAGAAGGAAGGGAGTTTGCCATGTCACCAGCCACTGACACTGAGCGACTTATTGCTTCACAAACAAATTCAAATTAATTATGGTATGTGATACATATGCAGCAGGTGTGTTCTTCTTGCATGATATCCACCAGCAGATGCTCCGACTGCAGAATGTTGCTTGTGCTTTCATAAACACTTTAAGTACAGCACTGCTAAATGTCTAATAGAAGTGCTGTTTGGATTCAGCAAATCAGAGTCGCTCTGCAGTGAACCAAACTGCTCAGCACAGAGCTATATAACAGAGGGGTGTTGCTAAAAGTGATGATAAATCCCTCTGGATGTGTTGATATCAATATGGAGGTAGCTTGTAAAAACTCCAGTCAAGGATCAAAAGCTCTTTATGCAGGTAAATAATATGAAGACAATGCCTGCTCCAAGTGATATATGGTCTACATCAAACAGAAGAGAGGCAGGGAGAAGTGTATGAAGGGGCACAAGGGAAAAACTGCATCGTTGAATGATCAAGAGGCAGAAGTTCCCATGTGCCAAATTTCCAATTCCTTACCTGGGTTTTTGTATTCACGGTGGGCTGAAGAGTGACAAACATTCTTCCTTAAGGAATTTTTGGAGAATACATTTGTTGTCAAGAATAACATGAGGGAAAGCACAAGGTATTTATTAAAAATATAACAAAGCTTTGTTTGCAGAACAGTAGCGTTACAAACAGACTGAATTTGCAGCAGTGGGGTTTGCTTTGGTATTCATGTACACAGCCACAGCACTCACCAGCAGGTGCAGCAGATGCAATTAGTTGTTATGGGTATTCATCCTGCCTTTAACTTTGAAGATGTTTGGGGTTATCTGAAATACAAAGAAGTGGCATGATGCTTTGACTTAACTATGCTTACAAATTATTTCTTTTATTCTTGATTTTCGCTTTATTCCTTTGCTGCATCACTTTTATTTATTCTTGTGAAGAGAGTCTACGGGCACAGAGGCAACAGACACAGTCTATTGACAGTTCCTTTCATGTAGATGCAGGCTCTTGCAGGGTGAAATTATGGGTCATTTTTTTGCAAAAAAAGCATTGAGTAGAATTTGGAGTACCTCATAATTTTGACAGACAGAAAGCACATGGACATCAAAACATATAATTTTTAGGTGAAATTAGAGATATATTCAAGCTACATTTGGATTCAGAATGAGACTGGGATCAATCCAGAATTCAGAAGCTGCAGTTTATTATAACAGTAAGGGCTATTTACAAACACCTTGATGTGAGTTTTAAATTTCCAGAACTCCTGAAACTTAGAGGAGCTCAGCTCTCAGATCTGTGCCCTCAGTCTCCTCTCTGTGAAAACACGTGTGATTGGCTCCCATAGCCTATGTTTTCAAAACCAATATTTAATTTCACAAGTTTATCAGGTAAAGACATAAAAGGTTGAACAATTATGTCTCGTTAATATTTTTTTAGCATTGGCACTTCACGTTTTGCTTCTTTTACAGTGATTATTCACAACATACTATTTCAAACATCCTTCATTTCCCCTAAATGATTTTTAATGAGACTAACAGGAAAACGTATTGGGAAAAACATCATTACTCTGGAACCAATTAGCACCTTCATCAGTTCTTCACCTACGTAACAGTAGGCAATCTAGATGGTTATCCATAATCACAGTTACAGATACAATTTGCAGGTTTCAGGGAGTAGGTTCTACCTGTGTACCTCAGATTGAAAAAGACACTGAGAAAGAAGAAAAGCAAAAGTCTTTTTTTTTTTTTTTGCCCAAGTCAGGGACTTAAATAATGAACTAGACTGAACTGATAGAGAAGATATTCATCTTCAGTGTAAGTCACCGTGCTGCTCTGTCTACAAGATGGATGAAATGCGATTTACACTTTAAATCTGCATATAACTCTTGGCTGATGCATCTGTAGTGCCTGGATTTTATCCCCCTATATGCAGTTATTTCTGAAAATATAAAGCCCATTTTCTCACTGTAAGAATTTCCTTTGATAGAAAGCAAAAACACACAGCCAGCAGGTGCTTATCCATAAGGCCATTCTCATCCATAACATTGAGCTTGTGATGGGACCCCCAAGAAGCTGAAAATTGAGCAAGTGCATGAAGGTGTAGAGCTAAAATGTTCAGTGAAGGACCTACAGGTTGAAGGGAAGAGGTTAGGAGAAGTGCTCTCTCTTAATTTAACTGAATGAAGCAAACAAACCCTTGCAAAATGAAAATGGGAAATCAGATAATGAATAACTATAAAGGCTCGTTAGAACTTAGACGTGCTCCCCTCAAATATAATTATGGCTAATATGATTTCATCAAATGTCACTGAAGAGCTGGAAACTCATAACGATGAAACACTTATAGCTCCTTCTGCCCTTTGGTGAGAACATCTCTTCAGGCTTTATAAATATTGACAGTGACTGACTCTTCCTGCAGGGAAAAAGTGACTGGTAGGTGTGGATTCCCAGTCTGATGTCCACAATAGCCTGCTGCACCTGGCTATTGTGCCCCAAATAGAGGTGGCCATACAGCCCCACCTCCAGTGGGTACTTCAACAGATGGGACCTCCTGTGATGTCACTGGCATATCCATGACAAAGCAATCGTTAAATGGAACACTTCTTGTGCATCAGGATCCTAAACATCTGTCAAATCAGAGTAACTGCCTAAATTCCCTCCCCCCAAAAAAGTAAATCTTTTCAGTCATGTTATATCCAAGCTACAGTTGCAGTGAGCTGGTGTGGAAGGTAGAGGAGTTGTGGTGGTTTATGTCCACTGGAGAGCAGGCCCAAAATATTTCATATGTGCTTGACTTTGCTCAAGCAGGAAAACTGGAGAGGGAGTTACATTAAAAATTTCACTGAGGTAACAGTTCTGTAAAGCCAGGACAGTATGACAAAGACATTCCATGTTGGGGAATCCCAATTTTATACAGTTTATCACTTTCCTTTTAAGAAAAGTGGAAATAATATACAATAAATACTTAATACCTGCAGAGTCGTGCCCTCACTGCCTCTGTGGGAGCCCTCTGCTGCTCACAGGAGTCTCTGCACAGAGAGGGATAAGCTGCAGGGTCTTAAATGAAGTGCTCAGCAAATCACAGTTTTCTGTTTCAAGACTTCTGTTGTTTTATCCATCACATTGTATTCTGCCATATTAAAGAAAAAATATCTCCAGTAGGTGAATTAAGCCCTCCTAAGGCTATCAGGGAAAGCTCTGGGCTCGGTGAAGTTTTGCAGTTCACGGTTTTTCAGTTCACATAAATGAAACTTTTGACTCTCAGTTCTAGTGCAGCATCTGTGGCCTTTCAAGGATGTCCCTGTTCAGATGAAAAGCTAGAAGTGCCAGTCACAGAGATCTCCTGGCACTTACAGGAAAGCACCCACAAGTTCCCCAGTGGTGACACCTGGCTCTACCCTTTGCCCAGGAAGATGCCTTACTCCATCCTTTCACCACTCGAGATATAACTCGTTGCAGTTTGCTTGCTGGTACCATCTGCTCCATGACACTGTCCCCTTTCCTACATACCAGACACAACAATTCACAACTTCTTGCCATTAGAGCAGTTAATTACCAGTTTGTTAACCATCTGACATTACACCAAGTTCAATCCTCTGTTACATTAGTATCAATATTTGAATACAATGGCAAAAAGAAAGGCATATAAGGAAGTACAAGTGCAAAAACATTCTGATGAATTGCCTTTTCCCCTCCTCTGGATTACAGAGCACAGGGTAGTGAAAGTGATCCTCACAGCAGCTTATCCAGTGAGGTGGTGGCCTGCAGGATGGCCATGGAGATCTTCAGGCCCTTGTACCTAGCTCATCTCAGTTAGGACTCCTGAGGCCCAGAGAATCACAGAACCATAGAATCATTTGAGTTGGAAAGGACCCTTAAAGGCCATTGTGGTCCAACACCCCTGCACTAAACAGGCACACCCACAGCTCCATCAGGTGCTCAGAGCCCCATCCAGCCTGACCCTGAATGTCTCCAGGGATGGGGCATCTGTCTGGGCAATCTGTGCCACTGCTTCACTAGCCTTGTTGTAAAAAGCTTTTCCTTATATCCACTCTCAATCTCCCATTTTAGTTTGAAACCATTTACATATATTTATCATCTACAGCAGTTAGAAAGATTTTGTCTGTAGAAGAGGGATATTACTGATATTTCATGTGTAACAAGCTCATCAGCTGCTAGAGCTTTCTTCATTTATATTTGCTTCCTCTTTTACCAAATGCATCTTAACATCTTCTTGTCATAGTGTTCCCATGGAGAATAGCAATAAAGGCAGAGATTGGTCAAATATGCTGTAACACAAAGAGACTTCTTATCTCTTTGTAAAAACTAAAACTACAGAACACACTTTATACAGATGTAACGTACCCACACATACCTATATATATTTCTGTATAAATGTAACATTCCATATTATATATGTATTATATAGTGATGAACTTCTGATAATCCATTCCAGCAACTAGAAAGTTGCCTGAGACCCACTCACCAGTAGACAGGCACATAATTAGCTTCCTTACAACTCTTCTAATGCCAGGAATCAACAGGATCCTTAAAAGAGCTTGGTGTGGGTAGTCACGGTGGTGAAGCCAGTTCAATTCCTGCTGTGCCAAGGGAAGAAAACTCAGCCTTCGCTTTTTTGTGTCTGCTGCTGGGCTTCTGCACAATGTGCACAAATACATATCTCACCGAGTCTTATGAAGACTTAAAAAAGCTCGCAACAATGACAGAAAATTAAGAAATAAAACAGCTGATTTTGATGATTCAGAACATGAGACTGCAACCTTTGATTTTCAGTTACATCAGCACAGGCCAGAGATCTTGTATATGGACACAGCCCACTATTCCTAATGGAAGTACATCCACGAGAACCACCATTCTTTTCAATTTTACAGCTCCATAAACCAAGATAAAATAAGGAGCAAAGCAGACCTTATGTTAACAGGACTGCAATTCTGAATTCAAATACATGGAATCAGTTTGGGGAATTGACCAGAAAAGAATCATTTGCTCAATGTTTTATGGGTCATTCACCAGATAGTGCAGCACAGTCCAGCATGATCTAAGTTTGACAGTGATGTTCTCTTGGAGCACAGAGCTAATTGTCCTGTCTGAAATTCTTGACCAATCCCTCATGGATTTCTATGTGAAAAAAGAAAGATGATACAGGAATTCCTGTTAACATTTTACATCTCTCACTTGTTATTTTCTAGTGTTGTATTAGTGTCAGTGCAGGATAAGTACTGCAGCCTTGAATTGCATCCATAAGCTTATACATCTTTAAACACATGCACTATGCTGATCATCAATCTTATTGCCATCATTAAGAAAAACAGTGAAGAGTTTGTCCTGATTTGTTTTGCTACTGCTAACATTAAGAAAAGGATGAGAAAGAGCCCCAGTGTTTGTACTGCCAGGATTGTGCTGAGAGTATGAACACTAGTGGTGGGTAACACCACTGGATTTTGAAGGATCTTTGGGGGAACCCACAGCTCTACTTACAAAAAGATGAACACTAGTGGTGGGTAACACTATTTTTCTACAGTTTCCTTCAATTGCCACCGCCTTGTTCCCTCTGTTCACCTCTGCTCACTTTCCCTGCACCAAAGGCTGACTGTGGATAACCACTATGGGGGGATACTCTGCAAGTTGCAACCTGTGATCTCTGTCTCAGGATCAAGTATACACCTATATTGTAAACCCAGACTCTCACAGTGATTTTCCTAGCAGGCTGACAATGTTTCCACTTTGACCAAGCACAGCCATCAAGGAGCTGCAAAAATTGCAGGATGTGAAATCTTTCTGTATCAGTCTCCCTGCTAGTGGTAAGGATGTCACGGTCTGAGCTCTCTTCTGAATCTCTGAACTGCTCCCCAGGAATACTCCAGCTACCCCCTCTCAAACCAGTCACTGTTGGATTATTTCTAAGCATTAAAAAGATTTTCTTCAAACAAACACATTTAGGATTTTCTAATAGCAATTTAAACCTAATCTGAGAATGTCTGGAAGTGGAAAATGACTTCTACATGCTGAGGGTAGTGTTCCATTACCAGTAATTTATTGTCTTTAAGAGCATCCCTGGAACATTTATTGACACAACAAAACACAGACATTTCTGGTTTATTGTAAAATCTCATTGCACTCGGCCATTTGTGACTAAGCACAGCAGTGCATATACTCCCAGGCAGGGCTTCCTATTTTTCTAAGTGTGTTTAGACTTGTATGAAGATTTTATATTTCAAGAGTAAAAAAAAGATCTCTCATTGAAAACAAGCATAAAAACGTAAACACTATTGGTGGAAGAAAATTGAGTGAATTTTTAAGGACAGAATTTGACCGAAGAAATTTGCCACAGCATTTCCATTAGTAAATGCAAGTATTTAAGGAATAACTATACACTGATGAAGCAAAGTTTTTTAGTTATTTTACATCCCAAGTCACCTAAGGGTTATTAAGAATTATAATTCAACAAGCTCATCTAAGACATTAGCTTATTTATTTGACTCCAAAACAGAAATCCTGGAAAAAGTAGTCATTATTAGGACACAAAAGAGAAAGCAATCTTTTAAACACTTCAATACTTATAATAATTGCTAGCATATTTTAAGATCCAGTCCTGCGAACTCATGCCTTGAAGTCAAAGACATTATTTGTGTGAGTGTAAGGGCTGTCAAAACATTAGGGGAAATCTTCCCTGAGCTTCATCCATTAGCGGTAGTGAGGGAATAAGTGCATGTATGGCTGTAAGCTACTTTAGGTGCCCTACAGTAGCCAGCTTTTTGTTCTGGGCACCTGAGCAAGTCCTGTGCAAGTCACATGTGGCTGAGAGTTACTACTCATCCACCCCATGTTTCACTGCTGCAAAGTGATTAGTGCTGTTTCTTAGATGCCCAGGAGCTGCTTTAGCCTGGGGAGCTTGAGTTCTGCTGGGAGAATGGCTTTTCTGCCCAGATAGCTGATCCTGCCCACTGAAAAAAAATAATGCATGTTGCTTGTCAGCTGCAGCTCAGCTCTCTGCATCTATTAATCTTGATTTTCTTTGGTCCATGAAGCTAGCAGAAGATTTCACTTTCTTTCAGTATTCTACTTAAATTCTCATATATTAGCACAGCGCTCTTGGAAATGAGACAAAATCTTACGTATAAGATGTAGAAGTGATGTTCAGCTCTTAGTGAGACCTGCAAAATACAGCTCTGAATCCTCTGTAAAATATGGATCTTGAATTACAAGTAAAGACCTAGGTACAATACTCATAACAAGCTCAGAACCAAAGTTTTGCAAGAATTCAGATGTCCCATGGTAGCTTTTAACTTCTGACACGGGATTCTTCAGAAACAGTTTATTTCTTGGCATCCCTGTCTGACCAGTCTCTCCTTCAGTCTGACACAGGTTGGAAAAAGACCCTTAAATCAAATCTAGCCATCAAGTGCACCACCAGACCATGTTCCATCAAGAACTGCATCATCTTTCAAAAGCAAAATCTTTGGACTTTGTAAGTTTGTCTGGAAGAGGCACATCACTCTTGCTTTAAGAGTTGAAGTTCCCCTGTTCTTTTTCTAATGCTCATCAGTGTTTGTGGCCAATTAGTTTAAATAAAAGACTACAAGCTGGTTCAGTGGCATCCTTCATGGAAGAATTTCAGCTATGACATGTCACCTCAAAAGGCCATGCAAAGCTACTGGGGATTAGGTGTGGAGTGTTACACACCCTATTTGGAGTGACAGTTACGCAGTGCTTTGTGGCTTGCCCAGAATTGTGTGGCTGAGTGCAGAGAGCAGAGCTGTGCAAAGAGCCTATTCTGCATCTCACCTCTCACATGCAATCAGGTTGTTTAATTTAAGACCTCATCCTTCAGCAAAACCACACTGATTCCCTCCAGACTGGGCAGTTAACATTTCTTACAGACTGCATTTATAGGTAACCTATTACATGCAGGTCTGAAGTGATTTTATTTATGCTGGTAATACAAATATGGCCACACAAAAGCTTTTCTCCTCCCAGCTAATCTAGTATCTTTGTTCCTGCATTACAGTTTGCTTTCTCTTGAGTTCAGACTGTCTCTTTGTGCTCTTATCCCATAAATATTTCATTAGGAACCACGAGGTTGTTTCATCAGCACAGTGCATTCGGCCCAGGTGTTGGTGAAATTATAATCTGTGGGAAGCAATCACAGTATTTGCCATCCTGCAGATCATGCCTGCTCTGAGTGGCTTGCTTGTTTTTCATTAAGAATTTTCCAAAGGGTTTTATCCAAGGTAATATATTTCGATGTAGGCCTGGCAGTTGACTGAATGCCACCAGCACCCACTCACTGCACTGGAACAGGGAAGACAGGACAACCAGTTAGATGAATGTTTTTTCTAAGCCAGGACCAGAGGTGCAGCTCTTTAGGGTCGTGTGATGCACTGTGCTTTATAATGTGCATCTGGACTGAAATGCCACCAAGAGACAGAAGTTGTCCTTCACAAGTTACATGCGTTTTTCTCTCTTTCCATGTATTTGCATGTATTTGCTTGTGTAAAATGGAGATTTTTCACATCTGTGCAGTCCGGAGTTATTTCCTCACTCAGTTTCAAAATGCGTGCAGAGTGAGGAGAGCCTTCCCCAAGCATCAGGTGCTCCCTGTTATTGTAGTCAAACATTTCATGTAATTCTCTTGTCTAATTCGTGAGTTACACCTCGAATATGTGAAGGTACCTGGGTTGAGTCCAAGTACTCAGACTTATTCTCTATAACTGCACTCAAGGCCTAGCAAGAATATTTCCCTGTCTAGCAGTCCTGCCTTATATTTCTACCTCTTTTGCACTTTCACTTCTCTGGAAATTGTGCTTCAGTGCTTTTCTGGCTCTGGGACTGCTGCTGTCTCCTAGCAGTTACATTTCCCTTTTCCTGCCAGCACCATTGGTGGTGGCAACGATACCATTCTTCAGAGCTGACCCACTTCATGTTCTCTTTTGCACAGCAGACTCATGATCTAGACCCCTATCACTGACTCAACCTTGGCCACTCTTGCAAAATGAAGCAGTGTTAAACGCCCAGGCAGTGTGCTATGTATCAGCAGAAGGAAGAATGTTGTATCCACTTTCTGATGCAGTGCTTGGTTTCTGTTGTTGGAGGGGCCTTAAGAAGTGCATGAAAGCTGGCTAATCTTCTAACCAATAGATAAATGTTAAAGGTGAACAGTTATTTAGAACAAATTGACCTTAAAGCTTCCTGCACGCTCAAGTTACTGCACAAGCTAAAGAAGCAGGCAGGTGTTTGCTCTGAAGCCCAGCTACCAAAGCAAGAGCTGTTGCTTCCTTCCTCCACAGCTGGACTGTGTTTCTTGCAAAGCCACCTAACAAGCAACAGCTTCAAAAGGTGTGCAAACGTTAGCTATAAACACAATTTACATGAAATAACCAAATTCCTATAAGCTCCAGGGATGGGAAAGATTTTTTGTCAGATGCCTTTTAGTTTCAGACAGGTTTCTGAAGAAAATAATTAGGTTTGTAAAGCCGAGGCCAGCATGCCTTCCATTGATCAGGGAGCTGGCAGGGGGCTGCCCTGGGGGCTGTGCAGACACAATATCAGCTCGGAAGGATCAGAGACAACAAGGTGCTACTTAGCATTGTTATTTTCCAGCCTTTATTGAACTTGGCAGATGCTCTCTTCTCGTCAGAGCAACGAAACATGTCAGAGCGAGACACTACTGTCACCAACCTGTGGCCAGCAATGTCAGCGTGATCAGACACAGCTAGAACACTAAAAATAGTTACCATTGCAGCCTTGCAGCATGATGGCTCTCCTGAAAAGGATCACATTAAACCCTCAGCGTAACGCAGCCCTTGCTAGTGCTTCTGCATCTCTGTAAAGAGACCAGGAGGACGTGTCACCAGTGGCTGCTCCTGCAGGGCCATGGCTGTGGGAACAGCCACAGTGAGGCCCAGCACTGCTGGCTTTCGTTCCACCATTACTTCAACTGCTGCTTCTGTACAGGGCCTAACACTCTGGTTCAAAATACTGACTTTGAAGGAGTGATGTTGTGCCACAAAATACAGTTTTCTAGTTCTGAAACCCGCTAAAAATTTCAGACTCATGTTGGAACTATGTCAGTACTGTGTTCCTGACACCATCATCTTTTTGATATTATTTCCAGCAAGGCTGCAACTGAGGGGACCTGAGAGGTCTGTACCTCCAGCAGCTGCTGCTGCTTTGGGTCAGGACAGTGTATCAGTAATATTTCAGTGTCCAAATTTGAGTGAAAAAAGAAAAAAAAAAAAGCAGGTTTAATTTTTACTATGTTAAAATACTTTGGGAAAGGACCCTCATCCTGAAATAAACATCTGCTCAGAATTGAAGAGAAGAAGTTACGATTAATTTTTTTCAGTCTTTAGTTACCACACAGAAATAGCCCACTCCATTACATATTGTGGTGCAGGATTTTCTCCATGGCACATCTGTATGTCTCCTGAGGTTTACCACTTCCCATAGCATCACAACAAAGCATCACCTATTGATATTCACCTCCTTTCATTACAGCCTTTCTACATCCCTACGAACTGAACCTCTTGCCACCACTCCCAGGTGTGTAGGGAGGTGGCTGCCCCACTACAGTGCCACAGTGAACATTAATGTTTATTGATATACACACATACATTCACACAAGCACTCACTGCAGCAGATTAAAATACAAAGTGTATCCCCAACGCCTGGAGAAAATGAGATGCATTATTCAGTGGATCTAACTACTACAGCCTTACTACATAGTAATTAGTAGCATGACTCTTGGGCACAAAGTAAAAAAATCTGTAGAGTTACGAAGGTTGAAAAAGCTGACTAAGTATATTACTTGTTACTAGTAAAATATAAGCTGCCAGGTATGTCTTCCAACTTAAATAGTAAGAATTATTTATAGCTGGAATTTCCCCACTAGCAATAGCTGTAAATGATTAATTCACACAGAAAGCTGAGATAATTATGAATTATTGCAAATTAAGCTGCAAGTTGTAGAAATGAACGTAAATCTTAAAAAAAAAAAAAAAAGAAAGAAAGAAAAAGAAAGAAAGATAGAGACAGCTTTAAAAAGGATTATTTTTCTCACAGGAACCAGCAAGGTGAATTTCTCAGCCTGGCTGCTGGGTACTGCAACNGGCACGGTTTTGGATCTGCCTGCTGGAACCCCATGCTCATGGCAAGTAAGTCCCTTGTGGCAAGGCAGTAATGTGGCTCATTCCTTTCTATGAATATTTTCATCCGGATGAAGGAGACAGTGGTAAAATGATGTGAGCCATTATGGAACTGAAGTCCCCCTTCAAATAAAGGTGAAAATCATGTATTTTAAAATGTAT
>VXAB01009846.1:34042-154344 GCA_013399175.1 Odontophorus gujanensis | reverse complement strand
AAAATGTATGATTCCCATGAACAGAAATGAAATCTGGGCTACTAAGTTTTCAAAATTTGAATTCCTAAATACATATACATAGGTATATATATGATTTTGGAAGTTACTTCTGAGCTTAATAAGCACATGTATTCTTCCAAGAATAGGTAAGGCAAAGAAAAGGCAGATAATCTTAAAAATAATAATAATAAATAAATAAATAAGACTTGAATGCCTATTTTCAAAGCACAAAATTTTGCTTAACTGTTCTGTCGAAACCTCAGTTAACAGCTGGAAAGAAATAACGTGGCTTTCCCCCCTTCTTTGACAAATCTCAGTTAACAATTATATGACAGACAGAAGTTCCACGGGGAATCCAGTTTGTAAATATATTCCCAAATGTGATGGCCAATTTGTTTGTGCTCCTGCTCCTTTCCAGCTTGGTCTTTGGTAGATACGAAGATCTCTGGCTAAAGCCAAATTAATAGTGGTGAAGAAATGTTTATTGACAGAATACTCTTCAGACCTGCACAGCAGCAAACTTTGGGTCTTCCAGACTTGCTCATTTTCTAGAAGCAATCATGGTTTAATTGACTAGATTAATAAAGCAATAATGTCTGTGCACCAATGGGTATCTTCACTTGCAAATAAATGTACTCTTATGCTCTCTGCTTCTCCACGCTAACAGTGCAGGCATGCTTTTGCACACACATTTTGGCATTAGCTGTCTAGAAATCTATTGGCTGAGGGTAAGAGGAGCTAGGATAAGAGGAGAGAGGAGAGGTTTGAAGTGGAGCAAAGCAGAGTGGCCAGATGCTGCCAGCAAAGGGTGGCTCACATAAGTGTGGGTTGCCTAAAAGAAAGCAGCATGCTGTGTGGCATGAAAGACAACCTGAAGTAAGGATGTGAATATATGTCCAAACAGGTTTCTTGGCCCCATTTGGAGTACAGTGTCCAGGCCTGGGGCCCCCAGCTCAATAAAGATGCAGAGCTCTTGGAACGGGTCCAGAGGAGGGCCACTAAAATGATTAGAGGGATGGAGCACATCTCCTATGAGGAAAGGTTGAGAGAACTGGACTTGCTTAGCTTGGAGAAGAAAAAGCTCCGGGGACACCTCATTGTGGCCTTCCAGTACTTGAAAGGAGCGTATACATACCACAGAGTTGACAGTGATAGGATAAGGGGAAATGGTTTTAAACTAAGACAGGGGAGATTTAGGATAGATTCAGGAGGAAGCTCTTCACTCAGAGGGTTGTGATGCACTGGAACGGGTTGCCCAGAGAGGTTGTGGATGACCCATCCCTGGAGGCATTCAAGGCAAAGCTGGTTGTGGCTCTAGGCAGTCTGCTCTAATGGTTAGTGACCCTGCCCACAGCAGGGGGGGTTGAAACTAAATGATCTTCGAGGCCCTTTTCAACTCAGGCCATTCTGTGATTCTATGATTCCTTATAGAATGGTTTGGGTTGGAAGGGACCTGTAAGATCATCTAGTTCCAGCCCCCTGCTATAGGTAGGGACAGCTCCCTCTAGCCCAGGTTGCTTACAGTCCCATTCAGCCTGGCCTTGAGCGCTTTCAGGGAGGGGGCATCCACAACCTCACTGGGCAACCTGTTCTGGTGTCTCACCACACTCACAGTAATGATCTTCTTCATATACCTAGTCTAAATCTACCCTCTTCCAGTTTAAAGCCATTTCTCCTAGTCCTGTTGCTACATGCCCTTCTAATAAGTTCCTCCCCAGCTTTCCTGTAGGCCCACTTCAGGTACTGGAAGGCAGTTATAAGGATCCCCCAGAGCCTTCTCTTCTCCAGGCTGAAAAGCCCCATATCTCTCAGCCAGCCCTAGTAGGGTAGGTGCTCCTTCATCGGTTCAATAGCAGATCTGTTAACACCATAGTCAGTTTGTTTTCTAACAGAAATAATAAATGAGCAACAGCTACAAAGAGTAGTGCAGGCTGAGTGTGAAACCCACGCACTCCAGCTGGGAGAAAGGAATGATTTAAGCACCAAATGCTGCAAATTCCTCATTTGTGGGGAAGACACAGCAGCACCATCCCGACCTGAGCATCTTTTTGGGTTCAGCCTCGAGCGCTCCCTTTGCTCCCCGGGTACCTGTTCGGGCTCACCTTGTAGGGCACTCGGAGCTTGCGCTGGGGCCGGGGAGGGGCCGGCAGTTCGTTTCGTCGCCCTCCTCCTCCTTCCCCCTCCTCCTCCTCTCTGCCCCGACAGCATCCTCCTCCTCCTCCTGCCGCTCTCCGCTCCCGGCAGCGTGCGGGACGTCTCGGGGCGGGCAGTGGCTCGGGCCGCAGCCCCCCACACCCGCCGTGCCCCCCAGCATGGCGTGGGGCGAGCTCAGCCTGCGCTGGTTGCGGGAGGGCCGGCAGTCCAGGAAGCTCATCCTGCTCATCGTCTTCATCGCCCTGCTGCTGGACAACATGCTGCTCACCGTGGTCGGTAGGTGGACGGCGGTGGTGCGGGGTTTGTTTGTTTTCTTTTCCTCGTCTCTCGGTTGATGCCGGGAATAATCTCCGGTGAGAGATGTGCTCTCTGAGTGAGCGATTTAACGCTCTCGGTCCAAACAGTGTTTTCTTTTTTAAAGCACGTCCGGTGTTCCAGGTGCTGCGAACACTGCCACGCACTATTTCTGTGTTAGCTGTGGGGTAAGGAGTTGTATACAAGGATCTTTATAGATCTATATAGATATAGAGGTATATTTTCCTACCAAAATCCACTGCTACTTCACAGAATGACCACCGCATTTTTAGCTCAGCGTCTTTTTTTTTCCTCCTGTGGTCGTGCAACTGAAACAACAACAGGCGAGATAACGCTGGGCTGCCTGCTTCCTGGCGATAGTTCTCTTTTGCCCACTGCTGCTCATGAAGCGATGGGTTCACACGAAAGCTATCGGAGCGGGTTTTAAGAAAAGCACTTCGAGGAGTTGGCAGAATGAAACGATCCGAGTTCTGAGCAAAGCTGAAGGTGCAGCGATTACTGGCTTCGTGTAACACAGCGCCTAGGTTTAGGAACCTTCTCAAACGAAGTGCTTGAACGTTTTTCGCTGGCAGTTGAATAAGCCCTCATATTCAGAGCTCTGTGTTTACACAGACTTTTGAAAGGGTTGGGAGAAGCTCCCGGGTTGTGGCTCGCAGCACAGTAGAGCCCCCGGGCTGCAGGTGGGGGCAGGCAGTGCCCAGCCCACCCTCAGCTGCAGTGGCACTCCTGTGGCTCCTCAGTACAATGCTGATGCCATCGTGAAGACCTTAACAAAAACTTCGTGTCTGTTTTTAGCAAGTCCGTTCTGGATGTGCTTTTTGCATGAATGTTCTCTCTCACAAAGTTTTTAGCATCTCATTATGCATTCATTAACATACGTGCAAGAAGCCCCTACAATTATCTCAGTGCGATTAGAACACGGCTACAATCCTAAGGCACATCAAGCAGCTCCCTGCTGCGTGATCTTTTCAATGTACATTTTGGAGAAATGGTGAAACATGGGCATCAATGCATTCATTCTGACTACCTAATATAGAAGTGTTATGATTTTTTTTTTCCCTTCCGACAACTGTTCCTATTTTTGTGGCTTATTTTATTAATGTATTTGATTATTTTTAATATTTTGAATTAATAATAATTTCAATGCTTTTCTCATCTTCCGTGTTCTCACAGTCTAATAAAGGGATTTAAACACTCGCATGCAGCAAGGAGTTTGCACAGATATGGGTTTTGATACTTTTCATATTTTCCTTTCTGAATTATATATGTATAAAATATTTAATAATTACAAAACCTGTCAAAAATATATATATACTAATGTGAAAGAACATCATGTTGTAAATTGCACTTAGGAGTGCAATTTCTCCCATGAGCAATCCTCTGTTTTAGTTCAGTTTCACCCTTTTGAAGACCTTACTTCTGTTCTCTGTAGGAAAGCTTTGTATTCCCTAATCAATGCCAAAATGAAGAAAATTTGCTGGTTTCATTCACACATAACCCGCTAGTAAGATGCCAATATATTCTATTTGTTTTTCCAGTGCCAATAATTCCCAGTTACCTTTACAGCATCAAACATGAGAAAAATGCTACAGAAGTCCAGACTGCTAAACCTAACGTCGTTTCAGCGACGGTGGACAATTTTCAGAGCATCTTCTCCTACTATGACAACACAACGATGTTTACTGGAAATGAGTCTGATAAGGCAGCACCCGTAGAGCTGCTGCACACTGAGACTGCACCGACGATGGTAAATGCGACCACTGCACCGCCGGATTGCCCCAAGGAAGATAAGGACCTGCTGAATGAAAATGTTCAAGTTGGGTTGTTGTTTGCTTCCAAAGCCACAGTGCAGCTGATCACCAACCCCTTCATAGGGCCGCTGACAAACAGGTGAGGCAAACTGGGCTCACGTGTGGATCAGCTGGGGTTTGTTCATTGCTGTTGAAGTCTGCGTGAGGATTTCTAAGTAGTTTTAAGTCGATCACAGCCCTGACTTACTGCCCTTCTCACCTTATGTAGAGGAATATTACAGTGAAATACATTCAATAATTGCATCTCCTAACAGCCCGCATCGTTTCAAAAATAAATTGGGAAGCACGCGAGCCCTTTGTCACTATTACACACTTTTCTTTTTTCTCCAGCTCCCAAGTCCTCAGGTTTTTATAGAAATTTTACTGAGGAGGTGTTGAAATTTCTTCAGTGCAATTACACAGGACCACAAGATGCTGCAGCTCCGTAGCTAGAAAGATTCAGCCCTACGCGCTGATGACACTTCTGTTACCCCTGTACATGGCAGTTGTGATATTGGGTCTGCAGGTGGGGTTCAGGTCCATTCCTGCCTCCGCAGACCCACAGCTGTGGGTGCACAGTGGTTTCAAATCACCTGAGCTAAGTGCCAAAAGGGAAGCCACCATCCCTGCAGGTTTCCAAGAACAGGGTAGTTGTGGCTCTGAGGGACATGGTTAGTGGGTGTGGAGGTGATGGGTTGGTGGTTGGACTAGATGATCTCAGTGGTCTTTTCCAACATTAATGATTCTATGGAGTTCTCACTGACTTCCATGTCTGCCAAATCCCACTGACACCATGCTCCTCTCCCAGGTCAGTGGACCAGGATGACACCAGTGCAGGACCCAGTCCAACCTTCAGGCTGTGGTCTCAGAATCCTTGTATGTAGATGTTATCTTGAACAAAATGGGTTTGGATGTTACGTTACAGAAAATCTGTCTGAGACTTTAAAATAACCCATGACAACAAAAAATAATCCAAGCATTGAATACATTTACATGGCGATTAAAAAGTATATGTAATATCATTTAAATATTTGGTGTTATTAATTAATTTGATTTTATAGTTAGCATGCTGTGTAACTGATCCCCATGAAGAAGCTGCAGTCCTTCTAGACAGAGATGTTATTGTCTGTAGGGAATAAGCTCCAAATTATATTTAGTTGGATCACTAATTCTCATTTCTCATTAAGCTATTTCCATAATGAAGATGTTTTCCTTTCAGAAAATAATACACAGAATAAATTTCTCCATTTCCTCAACTGAAAACACTTTTGTTTAAACCACCATAGGTTTAAACTTATCATTGATGGCCATAACCAAACCAACATCACTTAAGGCAAAATATTTCAGGTTTTGAACTAAAACTGCCTTTCTTGGATTTGACCCATTATGTGTATGGTGTAGTGGCTAAACTGAGCATTTAATGCCATTTTGACAGAGGAGCATCCAACTGAGGGATAAGCAGAGGTTTGACTCACAATGCTCAGAATTCCACAGCTGTATTAAATTTGTGGAACTCATACAAACACAACAGCTTTAAATTAGGTAGATAGCTTCATTTCTATTTTATTTTATTTCATTTCACCATATTTCCTTCTGCACTCCCTCCAAAAGTTTGCTGTTACAAACAACTCACACAAATGCAGCTGCAGTGTAAGAAGATGATCTAGATTTCCTAAATGGCTTTGAGAGAGGCCATGACAGCTCTTCCACAGTCAAAGCAGTATAAAGTCAAATCATATTTTCATAATAGTTCTTCAGGTATCTAAGCTTTACAAAGTACCCACGTTGTGGGCCTATTTATATTTATTTTCTCTGGATTTTACTATTTGCATCGTAATTCCTACAAACTGCCAAACTTGGAAAAAGGAAAGAACATGTCCCACATGGCTGGTGGCTCATTCATTAGGGCAGCCACGTCATGCCACAGATAGGATCTCTGTCCTTCCTTTGGCAGATGTCTGCGTCAGCAGGAGGGCACGTGGTCCCTGATGCCTATCTGTGCCCAGAGCTAGCGTTAGGGTGGGCTGCTGGAATCTCCCACAGATATTAGAGATGGCAGTGGGGAAGATGTCCGTGGGTCTCCTCCTGGTTCTGAGATGTTATCCCTTTGCTGCAGGTGACAGCAGCGTTGGTGCAGTGCTGGTGGGAGCACTGGTGCTGGCAGCCCTGCAGCTGGGATGGAACCATCTCATGGGTTTGTGCAGGGGGCTGAAAATTCCCTCCCAGTGGCAGGGTCTGCAGGCTCAGTGCCCAGTAAATGGGAAAAGCAGAAGTAAGGGGAGCACCCAACCCCACGTGGCTTACTGTCCTCTCATCCAGGCAGAGTCCTCATGGCGAAGTGATCCTAAATTAGATTTAAGGATGACTGCTTTTCTTTTTTGCATCGTTTGGATCTTGGTAGCAGCACCTTCCTTTATTCTGAGAAACATTCAATGGGAAACATCAGTGTACACATTTATCAATTAAGTGTTAGAGCCACTGGCAGAAAAAAAGAAAAACCCACCAACAAAACAGCTCTAAAACAGACATTTCCTAAGAACAATGTGTGTGTTCTCTTGAAGGAAGTGTGAAAACTATTATAAATGAAACAGAAGATATTTGAGTTATCATTATAAAGGCTCTACCACTGATAAGCCCTTTAACGATCATTGTCATGGCAAAATTTAAACAAAGTAGAACAGCTTAGGAGGATGGGATTCTTTGTTTAAAAAACAGGGTGCACAACCTGTTAGTTAAGGTACAAGTTTATTTTCAGTTAAGTACTACACCATATTTATAGCTTTTATTTTTCATTTAAATAGAATTCTTCATGGGTGGTTGGGAGTTTTAAACAAGCATATAGTCACTGGTTTTAAAAATGCACCAGCTTTGAGTACTTGAGTTAAAATACAGCAGGGTGCTCTGTTCACATTGGTCTGTGCCAGAAAATATTTTGGTTTAGGATTTTGGAAAATGTTATGGGCTTTTAGTTTTTAACTTTTTCTAAGCTAGAACATTACATTTTGAAAACAGCTGAATTCTAGAAGGAAGTTAAAAATGTTCCTTATTTAAAGTCAATCTCTTCCGAAGGAACACGAGACACAACACGCACCTGTCTTTGTGAACTGGTTCACAACTCAAGATACACCACCAGCATCCCTTTGCTCGCAGCCCTGGTGGAAGTCCTAGCAAACAGAACACCAGGGAGACAGCTTTGCTGCAGGATATGAACAACACCTCCCATTGCAACACTATTCCAGACTCAATAAGACTTTTTCAGCTCAGGTTCATGTTTTGCTTTTGCTTGTAGTGTAATGGATGAGAAACCATACATCCAGCACAGAACTTGCTACAGGGCACTTTGTGAGCAGGACGTGCAGCCAAGGGGAGTTTGAAGGCTCATCCTAATCCTTCCAGAGAGGAAATTGGGCACCAGCTTCCTATGAATGATTCACTGCATTATTTCTTCCAAATCATTGCTGCTCGCTGTGAATTAGTCTGAGAGCCCAGCTGTACTGGTCCCACCACCTACTAGTGTGAATGAGAGCATCAGCTGTCATGCAGCTTTCTCCCTTTATCTTCCAGCCTGAAAAAAAATATTCAGTTTGAACTTTATGCTTACCCATACATGGCCTCAAAATTAGTCAACAAATGAACAGATGTTTGCATGATAGCTTTTACAGCCAGCATGACTACAGATGTGAACTTCTTTGCATGTATGAGAGCGTGGCTTGCAAGGTATTTATGATGTGTAAAAAGAGGGAGGTAGAGAAAGAAACAACATCTACAACTCCTTATTTACAGCTTAGTTCCCATGTAAGCTTTCCTTTAGGTTTTCAGCTGCCTGAACATCCATCCCAGCTGGCCAGAGCCCCGCTGCCTGTCTGGGATGGAGATCTTGATGAAAAAACTCTTCTTGCTACAGATCTCCCCAGTCTGCACAGGGGTGAAGTTGATTGGCCCGGCCCTTGGTACCACGGTCACAAGTCATAGGTTTGCAGTCCTTAATGGGTAGGCAATTAGGCTCTAATGTTCCACAGCTGCTAACCTGGTCAGTGTAACCTTTATTTGTCTGCTGCACAAAATCTGTCAAGTGGTTTTCTCATTGTGGGGTAACCTAGTTAATGAGCATAATGCACTTCCAAACAGTTCTGCTGTCTGGGGCCAACTTGGCACCAAAGTGAGTAATTTAGGCATCCTTGGCCACCAGCAGCCTTTCCTCTCCCTGCTGTAATAGATGGCTCTGTTTTTTCAGGAGTCAGACACACCTGTTGGGAGAGCTAGCTGCAGGTGGCCGCCCTGAAACGTGCTCAGCCTGTGGCTACTGCAGATTCTCATCCTGTGTTTTGTTTGGAGCACCTATGAAAGTGACTTGTTAGGGCATGACAGCAAGGAAAAAGGAGACAAGACAGAGCTTACTGCAACAGAGCATGTCGTGTTATGGCAAGAGCAGAACAGCCCAGAGCCAGGAATCACAATCCCTAAACACCTGGCTGATAGGGGTAGTGCTGGTCTGTTCTCTCTGGTACTGGCCTGTTGGACAGACCAGGGACTGCAGCTGCAGATTTGTGGTTGAACAACTGCCAACTCATTAAAGGTGCTATGATAGGAGAGGCAGGGCTTACAAAGACTGTGCAGGAAAGGCAATCAGCATATCCCACTGTCAGCTGCAGGTGGGTAAGAATGACACCTGAGCAAGAATAACCATGACTTCTGGAGGCTCAGCAATCTTGAGCAGGGCAGCACCATCATCTCTAAATTAGGGGGTGAAGTTGCAGGCAATTTTGACCTTTTCAGAAGGTTACGATCTGCTTGATTCAGTACTAACACATGTCCTCTGCTGACATTTATACCTTTACATCTTGGGTGGTGGACCACAGGTAATACAGATTTTGGCTTAAAGAGCTAGCTATATCCACACAGTCTGTTTCTAAGACGATTCTTTGAGAGAAGAGAAAGGTATGCGTTACACCTAAACATGTGCAATGAAGATCAGTCTGCTGGGTACCAAGGGCAAGTTCTGCTCCAGCTCTGCCTCCATGGTCCTCTGCTGTGTATTGATTCATACCAAGTGACTTATGTCCAAAGTAAAGCAAGAATAATATCCACAGCTGCAAAAAACTAAGACCAAATTTTGAACAGGCTTTCACTGAACATCCAAAGTGACATCCAAAATACTTGTTTCCTTACAACTATCAATTGCCAGACACTTCCCGAATGTAGGAAGCTTATTGAAAGAGCTGGAATTTGTTTCAACTGGATACAGGCTGGTCCTTCACTTTAGGTTACAAAACTATGATATCCCTTCCATTTATTTAGCTCATTAAAGCTTATGGAAGATCTCACAGCTAATGTCTCAATTTGTTGATACAAACATGGATATGGGAATCTCTCCAGATGACATTTGTCTTCAAGCAAATAACTGATTTCAATTCCTTGTAATTGTAGGAGCAGTGAATGGCTGTCTCACATTCCTTGTGGCAAGACAAACTGTTTGATTTCTTCACAGAACTCAGACTCTTTGTACATAGTGTTCAACCTAGACACCTCTGGGTTGGCTCTGACACACAAAAAAAACCCTTTGTGATGGAAGAAGGAATAGGGACATTCGATTTTTGCATTCACCAAAGCATGGGGAAGGATGATTTCATTCATCAATCAACAGCAGTAACTGTACCTGCTGGATTTTTTTAAATCTGTATTTACATCAGCATTTTCTTTAAGTTAAAAATTCAAAATCAAAACAATGATGGTGAAATTCTCTGTGTCCTGTTCTATGTCAGCCCATGCAATCCTTACTTGTATAGAAGTTATATCAACAAAATAATAGAAGCTCAGAATAATTATGCTGGTTTACATATTGAAGGCTTACTATTACTAGAAGAGTGCTACCATTGACTCTTCCATTATTTGCTTGACATACCTAAACCAGTACTACTCAAATGAAGTCCAGTATTGTCACAATACTGGAGTTAAAGCTAACCTGTAATACTTGGGTGTGCATACAGATTCCAGAGTAGAGTTTTAATGACATGAAATACCGCCTATTTAGAGGCCTTTGGTGAAATTTCAAGTTTAGCTCTCTCAGTAATGTGTCTGCTTTCCAAATAGAAAAGAATTTATCTCCTGGAAATTTAGAAATTTATGGCAGCCAGGCATATCAGCTTGTTGCTTAGGGTTTTGATGAAGAAGGCTTTGATTAGCTCCACGCTTAATCCTAAATCTGTGGAAAAGCAAAAATATTACTCTCAAGCTCTTTGGGAGCCATTCTGTGTTTGCTGTTGAAGCAGAAATCCCAATGAAGCTATTGACAAGTTTTCCCAGAAAAAAAGCCATTGATTTGACCATGTCTCATTCCAGTTGTTGTCTCTTGAGAATGAAAACAGATGATCCTTGAAACACTGCTGTAATATTTCAAAGCTTAGCACACCCAGATAACTCTTCCATTCTCATATCCTTGGCAACTCCATGCAGACCCACAGGAGCTTTATTGGGAATAACTGTGGTGGAATGAGAACGGGATAATTGCATTCTAATGAGAGGAGGTTTTCTTCCAGGGATTTCAGATAAAAATTCTGCTTTAGCAAATGAGAAAGCATCTGAGCAATTTGATCATACAGTCCACTATAAATAGTTCAAAACCTGCAAAGGAACTACAGATCAGGTTTTTGCATCCTTCATGTGTGTGCAATTGCCCAAATTGCTAAAATCCTCACATGGGAAAGTCTAACTCAAACTATTAATGAGACAGTCCCAAAGATGTGAACATTTGTTTCTTTCCTTTTTTTCCCAGAATAGGCTACCAGATTCCATTGTTTGCTGGCTTCTGCATCATGTTTGTGTCAACAATCAGTAAGTATCCACTTCTTATTTGGTGTGGTTCAGGTGAAATTTTTTGAAAAGCAATCTTCAGTAATTATCACTAGGAATTCTTGTTGATGTAGAGGAACAGATTTCCAAGAAGAAGTGTGAGAGTGGCTGCTCTAGATTCTAGATTGTCTCTAGATATGACAAGCATGCTCTCATGGACCTCTCAAAGGAGTTCACTACCTTCCATACTCCTTTGGTTGGTTCCTTTCTTAGCCCAACCCCTTGCCTCAGTTTCCAATGCTTTGAGCACTGCTCAGGCACTTTTAAATTGACTTTCAGTCATAAGAGGACTATTTTTCAGGATCTCTAACAACCAGGAATCACAGGGCTTTATCAGAAAGAGAACGTGAGGCCCAAGAATAAAATACAAAAGTCAACAGTATGACAGCATTGCTTGACATCACCGTAGGATGTGCGAAGAGGAGCACAGCCTACAAGTCAGCTGAGATAGTGTGTCCACTCCAAATGGCACTGATAAGGCCTCAGGTGCTGGTTTACATTGAATTTTGGTGTGGCATTTCAAGATGGGACCTAGAGGAAAAGGATACAAAGGATCATTAGAAGCTTGTAAGGAATTACTGAAAAATTGAGTTTGTTTCAGAAGACAGATCTAAAGTGTATCAGAGTCTATCGGAAAAAAAGAAGGGAATCGACAGTTTTCCACATCCACTACATGTAAGAAAAAGAAACAGCATCAAGGAAAATTTCATTAAATATCAAGACAGTATTTCTGACAGCAAGGAGATTGAAGTGATGGAAAGGATTACCTGATGGTAGATTCTGATAGCTCTGGATTTCTGTATGATCAGACAGATTTTGGTTGGAGATAAGAGTACTAATTCCAGTCCATGGCAAGATGCATTTACACAGCATCAAGTGCAGAACACCACTGTAAAATCTCTCAGTTTGTCTGCTCGTTAGAAGAAGCACTGCTTTGAGCCTAGGGACTTGTTTCAGATCGCTCTTTCCCAGACTGATCAGAGATTTAGGCTGGGCAACCTCAAATAGTGGCTGGAAAGAAAGGTCATATTACTCCTCTGTGTGCAGCTGAATCATAGCAGGATGCAATCAGATCCTGAGTAATTAGTTAAAACGACTTGGGTGCTTGTATTCTGTGTTACCAGAAGGCTCAGACACCTGAGAACAATTCAACACTGACACCTCCAAATGCAATAAGAGGTAATAATGCAGTTAGCATTGAAAGCAACACGAGGCACAGGAAACACCTGACTAAATGGCATGAAGTTTTCTGTTACAGTTTAAAGAAATCTAACTGTTTAACCTAGTTAGAGTTAACCTAATTTTAAAAATCTGCCTTTGTCGTTTCTGTAGTGTTTGCTTTCTCAGGAAGCTACACGTTGCTGTTCATTGCAAGGTCCCTTCAAGGGGTGGGTTCCTCTTGTTCTTCAGTCTCAGGTAAGAGAGCATACAACAGAATAAAATCCAGTTCACCAATCTGAGGTTTCAGTAACAGTCATTTCTTAATTGTGCATGTGTGTTTATTTTTTTCTGTAGTTTCAATAATTATACAAAGTTATTCAAATTAAATCTATTTCACTTAAAAAGTAATGTTCTCTTTCCCATATAGCGACTCAAAATCAAATGTCTTTTCAGAACTCATTGGTGTTTGGTCTGTGGTAAGGTAGAGTGCTAGGTGAGGTATGCTCTCTGGGGTTTCTGTGTGTGTGCCTTCAGTGTTTTAAATTCATTTTTAGCCCTTCCAAAGGTCACCAGGAGCTTATGTTGGTACTTATCACCGTGGGGATTGTGCCTGTTTCTGAAATTTCTGTTATGAAGTGTAGTTTCCAGTGTCTTCTAATTCTGCCTACAGGTTACCTGTTCTAGATGTCCAATGTCAGATCTATTTACTTTTTTTAAGTGATGAAATAGAGTATGGATTTTCATTCAAAATTATTTAATCATTTCTGGAACAGAATCTAGAGAAAATATTATTTTCTCTATTAATTTCAATATTAAAAAATGTTTTATTCCTGAATATAAATTTAGCTTGGGAGGGGAGGTGAATAGAGATTCCACAGGAAAAATTCCCCTGGAAACTCCCCTTGAAAGTTTGTTTAACTTTCAAGACCACATCACATTGCACATTACTTTCTCCTCCCTGGTTTTAATTCTGAAGGGATGCAAAGGTTCCTCACTGATAATTTTTCTAAGCCTTTGCTCATTTGCTGTGCTCTTGTTTGGACTGCAGCAGTGAGTGCAATACCAAGCTCTGTATCTGTGCAAGTTTATTCCTATTGAAGCTTAAACCCTCATCATCTCTGTGTTGCATCCTACTCTTTTCTTGAATAGTTCTTAGAATCTCCACAAATTTGTTGTGAATTCTGATAGCAGTCTCTAACTTGCACCCCAGTGTTTCCTGTGAGCAATCTGGACTCAGCTACAGCTTTCAGCAGGTACATTCATTCAGGGCCTCTGCCCCTGGTGCACATGATGGTCAGCATTTACTCAGTGGTCACTCATACAACGCTGTGTTTCCTCTTTCTGGCTCGCTGCGTAGCTGTGGATCTTATTTACTGAGTCCTGTTGGAGCCTTGATTTGAAAACAGAACTAACAATTTCTACAAGGACTCTCCTGTTGCATTCAGCACTGCATGCTTCAAAAAAAAAAAGGGAATTAGGCTTCATATTTCCTTCTGTAAAATGAAGGCTCATCATCAGATGAGCAAAATTGAGGACGGTGAAGATAAAGTTCAAAAGCACTCTTTAATTTTGGATGCTGATCTTGAAATGTTCATTTTGAAAGTAATCAACTGTGCACAATCCTTTATGCTGAGAGCACAGCTTGCAGTGACCTGGGTACAACCGCCAGTAGGTCCCAGACTTCATGCCAGGCACCAGATTTGTCTGCTGATAACAGATTGAACACTTGTAAGAGCTTGGTTTTGCCTGGTTGAAAAGCATCCTCTACACACTGTGGAGCAAAGGAAAGAACAATGAATTCAGTAGATCGGGGCATAATTAATTTGATTGATACAGTGTAATAAAACATGATATGGAGAGCATCTATGTACACCAAACTCCCTTCTGCTTCAAGGCATGCTCTGTGAGGAGGGGACATAGGCACACACACAAATATGTGTGCATACAGATATATATGCATGTATATTTGTGTATAGGAACTGATGTCTCCTCTGTCTAACGTTCAGTAGGGTTGGAAAATGATGACAATAAATTGTAGGACACAGCTGCCTAATTTACACTTTGTTTTGTTTGTGATTTAGGGATGGGTCTGCTTGCCAGTGTGTACACAGATGATGAAGAGAGAGGCAACGCGATGGGAATTGCACTGGGAGGCATTGCTATGGGAGTATTAGGTCAGTGTTAGGCTCTGCCACCAAGGGAAGACATAAAAATTCCACCTGTGGTCTGTGGAAACATGGGAGGGTTTCACTGAGTGCCACGTTATCGTGCCATCTCCAGATTAGATTCACAGTGCATGCTAAGAATTGCTTCTTACACAGAAGCGGATCTTACACGGATAGAAGTCAGACAGTAATCTCCGTGATGCTGGGGTTTTGTTTAAATGGAAGAGTATTTTGGGGTGTGAAGAATATGTTTTCCATAACCACAGAGACCAATGGGATTTGTGGGTTTATCACATGGAGCCTTTTGGCCCCAGCACGTCAGCAGCTCAAATGCTTGCAGCGGATGCTTGCTCAGGATCATAAACGTGGCCTCACCCCGGGCTCCTTCCTTCCCCTGGCAGTGGGCCCACCCTTTGGGAGCATCATGTATGAGTTCGTGGGGAAGAGCTCTCCGTTCCTGGTGCTGGCAGCTCTGGCTCTGTTCGACGGAGGTCAGTACCCATGGAGTCCATACAGCCCTGTATGGAAGCAGCACGCTGCGCTGGCTGCTTACCCTCCTCTTGAAGCAGTGTTACAGCATTGATTTCTTTCCACAGCTGTTCAATTACTTGTCCTGCAGCCATCCAGAGCGCAGGCAGAAGTAAGTATTGCAGTGAAACACTTGCAGTAAGCAATTGCTGACATTTTGCCCTTCCTAATTCTAAGTTTTCACTTGTTTCATAGAGTCAGAAGGGGACACCATTACTGACACTTCTGAAGGACCCATATATCATCATTGCAGCAGGTACCAGATCTCTTTTATTTACATATACATATATTTAAACCAACTGCAGGTACCATTCCTGGCATCCCGGAAAGCCCAAAGCTAGCCTGGTTTACCAATAATGTCATTTGCTGTTTTCATTTGTGCGAGGCTCAAAGAGACAGATTTTTTGTTTGTTTTAAATTATTGTTTAAAAAAAATGTATATATATTACATTGGAAAATGACAAAATTCACTGCATCTCTAGAGGACTAATTGTCAGCCACAAGTGAAAGATGGCTTGATCTTAGAGGTGCTGCAAAAGGGCCAACAGTTCTGAGAGTTCATTTACACTCTCAATTCAGGTATGCTAACTTCATGGCATAAATTCAGATCGAATCTCCTGGGAGTGCCTCACACACTTGGCTCATAATGGCTTTCATTTCCAAAGCACAAGCACTTTCTGACTGATCTGTGTATCTGAAGCATTCCATTCACTTCAGCTGAGCCATGTAGAGCTCAAACACCTGCCTGGAGAAGCTTCAGTCAGGCAGTGTGGTCTCTATTGGATTTGAACTGAGTTTGCAGCCCATCAGCTCAGGCTCCCACCTGTCCCTTGCAGTATGTCCTAAAGAGCAAAGTACCTTTGTCACCATGCACGTGGCTACCTTGACGAGCTCTGTCCTAATGAGAAACAGCTGTAATACATGCATGTGTATTTCTAATTCCTTTGTGAAGTTTGCTGAGACTAGGATCTTTTCTATCTAGCTGCCTCTGTCAGAATGGTGTGGATTCCTATGGTTGCAATTTGTTTGGCTTGAGATGTTTTCCCCAGCACCGAGCTTGAGCTTGGCTGGGTTTGGCCAGGACAGGGCAGCCCCTGGGTGCTTGGCTGGGGATCCTTGCTTACATGGAGCTTTGCAACAGACTGGAAAGGTTTCCATTGGATGCAACCTTTTGTCTGCAGGGTAAAGGTGAGCAGAGCAGCTACTGCCTGCCCCAGGAAGGGAGCGAGCGACAGGCCTGCAAGTTCACTGCAGCAATCACAGGTGTACAGCCTAATGTGGTCTGACAGGTTCAAGCAAAGAATGACATCCATGCTCATTTCATTTTGAACTGCGCAATGAGGATCCTGTTCCAAGAGGAATAGTACTTCTCTGACCTTGAGACAACTTAAAGTTTCTAATTCTTTATTTTTTTTTCACAAAGCAACATTTGTGAGAGTCTTTGTGATTGTAAGTGTTAGAAAAGTCATGCCTGAGGCTGTCAGTTCCAGCAGTGACTTCCAAACTCCTTTGAAAGTCATTTTGTGATGGAAGAACAGTGGGGACATGTCCTGTGTACACGAGTGAGGTAATTTTGAGGAAGTGAGAAAGGAAATCTAAAGAATTAGTGAGGGGTTTAGCACTCTGCACTCTGAGAGCTGCAGTGCTCTCCTGAGGGCAGCGGGACTTGTGCTGGAGCAGGAAGAAAATGCTACTCAGGCAGAGGAGCTGCAGGCTGCATTGAGTCAGCACTTCAGTCCTTTGCACCTCAGTGACCAAATGTCCTGAGATTCAAAAAGATCTGGAAGCAGTTGAAATTCACACGGCTGGGCAAGCTGAGCCAAGCCTTGCCCAGGCTTCGTGGCTGCTGGTAGTGGGGTCTGTAGGCAAAGCACCCCTTTGTAGGGGACAGGTATCCCTCTGGCTGCTTGATGGTATTTTTAGGACCAAGACCTCACATCTCCTCTTCCTCATTCCACGGAGATGGAGGTGCAGGTCACAGCCTGTGCCTCTTACACAACAGCACTCCATTTCTGCCCCAGGAGACTGGAGACGAAGACCAGAAGATGGGAGTTTTAGTTCATCATTTGCAGAACATTCAGACCTCATGAACTTTCTAAATGTCATCAGGCTTGCTGCAAACTTTGCTGCCCTCCCTTCGCAGTATGAACATAGCTTAACCTTTATTGGAGAATTGAAATATATAAGAAGTTAGTGTGCAGTGATTTTACATTCTGTTCTTTTTAACATTAATCAACATTTGGTGTACGGCAAACAGGACTGTAAAAAACACATACACACACACATATATATATGTTTTGTAAAAGCACTCATTCTCTGCACAGCTTTTTATTCAGAATCAAAATAACCAATTTTTCAGCTGTTTTATTTTTTTCTTCTCTCATTTTCCTAAGGATCGATCTGCTTTGCAAACATGGCTATTGCAATGCTTGAACCAGCACTTCCCATCTGGATGATGGAGACCATGTGTTCGAAAAAATGGCAACTCGGTAAAGTACAGCATGTCATTTTTGTGTGCTGCTATTTTATCTGATGGAAGCCTCCAATTGGATTCAGTCATGATGCTCTTCTTGTATGCAGTGGTACTGCTGGAAAACTCACTGTGAGCAGCAGAGCAGCCCCACAGCGCCATGCTGGAGGTTTATTGCTGGAGTTCAGTGTTACTGCTGTGACAGAAGTGAGACTTGCAAATCTCATATTTGAACTGAGATTCCCAAAGGGAAAATATCCAATTTAAGAATAATTTTACCCTTTAGTGATATAAGTAATTGAGTCCTTTATGCTTTGTCTGATTTGTCAGTTTGTAAGCCTCTTAAATTATATCTCAAACCACAGGGGTTTAAGCAAATGATGATCTTAGGCAGTTGAGATCCAGTGGATTGAAGACTGATTTCAAGAAGGTACAAAGGGTCCTGATTGCAATCAATTAATATCACTGAGTATAAAGTTAACTTAGAAAATCGCAGCTGTGCTTTGGTATACCACAGCTTACCACTGCACGTGGACACCCCAACCTGCAGCTCTTAGTGAGCAAACTTTTGCAGGATTTTTCCCAGTGTTCAAGCTCTGCTCCTATATGACCATTTAGTATAAATGGCTGCTCCACGCCACAGCGAAGGAGATGCAGTTGCACAGGTGAAAATGCTTCCCCAGCATCACCATTGTAAGCCACAAGGATTTGAATCACAGGATATTGCTGTGCTAAAAGATTACCTCCTGATTTTTCTTATGAATATCAGAGAGATAGGGAGGAAGACGGATAGGCAGGAAATGAGAAAGCCCGTGTTGCCTTGGTGAGGGACAAGGAGTGCACGCGCTCTGTGGAAATTGTTTGATTGTGTACCATAACGTCATGGCTCCTTTGTAAATCAGAACTACTTTCCAGGGCTTCCTCCCTCATCGCTCCTTGTCTGGGCTCTGCTCACAGCCTCACGAAGGGAGAGGGAGAAGTCTGGAACACTGGAACCAGCCTTTAAGCAAGTGGTGTTTTCCTGGGGCTGGGGGGAGACCAGCCCTCACCTCGGGTGAGAAGGGCTTTCCTTAGGCCCCAGTTGCTAAGCATTACTCATAGCCAGTTAGTGATTTGTATTAAAAACCTACTAAAACTTTAAAAATAAATACATAAATCCTGTTTTTAAGGCATCTGCATCTGTAGGTGCTCAGTTTGATCTGTTGCCTGACCAGAGGCCTAACGATGGCCTGCACTGCAGGGAGCAAAGCCTGACCTCCGTCCTTACTTCCGCTGGATATCCATAAGGGGAAAACAAGCTCCCCCGAGCTATCTGCAGTTAGAAGCTTTTTTTCTTTTTGCAGGTGTCATACTGCTCCTGCATTTCATAGATGATGTCCTGAGATTGCAGGAGAAAGCTGCAGCAAACCGGATATTTGATTCTCCGGGCTGTGCACAAAGGCTCCGCCGGATGTGTTTGCTTCGGAGTGGCGGGGTCTGGCATTTATTAGTTTCTCCTCACACCTCGCTGCAATCGCTGTCGATAAAATATCTCATTCATGTTTTTCAGGCGTTGCATTTCTTCCAGCCAGTATCTCTTATCTTATCGGGACTAATCTTTTTGGGATACTTGCGCACAAAATGGGAAGGTATGCTTAATTTAAGAAGTACTAATAATCTTCCAGTGTGTTCGTGCACTGCTCCCAGTGTTTCCAGGGGCAGTCTGTTGATGCTGGATGTTATTAAAAGTTGTTCTACAGTAGCAAAATCACTTTTGGAACATGTTTCACCTCCAGTTGTGTAGGTTTACACTACAGTTGTGGCTCTCAACCAGCACAAATCATCTCGAGTGCCTTACATCCACCAGTTTCTGAGTGATGCTTCTCCCTTCACAGGTGGCTCTGTGCTTTACTGGGGATGCTCATTGTGGGAATAAGCATCTTATGTGTAAGTAGATCATTCATCTGTCAAACCATCCAAATCTTCCTGTGTTCATCTTTGAAATCATGCTTTACTGTGAGATTTCACTGAAGTTTCTGCCTTCCAGATACTTCACTAAACAATGTGCAGCTAATGGGTTCCAGATCCGAGTGCTTTCAAATCTCAGTGTTTCAATTACTTTGAAGGAAGAATGGCTCTTAAAGGAGGAGGGTCATTTTTTTGAGTTGTCTCAGCATCTTATTCCTGTCTTTAATGGAGAGTGTTAGTGGTGGTACAGATAATGGCTCCTATCTGCTGTAGTCCTAAACAAGCCTCAAACTCTATCTTGTGCACCTGTGCAAAGCATGTGCCAACTGCTCTGAGAATTTCTCTTAGAAAAACAAATCAAACCTCATTAGCACATGCAGTGTGACCTAATCAACTGTCTGCAATGTCATTTACAGGTACCATTTGCTAAGAACATCTACGGGCTCATAGCACCCAATTTTGGAGTTGGATTTGCTATTGGTGAGAAAAAAAAAAAACGACACTGGCTCATCCAGTCTGTTGTTTATGTAAAAATCAGGATAGTTTTCCTGAAATCTGTTCTCCTCCCTCACAACCAGGAATGGTGGACTCCTCTATGATGCCCATCATGGGCTACCTCGTGGATCTGCGCCATGTGTCGGTCTATGGCAGCGTGTATGCCATCGCTGACGTTGCCTTTTGCATGGGCTTTGCCATAGGTAAGTCTTGCATTTTCCTGCCTATAACATTCTTTCTTGATTATAAAGAGAAGCACTCCATGATGTTGGATGCAGATGGTCCTTGGAGCATCGCTCATTTCTTTGGTACAAGCAGGGAATGGAGCCAGAGAAGGTTTACGTTGTAATTGCAACTGTACACATATATTTTTTTCACAATCACTTTGAAAAGTAGGAGTTTTGCATGTAAAGTTACTGTTTCAAGTGAATGCTGCAAGTTTTATGGTATTCAGAAAAAGGGTTTAATTTTAAAAGGTCCCTCTGCTGGCGGTGCCATCGCAAGAGCAATTGGATTTCCATGGCTCATGACAATTATAGGGATTGTGGATATCCTTTTTGCTCCTTTGTGCTTTTTCCTTCGAAGTCCACCTGCCAAAGAAGAGAAAATGGTAAGCATAACACCCTTTTTTAATGTTATTTTTTGTCAGTGAAATGAACAATACCTTATTTCTGTATCTTTGCCTACAACTCCCCAGAACAGGACCAGCACAGCCAATCTCATCCTCCTGCATCATTTCTGGAACAACCCCACCATGTTATAGCTCTAAGATGCACAGTGAAAAGCTTAGTTATGCACTTCCTGCAGTAGATTTGCTGTTCTTATTACACTGGGTCAGGCTCTGCAGTCCTGTTACTGCCACCTACTGCTGTTCTACACAGTGTTTTCTTTCCTTGGCAGGAAGAGGGGATGCTCCAGCAGGGATTACACAGCAGTGCAATTAGTAGGCAGAATTTCCCCAGGGTTGAGAAAATCCCAAGTGAGTGCAAGTGCAATGTTTGGCCGCAACCTTTGCAGCATGTCCAGCCCTCAGCGTGCCATCCTTGCTATTGCTGAACAAGGTTGACTTGTGCCCAAGGTATATTGGGAAGAACACGTAGTTCTGTATGTTTGATGTCTTAACTGTGCATTTATGGCACAGAAGGACACAGCGGGAATGAGCTGATGTTGTCTTAGTGGCCTTTTCCAACCTCAATGAGTCTATGACAAAGATCTGAAAGGCAAGAACTGAACCTAGTATGTGAGCTGTGCAAGCTTTGTACTGGCACTCACAGAAGAGAAGCTGGTGATGTGCATCTTTCTGGGATGTAGTGTGCATGAGGACAGACTTCTAGCATTGCACATATTTGTGCTGCAGCATCACAGAGATTCCAGCTAGTCATACTGCTTTTGTAACTTGCTCTTTCCATCTGATAAAACAGCATTCTTTGTACAAGTTGAGATAGAAAGTTCACTTTGCAGTTGGTTTGTACCTACAACTCACTTCAGCCCCCTCCAAGAGGGACATCTTTTCTGAAGCATTCATGCTTCATGTCCCTTCTTGAGCTCCATACTCACCCTTTTCTCCCCACCAACTGCAGCTGCTTTTGGATGAAAAGCAAGCAAGTGAGCAGGGGGCTCAAGGGAAGACAGCTGGGCTCATTCAGCCAGCTTTTAATCATTGGTGATCCAATATGAGAGAGCTAAGTTACTGCAACTGGGAAGCAGCTAGATGTACTTAACTTAGGAGCTGAAACACTGGCTGCACTAAGCCACGAGAATTGTGCTGTGCTGTCAAGATCCCACCTCATACATCTAAGGACATATAAACTGAATTTACTGTAATAAAAATCAATTTAGTTTCTGCTGTGGTGGAAGAGAGTGAATCACAGCCACAACTGAGTGCTACAACAGGAACACTAACATTCAGCTCTTCTCTTTCAGGCGATACTCATGGATCACAACTGTCCTGTTAAAACAAAAATGTATACCCAGAACAACATCCAGTCCTATCCCCTAGGTGATGAAGAAGAATATGAAAGTGATGAGTAACATTAAAAGCCATATAATATATTTTGGTGTACAAAATGCAGTGTTTCATGTGAAACATCTCATCCAGAAGTATGTTTTAGTTGTCCTGTAGAGTTAATAGTGGAATGGTCAAAAACCAAAAGGTGTATTATTTGTCTCCCCTGGTTATAAAGTTGACTGTTAATTGCCTTATAACGAGAGGAAAAAAAAAGCTTTTATAGAAAATTTGTATAGTGTTTACCTTTGTGTATTTAATTTCATTACACAGTATATTTTTGATTAAATGTGTGGTATAAATCTGTATAAACACATGAATTTAAACTATTTGCTTTATCAAGTCAACTCATGGACATAGGTTACTTCGTGTTCTGTTTAGACTCGTAAGAGTGAACTCAGCTCAGTGCCAGTAACTAACTTACCCAGCATGCTGACTCTGGAACTAAGAGCTTAGATGTGGCAATGAGCTGTGTGTTGTTTTTGTTTTTCGCTTTTTAATCAACTTTGGATCACAATTCAGGGAGGCACAACTTCTTCCCCCATTTCCAACGTGAGCTCCCCTGACTGCCTGTGGAACGATGAGAAAAAGAAAATATTTCAAATGGATGATTGAATCTCTGTTAGTCAGTACAATGTAATGAAGTTTTAACCAGCTAAGCAGTTGTGCACAACAAAGCCTCCACAGAAACACACAGCACTGGGTAAACAAGTATGCCTGGATGTATGTGGTTCCTTTCCCTTAAAAGGGAGTAAGAACTGCATGAAGGTACTGTTTTGTATTCTCATCTTTTGGATTTTGTTTTTCACATCTTGACTTTGGTCATGCCTGGCTGAGGGAAGCTGCAGGATCTCAGTATTTAGTCTCAGCACAGACTGGATGTAAGCTGGCAACTCGAGCAGTTCAAACAGAAGTATTTTGCATCGTGTATGCAAATGCATACACTTATATCCACAATAAGGAAGTAAAACCATCAACTTCACTAAAGATAATGAAGACAATTTGTTGCCAGTTCTCTTAAGATTTAGGTACACAGTCTAATGGAGGAACAGCACTGGAGTAGGCGATCTCTGCCTGTGAAGAGAAAAAATTCAGCTTTGAAGGAAAGCTTTTAACGTAACACACAATGTCCTTATCAACTGTGGTGTCTTTTCATTTGTATAATTAAAATATGGATGTGCCTTCTTTCCTGTACTTGCAGATGTTTTATGTACTGCAGCATAGATACTATGTTTACATATAGTTTTGTAAAGTGTATATATATAAATGGTCAGAAAACATGAAAAATAGTGGATCAAATTTCAACTATTGCTTTGTCAATAATTATGCAGTCAGAACACGTTAAAATAAAGGTATCTAAAACACATTCATGATCTATTGTAATTAAGGACAAAGTTACTTCCCCATCCTTTAGCACTCCACCCCATGAATTGTGATCTCATGTAAAGTACAAAAAACAACAGCTCTGAATTAATTCAAGCCCTGGGAAAGCACTCATTTTCAGCCCATTTATGACTCCAGGTCATAAATATACTGCTTGTTTAAACAGCAATATCTTCCCAAACCAGCCGCCCTGTCACCTGACTGCTGACCTGAGCTTGGACTGGGATGAAATGGGTAAGGACTAAACTCACTTTGCCAGGATACACCCTCATACACCACGCCACAGGAGTGTTTAACCAAGCAAGAGGGAATGAATATTCTGAGAGAACACTGGGAGAGGACTGAACAGTGTGAAAGGATAAGTGGCACACGCTGTTATTGATTTGAAAATCCACTTACCAGTTTTATATGGGCACGCTTCTTACTGCATTCTCGTGAATATGTAACAGATGGAGAATCTTCCTTCAAAACTGACAGGTCCTGGAGATGGACTGCAACTGAGGACAGAGCGCGGTTCTGCAGCACGCCGAGTATTTCACTGCCACCAAGACACAACTGTGTGTACAGGTGACTAGTTATGTTTGGGTCACGTTTTTACTTCACGGAGCGTTTGGGTGATCACCGTTTTGCCATAGGAGGTGTGCTCTGCTTCTGTCACCTAACAACAGGCAGCTCACGGTCCTCCTGCATCCTGGATTTTCTGTGGAGCAGAGGAATAAGTGGGTGTTATTAGCCATCAAGCACTCGTTGCTGAGAGCTGCTTCAGTTACAGAACCATGGAATAGAAAACATTCTGTCCTGCAAAAATTTGGGCTTCTCCATATTTTGTATATTTTTTCCTCCCACTACTCTGTCCTCCCCTGCAGAGGTAAACATCCATGAACCATTTATTTCAAATATGAGGAATTAGGATGAAAACAAGAACAATAATCAGACAAAAATGAGTGAGTAAGCAGTAAGGATTTCTTTAGTTACACATTAATGTTCCCTAAAGGATGGGACAAAACAGAAGAATTTTTCTTAGCCCTTCTCCCCCATCACAGTCCAACTCCATTGGTAGCAACTATCACCAACAACCAAATGGCAAAAACAAATCAACACCGCATCCTTTGCATTTTATAATGTTTTCCAGCTACACACAAACAATCAACTGGGATCATCATTCTGAACCTGCCTCTTACTAAGCTGCACAGAAGAAAAATAAACGCATATCCATATACAAAGAAAGTATAAAAGCCCAATTAATTCAGCACTCAGCAATTTTATTTAATGCAAAAATGTGTTTCTCCCAAAGATATTTTCAAGTAGTGGCTGTAGAAGATGAACTATTGCGACTATGAACATTTAAAAAAATACTAAGACAATGCAAAGAAAATGATAATTTAGCAAAACTATTTTATTAAAGCTTGTTCTCATGATAAAATAATAGCCAACAAAATCATATTAGGCAGTTTCTGCAAATGTGTGTAGCTGCCACCTATGGGATATCATTAAGTCAAGATATTCTCGTTTTTTGTGGTATTCTTTATTTTCAGCTATTTACAATCAAGCACGAAGCAAGGATTACATCAGGAATGCAGTATTAACACTTTTTCCCCCTCAAGATTTAGCATTTATTTCAATTAATGCCAGATAGGAATTCCTGTTTTCCTCCTTATCACTAAAATACAACTATTTTGCCCTCTTCCCATTCAGTATGTTTATAAATATTGCACTGTGTTTAATTTGCCTCTTACAATCATCATCAGCGATCCTATACAAGGAAAACTATATCCAGCTTTTCTCACCCACCACATTACACAGGTAAATGTGAAACCTTGACTGTGTTTTTGAAATCAGTATTTGCATTGCTTGCACAGCTCCTTCATGTGTACCAGGGTTTGAGTGAAGAACTTGGTTATATTTGAACGCTTCTATAGTAGTCCATAAGAGCAAACACTGATGGAGATTTAATGCAGATCACCACCAATGGTAAGCCTCTGAGAATATGGAGTGGGAAAGTCTTCATAGGCATCTCAAGCAAGTACAGGTTAAACAACTTCTAGTCGATAAGGGAAGCTAATTTTGTGCGATTATTTGCTGAAGCTTAATTTCTGAAGTGTGACACATGCCTATTGTAGCATGGATAGTGTTTTCCATACATCAACTAAATAATTATCAACCGCCCAGAGCTCACAAAAAGTGCAAGTAGTTGCATGAGTGGAAGTTAATTGTTTTGTTTAGGAGTACAAGTACACTTTTCCATCTTGAAACAACACTGTTTCTTTGTTTCACCCATCACAAAATAAACTGAGAAGAAAACTAAGTGGAGAGCTACATTGTACACTGCCCGAAAGTTATTTCTTTTACCATCTCAGAATCAACTCCACTTCCACAAAGGCATTTTTCTACTACAGCGATACCAGTGATAACGACACCGGTACCTAACGCAGTACCTAAAATAAAGATGATATTTTATATGGCATTTCTATACACAGAAGATGATGCTTAAGTCATGTTTACAGGAAATAAATAAGAACAACGGCCTCAGCCAGGTGATGCTAAGATCCACAATTTACACATAGCACAAGACCAGATAGATCTTTTCACAAGCTGCTGGCCTAAATTCTTCTTCTCTACTGAACTCACTTATTTTGCCTTAACTAAAACATGTTATATACAATATACGACATATTTCGGAAAAAAGGTGATCCTTCTGCTCAGACTGCTTCTTCTGTCTGAGAAGCTGAATGCAATTTACCACTGTACAATAGCTCAAAAGACAAGGTTCAGGTATTTTGTCACCACTGCTCTGTACCTTAGGCTTTCTGAAATGATAAATATTAAAATAGCAACTTATTAAGACTTCTGAAATTAAATTGTCAATTACATTTTCATGGACTGCAGTGAAACCTCCAGCTCTTGCAAATAACGATTTTCCTTTATCAGCTTTGCAGGTATATACCAACACTTGAAGACAACTTTGTTCCAGAAGGCAACCAGACTCTTATCTCAAAAATACTCCCAGTTTGATTGTTATGAGATAGTGGTACATCCTTTAACATTATTAAATCAGGATAAAATGTCCAAAAGTTTTAGGGAGGCATTTTCTTGCATAGCATTGCTATGAACGATATTAAAAAATATGACAAGTTTATGTATTTAAGAAAAGTATGGAAAATAAGTGACCTGATACTCAATCACTCTAACAAGTATTAATAACTGGCAAGAAAACAAAGATGCTTTGTTTGCTCTCATGATATGTTTGGTAAGAAATACGCAACTGCCTAGGAGACATAAAATAACCACAATCAGAATTTTAAAGCCTGGTCCCTCAGTGATTTCTGTGTCAATCATCAGCTCAGGCATGCAACAAGCTTTTCTTTTCCTCATACAACAGAAAAATGGAAACTAAACATTTCAACAAATCCTGATAGTTTCTTGTTGAAATCATTAGCTCAAAAAACAAAACAAAACAAAAATTGGGGGTGGGGGGGTTGGGAGGGGAAGACAAGTAATATAATAGGGACACCACCCATTAATATGAAATGGTAAGGTTACAAAATTAGAAAAAATGAAAATAAGTTATTAAAAATAAATTTCCAATATAAACCCCAAAATGTAGTTTTAACCAGCTACTTTAATAAAACAACGGTGCTGCAGCTGGAGAAGAACCATTATCAGCTGTACTCTTACACAGGCAAATAACTGCAGAAGCAGGTGTGTTGTACCAGCGTTTAAATTCAATCTGTATGTAATTAAGTGCAAAGCATTTAAGTCCGGTCCTTCAAAGGCTGAACGTGTGAATATCAGTCTACTGATTGAGGTGGATCAACTGGCTCATCTGATATGATGTTGAATGTCGGAGCCTCCGTCAGACCGATGTCTTCATTATCCACTTCTTCTGCTATACTGGCTTCCTCTGAATCTTTAGTCACTCTTTTAGACTGCCGGTCTGAGGACATGCTCTCCAAAGACTCAATATCCTCAATGCCTGCTCTGTAGTGGATCATCAGCAGTGTAAGAGCTTGCAGTCTTTCACCTGATTTAGCCAGCGCAGCAGAAATCAATGCTTTTTTCCTTGCCTCAGTCGTCTCTTTTTCTTCTTTAACAAGTGAATTGTTATTTTCCAGCTCCTGGTCTATTTCATTTTGCAACTTATCCAACATAAACTCTAACTTCTGAAAACGTTCCTCTGTGGGTAGACTTCTGTAGAGATCACGCCCAATTTCTTTAACTGCAATGAACACACTGTCATCTAGACCACCCTCCTTTCTGACCAGCTTAATCCCACTACCCGATGCACGTTTTGAAGGACTACTTGGACCACTAATTTCAGTATCGCTACTTTCATTGTCAGAAGTGTTCGGTGTGTGCTTTGGTGAAGGCTCTACAATCTCTGTTCCCTGCTCAGAAAGGCGAGCTTTGGGGACTTGACGGAGGTTTAACAAACGAGTGCTTGTATTGATGATATGCCTGGTCAAACCTGCAGTCCTGTTAACAGATTTGGACTCTGAATCAACACGAGCAGATGCAGCTTGAGAAGTTTCCTGTCCTTCTGTTCTACAACCTCCTGCAGTTCGATCATGTCGCTTTTCAGCTCCAACACAGAAGGGTGTCTCAGCTAGACATTTTTCTTGACATTTTTTATGGCAAACGTAAGCACAGAGCATACACTGTGAAGCTGCTTTAGTCCATACCTTCTTTTTGCAGTAATCACACCAAGTTGGATTCTGAAACTGAGTATCTTGAAAGTTATGCTTGTTCTCAGTAAGAACAATTTGTCCCAAGTAAGGATCCTCTTTCTGAAGTACATTAACTTCCTCTTCCAAATGGCATTCCTTTTCTTTCTCCAGCAGAAAATTTGAATCATCTACTTCACCTTCTTTAAAGTATTTAAAGTGTAAAGCTATATCACCATAACAGAACTTTTCATTGAATCCCTTATGGGTTGTCAAATTCCGCAATGCTGTTCTAGTGACAGCTGCTTTAGGTGTAGGAGCACTCAGTCTAAATGTTCTAACATATTCCATTGATGATGTAGCTATACAGTCTAAAGCAATTTCTTCAAGTTTTATGCTTGCATATCCTAAGCAGATAAAACCACCTGCTTTGAAAGGGTCTCTGCACCACAGTGCAACATTAAGGTACTTGTGGGATCCTTCTACTTCAAATAGACAGGAGGATGTTCTTGTCTTTGGCCATCGACCTTGTCGGGCTCGATATGGAATTTCTGGTGATTCCCAAGTTCGATGATCATCTCCGCCATCTTTGTGACCACGTGCGTTTTCTGAAATTCCATCTTTTAATGCGTCTTGTTTTGGTATTGTTGCTACTTTTGATAATGTTGGGTCTTCTATTTGATCACTATTCTTTACTACTTTCTCTGTACATTTATCTCCATTACCTGAAGAAGGAGGTGGCCTCTCTGCTTTTTCAGAAGATACACCTCCAGCTTCCAACAAATTTTGAGTTTCATTAGTAGGCAAAATAGGCCTGATTTGTGGTCTAGGTGGTACAGGAGGCTTAGCACCAGAACCTTGTGACTGCTTACCCGACTGCTGTGATGCATCTAAACTCTCAAAGGTTTTTGGTGCTGCCAGTTTGGCTCCATCTTTTTGTTGCGTTTTTGATGTTGTCTGATAATTTCCTAAATGCAGTTTTCTATTCAGAATTGGAGATATGGTTCCAAGTGGTTTAGCAGCAAGTATTACTACTGAACGTTTGGGACTTGGAGTTGTTGGCATATCATCTTTTTGATCAGGTGATTCACACGCTAAGTCCTCAAATTCTGAATCAAAATCTCTGCTGTCAACATCAGCTGATACACTAACTTGGTCATCTTCTTGCTGCGCCAAGAAAGCAGAATCTTCCAATTGTCCAAATCCATCCTGTAGTGCTGAACCATGCTGATTATACCCAACAGGCCTTTCATAAAAAACCAAGACTTTGTCCCCAGCTTGCCTAATAAGCTTCAACACTTGGACAGTTGATGTGATTTTAACACCTATGAAGAAAGATAAAAATGTTAAACTCGAAACATATGATGATAATCTAAAAAAAGCAAAAGTCCAAAAATGTCTACACATACTTCTACAGCCTTAACAGTGATTGATAGGATTATCACTAAGAGGAAGTAAAGCAATTATGACAGAAGAGCTAAAATGAAATGTAACAGTTGGATCTCTCTAATTTTATCCATAGTAATACATCATTTCAGGACTTGGAAATGATACTAACATGCACAGTTCAGTTTTCAGTAGTTAACCGCTTTTTGAGTAGTTAAAATACATTTACAATGAAACGTTTATTCACCTTTATGTTGGCTTCTACCCAGCAGAACGTAATAAATATGCAAGAGAAATGATCAAGTGAGTAACCTTAAGTGCAATAAATAAGCGTTTGTATTTATTAAGTGATTTGGCACATGTAATTGTTGAGAACAGCAGTCTAATTGAAATCTAAGCAGAAACGCCCTTCCTGTTTGCAAAACAATGCTTATTTTGAAAGCTGACATATTACTCACTGCCAATGGCTAGAAGTCTGTCACCCCTCTGTAGATCAGCAGCTGCTGCAGGTGAGTTTGGCGTAACTGTTTCGATAACAACATGCCCGGCATCATCTTCCTTGGACTGCACAAGGCGGAGCGTGAGGCCCACACTTTGCAGATTCCCTTTCACTAGCTCGGCCTAAAGAGAAGAAAGTTAAAAGTCAGAGGATGGTGATGGTGTGGACTTTAAGGACTCATAGGCACTAATGAGTTCGCTGAACTGAAATTATACAACTGATGTTGTGATAACTATCGCTTTGTATACACTACAATTATGTTATAAAACCCATTACTATCAGTATCTCTCCTGCAGTCTACACAAGCAGTATCCAGGGTGAGAAAGATATTATGGTCATGTGTGTTACTAAAACTTATGTAACACAAACCTAAGACAAAATAAAACACTTATTTGTCTAAGAAGCTTCATGAAAAACCAAGAACAATTTCCTCATTTATATTCCTTGACACAGTAAACACAAGATAAATTTCAATTGCAATCTCAAATAATACTTAAAATAATGTCTGAGACAATCTCGGTAGTAGAGTTCCACCTTGTCCATTTCACACACAGACTTCCAAGTTACAAGATCTTTATTGAAGAATATATCAAGATTGTGACCAATTGTTTATATACTTCAATATTAACAGATTTTTTGCAATCTTTTTCTTTATTCTTTAAGAACTGGCTGTATTAAGTGCATTTTTCTTCCCCTAAAGAATATATCCTTTGGACTCTTTCAAATGACTGCCTACTCTATCGTTCTGCTGAAGTTTGCTTTTTTTTTTTTTAACACTTACTATTATTCTGAAGCTCAGGGACAGACACTGTTTGTTGAAAGCAGGAATATTTCTATTTGGTTTCAGTTTACTGAGTTCAGGTAGACAGACTTCTCCATCCTTCTGCATTTACTTGTTGCTATTCAATTGTCCATGTTCACACTGTCTGGAAGTTGATCTGTCTCTTTCGAGGATGTGTTTGCTTGCTTAGTTTTGTTCAGTGGCATTTCACAAGTGAAATGAATTGACTGTGTTTGGGTACATGACTCTCCTTGGCTATATAGCTCTCATTCCTTGGTCATAACCATATAAAAACACTTCTACCTTTGTTAATTGTTTACAGAGGTAGAATTGCTACCCAATTAACAGTATGCACAATATCAACATAGAAAGTTAATGCAGGTTTGCTTTAAACTCTAAGTTTTGTCAACTAGTTTCTGTATTTTCCACTCTCACTAGAGATGCTTTCTCTTTCAAATTTTGTTAACTTAATGCAAGTGCCAAAAATCTATGCATGAACAACAAGATCTAACACAAGCTTAATTGCATTCCCCAGACTTCTACAACACAAAAATCCTTTATAGAAGCAATCGGTATTTATTTGTCTGTTGTTTTCCTTTTTCAGGTTATTACCATTCAAAAGAAACTGATATGCAATATACTAACTCAAACATTGCTACAAAGCATAGAAGAGTAAAAAATCACAAGTTGTGGAAGAGAAACTTCTTAAATTAAAAAATATTAGTCTTTGGTTACAATTAATGCAGGAACAAGTTTAACATTTCAACTGTCAAGAACAATAGTAGCAAACAAACCTGCAACAAAAATTCCTTCAACAGTCAACATTCTCTGTGTAATGCACCTCTGCATATTACCACCAGATGAGGAGGCCATTGCTTCTGGGATTTGCCACAGACTCTGAAGAACTTAACTCTCACTTTTACTGTAACAACTCCTTTGAAAGTCCTGCTCTATGTATGGATTGGAAAAAAACTCCCAGATCTTTGTGTCTGAATAGATAAAGCTATGATCATGAAGATAAGAAAGGGAACTTCTCTCACTTCAGAAACTCTGAAGCACATACAAAAAGCAAAACCGTACGCATTTTTTGCTCAACTTTTCATTAGTCCAGTGAAGTGCAGGAAATAAATTTATCTCTGGTGGAGAGAAAAAAAAAACAAAGAACACCACAATAATTCTGCTCTTAACAGTAAGTTATTCATGTAATGCAGTTAGGCTCCTTTACGGATATATCTATTTTGATGATACATAGATTATACATAGTTTCTTCCTAAGTCTTACAAAGGCTTGGATCTTCACCCCCAGAACTGGACTAATTAAATAAAACACAACAATTTTAAGTCATAAGAAGCCTGCTTAATGCTGTGTCTCTAAAAAACAAACACTGCTGTAAGTTTCCTTGATGGTCACCGTAATATTTTCATAGGAGCTGCCTCATCAAATCTACCTTTACTTTTTCTCACCCTTTCAAAGAGCAGCTCAGAGAAGCAATAGCCTTTCAAAACACTTGTTCTTCAGAAAATCAGAAAGAAATAAGCTCTCTTCAATAAACAACATCACATGGAAAAACAGAGTCTTGCAACTCCCAGCGCCTGAAAAAGGCAGCAAGGACCTCTAACAACTGCTGCTACTTGCAAATCATAGCAGACTACATGATGAGTAAAAGAGAGGAGAAAAGGGCATACTTAGATGGTAAAAGCAAAAAAAGTTACCAACATTTCATTCTTACAGAGTTCATCAATATAGATCCTTATCCTTTTAAGCTTCCTTTGATTCAAGGACTTCTTTGAGCAGCTCTCAACAGTGGTCTGACATAGCAATGCAAATGCTCTGCTTTAAGAGAGGAGAAACCTCAGAGGTGATTCCCAGCATTTCACTCTTCCCTCTTCTCACAAGCCAGACCACATAAAAGCAGCCAGAGACAGCCGTGACCCAAAGACACTTAGGTATCTCAACTCATTTGGCTTCGATGAAGGAACACCAACTGTTTATCATAATGTGCATGAATCACTTGTGGCGAGGAGACATGCAATATCCTAATGGTATCTGAGGGAAAATCTGTTTTTGGAAGGAGAAGGTCTTTGAACATAGCAGGCCAAGTTAATAAAACGTTGAGATGAACTTTGGCACAGTCACAAAATTTCTCACAGAGTAAACCGGTTTTATGTATTGACCCAAACCAGATGAACAGTTCTCTTGATTCATTTTTCTCCCTCTACTTCTGAAAATTCACCAAATGCCAGCACCCCTCACACCTCCAGCTCTCTGCAAGCACAGCTCAATGCTGCTTCAAGCTTTCCAGAGCACTCTCTGGGCCAGAAATTAAACTCACAAAAACCCCAGCAGTATCTTTGTATGCCCAGCATGGCTATGCTACACCCCAGCTAAAACATAAGAAGCATGAAGAATCTAAAATCTACTGGAAACTGAAACATCAGAAGCTAAGAAGTCAGGTAAATGACAGAGCAGGTATTACAGAATTGCTGACAATAAAAGGACAATTATTTAAAGGAAACTTGTACCAAGGGAGAAAAATTAACGACAATGTTTCGGAGAAAAAAAAATTAAAACAATTAGCTTGAATTAAATATTGAATCTAATTTACTTTGATTTAATAGCTCTGTTTTACTAGTTCCCGAAAACCTTCTACTGTAGTTGCTTCAACAAGGTGCAAGATCGTAGATAAAATGACATGCTGGTTAGCGAAAGACATGCAAAGTAATTTATACTGGAAGTGTTATAACTAAATTATGTCATAAATTTGGGCATTTTTAATTAAAAGTAAACATTCCCCAGACTCTTTATGATAAAATTAAGACACTGCAGAACAGGAATGACTATTGCAAAGCCAAAGAGTAAATAATATCCTCAGTGTTTTATTATTCAAGTACAAAAAATGAAGTGAGGACAAGACTTCCACTTAGTTTTAAATTAATATAACAGTTTGATGTGCAGCTGTGGATACCTGACTTTTAGAGAACAAAGTGTATAAGCATTGATTTCACACTGAAGGCTTCAGTTCATTTATATGCTTAAGCACATGAGCCAATCTAGAGCATAACTCCTCCAATACTTTCTGTTCTGTAGAGGAAGTGTGTTCTGGAAACACAATGCAGCAGCAGATTACTTTGTGTCTCACAGTTTTACCCTACCCCAACCTCCCCATTTTGAGAACCCAAGGGATGTTCATGAAAATCATCTTTAAACATACCAATACTGAACTTCACAGCAACAGAATATGAATTCAGATATTTATACAATTTACACAAAATTTAGATACAAACTATTTACAAAATAGAAAATACAAAATACAGGAAGTCTTACCTTAGTGATTTATATCAACTAAAGATTAATAGTTCCACAAATACTTCTTGGTCATTATCAGTGGTATATAACATGCTACATATGTAAATGAAACATCACTTTCTATGTTGGATTGCAGATAAATGCTTAATTTTTTCCAACTCATGAGAGTTACTATGAAGGATCTTGTGTGTTCTTGGAAGGATGGTCTAATGTATTTGTGAGAAAAAGTAGAATTAAAATGTCCACAAATGTGCCTATAAAGTATTACAGTGACCCCTGCACAGAGAGGAAAGGAAGGAATATTTCATGTAAAAAAAAATAACATTAAAGAACAAAACTGGGAAGCAGTTGCTTCTATTCAGAAGACTCATAGTATTAAAAATGTTTTTGGTGTATATTCTGTCAAATATGAACTTTCACATTCCTGTTTGATCAGCCCTACTACAGAAATCTGTTGTTATATGACCTACATGGTAAATTGATTGCTAGCTTACTTATATGTGCAAGATCAGACAGCGGAAAAAAGCAGGGATCACAGAACTCATGAAATATTCCTCAGAAAACAAAAATAAGGCAATGTTCTGAAAGGTTTGCAATCTAAGCACCAATTGTCTGATGTAGATATTGACCAAGGAACCCGTGATGACAGACTCTTTAGATTCCCAGGCATAGAGACAACTCTAAACAACAGAAAGAGGATAAAGTTTGCTGAGCATTTGAGAGTTAGCCTTGTTCCAGGAATGCTTAAATAGCTCAGCAGTCGATACAGTATGTATTGATCAACAACAATTATAACCTAGGTTCACTACTATCATGTCTTATGTGCCTATAAATGTACTGATTGCACGGTCGCATGGAAATTCATAAAAAATTCAGAAACTTGTAATTTAGTCTGGAACTTCCAAGTGATTCTCTGGGTAGTAATGCTTTCTAATATACAAAAAAAAAATACAAAATCCAGAACAACAGAAAACAAGTAGCGCACAGGAACTACACAGACATTTCAAATGGTCCTCCTGCTCATTTCTATTCTAAGCTGTGACCCCTGATCCAGGGGTCAGCCCATCCTATGCATGACCTGCACTCAGCTTCTCCATTTTTTCCCTCCACTTAGAGCAGTTTACATACCTGAATGCTGTATTTACATTTAGGACAGGGTAAGCTGTCACTGGTCTGAATTATTCAGGTATATTGATATCACAGTCCTGTAGGGCAGCATGGTCCTACATTCAATCACACTGACGCTGTATCTACAATTTGTACTGTTTTCCTCTTTCTCCTCTTGACCGTTCCAAATGTCCTTATAATACAGAATTCTATTCCAGCTGCTAGGAAGAATCAGTCATAGAAAACAGATATCAATTGCCGGCCACAATTAATAACTAACTGATTAACAAACAGGCAACTCTAACCAAACAAATCTCAGGAAATACAAAGAGGTCAGGAGTAATGATGGAAAATTCAATGAAGTGAAAACACTCAGGCAAACCTAAAATCTGCCTGAAAAATAACAGTTTCAGAGCAAAAGCCATTTATACTGGAAGCAATTTTCAAGAGACAACTTCCTATGAACAGATGTGATTTTCAAGCATTTGCCCCACTAAAAAAAAAAAGAAATAACACTATCAATAAAGGAATCTGTGCAGCAAATGTGTCACAAAGAGAAATAGGGGCTACCAGCAGTGGAATCACTGCATAATTACTGCTAACTTTGCTTTTTGTGGAGCATCAGAAACAAGAGCGTTCTCACGGTGACAGAAACAGTGAAAAGAACCTTTGCTTGTAATTCTTCTGGTTCTGCAAATAACAATCAGTGGACATGGACAGATAGACAACCACATCAAACTAAGGCTGCAATGCAATCCACATTTTTCTTTAGGGAAGAAGGTAAATTTATTTTTACTTGTTCTGCTATGTAGAAATTCAGTGGGCTTCACTGTTTTCTGTACTACATCACTTCTTTTAAATTGCAAGTTGTGCATGTGTCTAACTTTACCATCACACAGCATTTGTCTGGAATCATAATGGCATTTCACAACAGTGAAGTTAAACAACTGCATGCCTACCCAATGACCACAGAAAACATTTGTCTCCAGCAAGGAACAGAACAAGCTAGGTACTGCACAAAGCAAGAAGCTTCATGTTATTTTCCCTCAGCTCTTCTGATGTATTGCACTTTCCTGAACCAACACTAACCTGTCCTTGCCAATCATGCAGGGAAGCGGGCTACATGACATGCAAACAGTAAGCTGCTCAGCAATTATCTTCTATTGCTGAGGCGTTCTCACTGAACAGTAATTACATGAGTTGAACAGAGGAGTTAAAGACAAACAAGGCATTGGAAAACCTGCATTTAACTTGGAAGTGTGAGAGGCAGGTACAAACTGCCCTTCGGTTCTACGCGCAGCACTTCTTTGGAGAGCACTTTTGTACAAACACCGACGTAGCTCTTCTTTAAGTGCTCTGACGCACTGACATCCTTTTAGTCTTTATTAAACCCAACTGCATCACCATCCTTTGGCCCAGAAAAAAAAAAATGGAAAAGATCAACTTTCCCAAATTTTGCATCACCAATCACGTCTTTGATGGAAAAAAAGGTTTCCTCCGGTATTGCTTCAGGATGACTCAGTTATATGAATATTTAGTAAAATTTTCAGGCAGACTAATAGAAAACACTGAAATAAGCTTACTGAAAGTGCTTATTAAAGAACAAGATGACTGCTAACACTGCGTGCAACACAATCAATGGAAAGTTTACCTTGCTTATGGCTTCCTTCGTGTAAATTGGTTTAAATTGTTGCACTGCAAATTACAGATACATGAGATTAATGAGAATGGAAGAGCACTTTGAATACATACACAGAAGAGAAAGTTCTGGGGGTTTGTTCATCACTCCAGAAGTAGAGAAATAAATGAAAAACACATTCAAGTACATATATTAGAAATATATTAGAACAGCTAGTAATTACTTCTGTTTATATTAGAACTGGTCCTTATCAAACAATTTAATTAATCTTCATGTAACAAAGGCCAATTATTAGAACATAGAGTACAAGTTCTTTATAATGACACTGCAGAGAGTTTTCTGCTTCACACAGATACTGCTGGCATATAGCAGCTAATGGCATCAGTCTGATTTCCTATGTGGATACTGCCATCAAAACTAAAAATATGGAAAAGTTATTATGCACTGTCCACACAGTAACATGTATCACAGATGGGAGCTTTCACGGAAATTAAACCTACAACACTGCTTTCTAGCACATATGAATCGTAATTCTTAGCTCTCACTAAAGGGCTCAGAAGTTACATTTTAAATGAATGAGCACATTATTTATAGGTTTATTTTATTCTGGAACACGAGAGTTTTCTTCACAGCAGTGATAATTTCAGAAGGTCACATCTGGAGTACAGCACACTTTCTGAAGAGAGCAGGAACTTCATAAATACTTCTCACCTGGGAGGTTCAAGGTAGGAGCATTGGAATTTGGGCCAAAACTGCCCTGAGGAAGAGCTGGGTCCTGCAGGGCAGCAGCAGGGCACTCAGCCAGCCCCAGGACAGGCCAGGGCTCTGCCATCCCTACCACCAGGCTCCAGCACTGTGCACTGCTCCTGCTGCCATCAGTTGTAAATAGGTTCTAACGGCAGGCTTCATGACAAAAAGGGAGGAAGTCAAGCAGTGTTATTTGAATTACTAAAAGTCAGATGTTTAAACATTTACTTACCCAAGAGAGTAAAAAGATGTAAAGACACACAGTCTTACCAGCAGACTACTGCATTTTCTGGTAACACAAGTTACACCTTTACAACACTAACACAGCCTAAGCAACAGTGACCTGACATGTATCCAGAGCCAGCATACTTAGACAATTTAAAACAACATATGACTTGAGGGAAATCACAGCTTGTGATTTCTGTACCCAGTACTCACATCACTTTCTCAACAACTGCTACATTTTCCATCAATATTAACAAATGCCTAAATTGCTATTACAGAGAAATGCAAACCAACATCCCATATGACCTGATCACCTTTCAGGCTCCCACATTCTCACAAAAGTGGCTAAGCCCAAAGGAACTATAGGAGATACAATAATGTGATTTATCATTATAACAGCTCTTCAGAGGTTAAGCAGGGGATCCATCTGGACCAAACTGAGTTCCTGTTACATACATTGTCCCCAGCCTGCTATTACCTGGTAAAATCAGATCAGTTTACTGATGAAATGCTACAGTGTCAGCAACAGAAAAGCTGGGGATCTGTGTCCAGTCTGTGCTGAATAATTACTGCAAGAAGACCAAGCTTTAGTATATGATAATCTTTATGTAGAACAGAATCTACACCACATCTAGTGCAAACTTAATTAAGTTCCAGAAAAAACACTGCAGTATAAACGTAACTAAATAAACAGTAAAGATTTCCAGGACCATACATCTATTTCTGGTTATTTTGTTGAACACATCACATCAGATCAATTTGTTTATGGTTATAGGGCACAAGTTGCTGGCAGGCAGTGAAACAGGAGCTTGCTGTCACATCTAATTAGTCACACCAAGACAACAGCACACCTACATGCCACATTTTCATACAGTTACCATTCATCACTTAAGAAAATTGCCACAGCTATAAACTGAAAAGGTCTTCACACCAAGTCAAATACTGACAATTCATTGTGCAAAAGAAATCAATACCTAGCAATATTTGTTTTGCACTTGAAACATTTTCAGAATTTTCCTCCTCCCGAACACACAAAAATCTCCTCCCAGTCTGTCAGAAGAGCAATTTAGAAACTGAATGCTAGCAGCAAGCAGAATCAATGCACCAGCAAACTTTGGTGCCCAACTTTTACAAGTGCTTCATGAAGATCCAAAGGTCTGAGGTTTTCATTCATGTTGTGTTTTTCTCTCAGTGAAATCAGCAGGATCATACGCTTGGAAGGATTTGTTCCCTGTAGACAGATGTCTCAGAGGCAATAAAATAGAACTCGGATAACTAATTTAGACAATTACAAGCCCAATTACAATGGGTTCCCACTGAAACAACCCCAAAATAAGAAAAGAAATAATACTTTAAAAGCAAACGCAACTACATCACCAAGATTTTTGTCAAACATTTAAGAACCAAACTGCCTGTTATCTTAAAGCTTTGTCAAAATTCTTGCAGAAATCTCTCCATCAACTCACTCAGTCCCTATTAATTTCTGAAGGTAGCAAAGCATGAGAATTATCACAACAGATAAAGAAAGATAAACAAAAAATAAAAGCCGCACACATTTGAGATACCATATTGCCACTGAAGCATACAAAGGTGCCAAAATTGTATTCTTCCAGAAATAGCTCACTAGGAGACAAAGAGAAAATGAAAGAGGAGTAGGACACCATCAGAAATAGAACTAACAGCTCACGCCTTCCAATTGGCTTTTGAAATATTCTTTTGCTCATGGAATAAACATATACCAATTCCACACCTTCCTACGGAAAGTGAAAAAACAAATAGGAAATTGCCAGGTCTAAAAGCCTTTCATTTTTACTTTTGTGCTCACCACAACTTCCCATACTTTGGTAATTATTTTTAAATTAACAACAGATTTTACTGATAGCCAGTGAAATACAGAAGAAGAATACCCAGCAGGTTTCATAACACATTATCAACCTATTTCAATTTCCCCTTCTCTCCTACGCCACCAGAGAGGTTTGTTCAGGGCCGCCATGGATTAGCTGAGGAAGAATTTACAACTCATTCCCCATTCAACTTAAAAAATGAACAAAGATTTATCCAATACCACAGGATTCTTGAGGAATACATGTGTTTTCAAAAGAATATATTTAACAAGGGGCAGAGAAGACTGTAAAACGCATGTCCATGACAAGATTTACTAAGGAAAGCTTTTATTTTTCATATTAAAGTAGCAATTATTTATTTGTTCTACTTCTTACTGGGATAGATAATGCATGAAAACACTTTTTTCTTTAAGGTTTCTCAAGTTATGCATAAATATTTAAGATTTAATTATTTCAGTGAACATTATCAAACAAATAAGATACTGAATATGCATTGAAGAAGTTGACTGAGACATCCTATGCAAAAAAAACCTAAGTATTTGATATGAGCCTACGGTGCTATACTTCCATGACCAACACAGAAGATCTGCTGGCAGACAAAGACAAGACAGCAGCACTGCTTGCATGCAGAATAGAGTGCACATGGGACTCTCAGCAGCCAAAGGCTGCAACCCTACCAAGTGCTACACTGTGATTTAAGAGCTCCCCGAAAATTCTCCCCAAGAAAGATTAGCTTACCTTAACAACACATCCAGTACAAAATATTCCAACTCTGTTTCTTATTTAAATTGGTACCACCAAAGTACTATTTTAAAAGTTAGTTGTCAATAAAGTGGACTGTGAACTGAAAACAGAACTACTAAAGTATGCAAAAGTTTAGTGCAGGCACAAGTTAAAAATACATCTATATATACACATACATATATACATATTTTTAACAGTGAAGCCATAAACAAACACATTTTCTGACCATAAGAACAAGCTAAGTTAAAAATCCTGATAATAAAAACAGGACTTGAAAACCTAAGGATGATCGAAATTAGAGCCACATAGACGACTAAACGTGCATTGTGACTAATGATGAAATTGCTTATGGTAATAAAGCAAAAAAAAAAAGTAAAAGAGATGAAATGTCTTACAATAAAAACATCAGGATGAAAAGCTACAAACTTACTCCTTAACATGCTCAAAATTCTTAATAGCTGCTTCATCCTCGGGTGTATTTCATGAGAGTAAAAGATGCGTTAAGAAAACTTTCATCTCTGAAATGTTCTTGAAAGCTTAAGTAAAACGTAGCCAGGAAATTATTTTTAGTCATGTATTGGGGGTGGGGAAGGGTAACACCACCACATCTATGCAGTGGACGGGAAGAAAAATGGAGAGAAAATAATCAGCTTGGACTGAGAACTGCTGCCTGCAAGTCCACGTGTGAGGTATGGTGGCAAACTCCCATAGCTTTTCCTGCTGCAGACCACTGGTTATTAAAACTATGTACACTAACTACTCAAAAAGCTACACCTCAGACTTGCATTTTTAAGTACCCGTTCATACACAATGTTATCCTTTGGTAATGACCATCACACAAATATTACAATCCAGACTGCTGGAGAAAGGTATAAAGAATTCTTTTTTTTTTTTTGTGAGACATACAATTTGGGAAGATAAAACAAAACTGTCAGTGTGGTGCTTTCTTCTTTTTCTTTAATTTTAAACTTAGAAATCTGCTAGCCTTCAGTGTCAGAAGAAAATCCTAATGAATAAACATGTGTTTTCATCATGCACAGCTTGACCTTCTCCGTGAACTCTAGAAGTTCAAAAAGAGCCTTTTGCTTTACATATTTGAGCACCATTGCAAGAAGAATCCCAGAAGATAACTTGAGCTGCTAGTTCTACACTAAGTCACACAAATACCAAAATGGACTTAATTTCATTGTTTGTTTTCTGTTGTTGCTTTTATTTATTTATTTTTGCCATTTTTAAACAAGAATACGCATCTGAGTTGAACTGAAAAAAGTATTGTGCACATGTTGGGTTGGTGGTTTGGCAAAATCAACAGATCTCTTTGCTCCACTTCATTATTTTTTGAGCTTGCAAAAGAGAGTGTATTCTGTCCTCTTCCAGTGCACCAACAGGTTTCCAGTCCCAGCTGTCCAAACAAAATCCAAAATGAAACTAATCTCTGTAAAAAGTGTGATCCTAGCTAGAGAGAAGTTCTTCATAGTAAGTGTGGTATACTTTCTTTTCACTTATTAGATCTAAGAGAATGCTGCTTCAGTGACCTTTTACAAATTTCTTTCCTCCTGGCAGCTATTTTTACAGTTCAGGAATTAATTACAAGCCTTGGTTACCTCAATCACATGTAGCCAAGATTGTGGTTCCTAATGCACATCTACAGATCAATTGGCAAGGATATGATCATCTTTGCTCACAACAGCAGCCAACAGTTCATTCCTCATTATTACAAACATATTTCCGGAAAATGTTATTTCAGATTCCTCTCCAACAGCTAAAGCTTCAGAACTATTGTGGAAGTAGAAACATTTAACAATTTTGCTTTTCCTTGCTTTGATAAAAAAATATTCTTTGTTCAGATATTGTCTGCAAGGAATGAAAATCCATCATAGATGTTTCCATGCTTTGGTCAAACATCCCCTGCAGTCAGAGTGGAAATTAAACAAGAATATCATATATTTATTGTTTCCTCTGTCTAGTAGATTTGCTAAGAGTTTTTAGGCTAGAACCACCTCCTGCCTGGGCTATCTGGAGTACAAAGAAACATTACTCTGAGTTATTGGTATAGAAATACTACTAGAATGGCCCAAAGTAAAAAGAGTGATTTAGTCTAAAGTAGACTGAATGAATTCAACAGCCCTCTCGCTACCTGGAAGGACCAGATTACGTCTTAGATCTTTTCCACTCTGCACTACCTTGGCTCTAGTCTAATAACTAGACATTGTCCAGCTAGAGTTTGATCTTGTTTGGAACTATACATTTATGTACTGATATTATATATTAAACAGTAGAAATACTGACTACAGCAGAAAAACCGGCCCAGTTTCAAACAGTTATATATAGAATTGCCATAGTCAGTATTTCTGCTGTTTAATGTTCTTGATAGTATAACTACAACTATCATTGAGTTTCTATAACCTATAGGTAATATGTACAATAACTAGGCACATTAAAAGATTCCACACTAGCCAAATATTTACAGCTGTTGTACTCCCATGACCTTATTACTTTTATGACTTTGGTGGTGGTTTTAGCCTCATTAGATGTTCTTTGGTCTGTTTATGCAGCTATTCATCATCACACCTGATCTCCTGTACCACATTAACAGGTATTATTTGCTCTCCCTTAATACTTCACCTGCTTTCTTTTAATAATTAACAGATATTACATCCGTAAGTCCTGTTTAGAGAACCTCCTAGTACCTTGAAATTTTCCAGTAAGGGAAATATCCAAAGAAATTCTGGCTAAGTGTTTTCACAAGTCATCCATTTTACCTGACTGACAAGACTGCTCAGCTAACAGAGCTCATACCACTGCCCCCTAAACCCCCTCNNCCCCCCCCCCCACTGAATTATTTTACTCCCAACACATCCTACTTTATTATGATAGCACTGAATCTTCCCAGGGCAAAACTGTGCCTGAACTCTTGCTTTTTGACACTCTACATTAAGACACCCTTAAAACAAACTGCCAGTAATCAACATCAATTCTTAGCTCTTCCCTTACTTGTCTGCATTTTTAAGCAGGACAGCAAAGCTAAGGAAACTCAAACACTGGGCTTCACCCCTTCATAGTAATGCAACAGCTCAAAAACACAATAAAGAGCTTCCAAAGCAAATGTTAACTGCTTTATTTTAGATATAGTATGAAACAAGGTCACCTAAACAGAAGAACACACTCATCCGCATGCCATCAATACTTGCTTCTTTTCGCTTTAGAGCAATTTTGTGGGATTTGTGTTAAACATACAGGATCTATTCCCTTTTGCCTTTTTTTCCCCTTCTTGCCCTTCTTTCTCTCTCCTCAAATACTTATCATATGCAGCTAGAGCACTCCAAGGTTTTTCTCCCATGCTGATTTGCAAAATGCTTTTTTTCAAGTCTTTACTGTAAAGGACAAGCAGCTTACTTTACTGCCATCCCACAGGACCAAGATTTGCCAGTGCCTCTGCTGCACCTCCATTACTTACTACGCTCTTCATGAAAAACAAGGGAAAAAACTGGATAACTTTTAACAAGTTATCATCTTGACGAGGTTTACAATATAAACTCTATGGTTTTTCAGCTCACTCAAAAGACAAAAGAGATAGCAGCAGCAAACCACCAGCATGGAATTTGCAATTTAAGAGTTATTTAAAGCATATGCCTGCATTTGCTTTTTATTTCCGATCAGATATGTGCTTAAAGGCTGAGCTTCCCATGGCCCCTGCTACTTTAAATGTGATTTGCATCACAAAGGGCTCCTCCAACCCAAGAGCTAACCCCTACCACACTCTGCTGCTTGTGGTCAGCTTCATTTATGGTCTATAGACAGGTCTCAAATTCAAACCTCTGGGTAGAAGAACGTTACACATCATCTATTAAAGTCCCTGTCACAGGGCTCATCTCATATCCCCTTAGAACAGGTTATGTTGCTCAAATCAGTGTTGACTCCACATTTCACAGAAGCACCAAGAGGCTGAATGTATAAGTTACTTGTTACACAGGTAACTTGTTCCATTACAGAAATCTTACTGTGTATGTGTATTTTTGTTTCTACTTAACCAGAAAGGTCCATCAGCTTTGAGACCAACGGAAATCATCAGTTAAGAGGAGGCTAGAGAAGATTAAAATGCTTGGCTGTGTTAGGAAGTTGCGAACACTGTATTCCTAAGCTTACTTACATAACTATGAATTACAGTCTAAGTATTTTGTGTTTACAAGCTGTTGTACAGCCTGTTCTAGCTTTACTCCCACAGATGTGTGATTTAACTACCTGTGAACCCAGAAACAAATTTCTGCAATTGCTCTGCTAACCATCACCCTTCCATCTCTTGAGTGACTTCTACAAGATCAGAGCTTTAAGTTTAAATGAGTCCCCGGTAAGTCCAGGTCAATGTCTCATGAGTCAAGTTACTGTAACTGTAACAATCTGCATTTTTAAACATACGGTCAATTCGCTATCCAAAAGACCATCATTTTTATATTCAGATATGAAATGGTTTTGTAACTAGAAACAATAGAATCCAAGCTTTCTGGATATCCAACCTCAGATTTCTAGAGGCTTTTTTGTGCTTGTTTTCTTCCTTCAGCTAAAGAAAATATATAGCTTCAATTAACATCAAATGGATCTGAGGGTGCGCAGACATTATATTTGTCCCAAGCTAAACACCTAAAAATGGAAACAGATGACGTTAGTAAAAATCTGAAGACACTGACTTTTGGTTAAGATATTTGTAAAGACATAATAGTTCAAAGAATCTATTTATCTTACCTACAGTTTAATGGAGTCAGCCTTTTAATAGCCTGCATTAAAGGAAATGCTCCGTTTTTTATACGATGACTCACTTCTGATTACTTCTGATGCATAGGTGTCCTTTGCAGAGTATCAGGCTGCTCTGCCTAACCTTAGTACACTGAAATGACCTTTTAGTCATTTTATTTGCGTGATGGGAAGCAGCAATCGCATTTTTGATCCTCCAGGCTTTTGTAGGGCAACTGATATGCTGCCCACCTGCATTATTTTCTCATTTCTGTCTGCCACAGTTTAGAGCCTTTGGAGAACACACACCCCATCTGCATTACAAAAGGCCTGCCTATTTTTTTTTCCCCCAATACCAAAAGTATTTTAAAAAACAGTAGTTCTAAGCAAATGGAAGAAGAACCACTTGTGTACTATTCATCAGAGCATGTGCTTTTGCCCTCAAAAGCAGATTTCTCTCCTGTTATTCTACACACAGAAAACCACCACAGTACTGTAACTAGGGACAACGATAATGACAACACATACTCCAAACACTATCCTCATTCAACGTGCAACCTCCACTGAGCTACACCCTGCAAGACCTGTAAGAGACTTAACACCAAGAGACAAGCATCTAAAATCTGCTTTGGCCTGTGACTACAGGAAAAAAGAATGCAAAAAATGAATAGTCAATTTGAGATAATGTTCAGTGAAATAATTACAGCATTCCAGAAAGGTGAGACCAACCCATGTAACAACACAGCACCTCGAGTCCAAGAATTTGAACTACTTAACTCATTTGACTTCATAAAGATAGCAACATGACATAAGACTGTATTCAGAATAAGGAATTCCTCCCACAAAATTAAAGGCTTTCTTTGCAGCCATTCAGTAGTTTAAAGCCCTGTATTTTGACACTTCAACCACAATTTCAGACCACTACGTATCAACTGTCTGTGGGGTATGAACACTCATTTTTCTTCTATGGAAGGACATTAAGTACCTATATTAAAGAATAGCAGGTTCTTTAATGAAATCTTTAATTCTGAAATTATTGTACTATATATAATTAATTAAATGCCAATTAATTGAATAAGGATATTTTCAGAAACCTTCATTCAAATTTCTTCCTGGCTTTTCGCCTGACTGTACTTGTTTAATCTAATGTAATTTTTGTATTTACACGAAGTACAGCAGCAAGGAGAATCAAACCTAAGTGCCAAGATTTCATCTACTAACGAGTACTTTAAGTATGTATTAATGTACGTACTTAAAACATTCAGGAAGATTTGGATACCATCTCTCTAAAGCTCATTAGCAGAGAATGGTAGCTGCTGAAATCCAGACAGGAACACAGATGTACAGGGTCATTACTGGGTAAGAAATCTGAATTACACAGAACCAGAGAAGAGATTGATGCTCATCACTACTTAAAATCAATATAAACAGCTGTGCTTATGCACATCATCCTTCTAAGTGTACAACATTTAAAGCAAAGTAGATGAGCAAAAGTAGTACACCCTCAGGTCACATACTCACCAGGCAGACAATAGCCCATGTCTAATACTTCAATTGTTATTGATGGATAGTCAGACCCCTACTGTAATTTAGTGACTCTTCAAATTAAAGACTCAGTTCTATAACCATTTCCATGAATCCAGACAAGCAAAAGATTGCTTGAGAGATCAACTTCACACAAATTGCCACATTTTAAATTGATAAAAAAGTTTCAGTATAATGTTTCTCAGTTTATGTCTTGAATATGAAACACTTGGTCAGTCAGCCAGCTGGTAAAAGAAACTCCATGTGATAATTCCTTTTGAAGTCCATAGTCATTTTTTTTTTTTCCTCCATGTGTTTCAGAGGAAAAGGATTAAACCTGAATACGCCTAAGTGACAAAGAACACTTTGGGATGAATGTGATGCCAGTAAAAGGTCTGACTTCTAAAAAAAAAAATTATATTTTCCAAAATGCATGTTAGAACTTCTGGTTTTAAAGAGTTTGGTAGTCACCTATCCAAAAATAACACTGTCACCACGCCCCACAGCCAAACAACTACTTGTGGAGATTATGACCCTCAGTAAGAAGATCTTGCACAGATTTACTCATAAAAGAGCATTTCAAAGGAAGTAGAGCCCTGAACCTGCCACTCTCATCCCCCCCCTTCCCCATTCCAGCCATGTGCAGCAGCCACCAGCACAGCTGCTGGCTCCCCAGCTGCAGAACTTCACAACAGGACCAAACTACATCGTTTAGAAAGTCATTCCCAAAATATACTAAATTGCCCAGAAACCATTTTGTTTACTCTGGTCAATAAAACACTGTTATCTCTCTTACAATAGGCCACACTGTTTACACAAACAAAGTTAGCTCTCATGCATCAGCTATTTATTTATTTAGCAAGAACAGCTATCGCTGTAAATCAGTTTCTTTGTAAATGAGAAACACAGCTGCTACAAAACCTACTTAAAACTCTTTCCCACACCCAGTATTTTGAGCAGATGAGAAGAATAAACAAAATAGATCAGCAGAGCACCAGCGATGCACTACAGCATGGTGCATGGCTTGTATTTTGCAATCATTCATAAGAAAAAGAAATGATGCTTTATTTCCTTAATAACTTTATATTTTGAATGCAAATGAAGCTGTATGATAAGAAAAGCTTACACTTACTACTCGAACGAGGTGCTAGGATATAGAAGACATGCAAGTAAAATTCAATGCAAAGAATATGTATTAGAGATTGGTAATCGTGTGAGTAATCTCTATGGAAAAAGTGAAAATGAACATTAAATGCGAAAATGAAAGTTGCTTATCAGGTCAGTAATAAGCACCAAAGGAACAGAAGAACTAATTCCTGATGAAGCTCAAAGTTTCACATACATTCTGTAGTAACCTGGAAGCATTCTGTTTTACTTTGTGATCCTTTCTCCTGATATTTTAAATTTGAAAACCAGTATGCTCATAGCAGGCCACCAGAACCCAGTACAGAATTCCAACTGCTCTGAGGAAAGCCAAGAAAGCTCACATTTCAAGCACAGCCATAGGGAGAAAGAAGGTGCACGTAGGGAATGTTACAGACCTGGATGCAGTTGATGCATTTCACACTGCCTCCTGCTGCAAGCTGTGGAGCACTCTGCATAACTCCTGATTGGTTTTTATTTACTGTTTTAGAAGCAGGCAGTATTAGGTCACAGTGTGACTGTGGCAGTGACACCTTGTTTTAGACTACCTGAATACACCTGCACCAAAAAAAAAAAGTGATTTTGCTTGCTTTTCTTTTAAAGTTCATGTGCAAGGCTCTGCAAAGCAAAGCACTATGGTGCGTTTTAACAAAAGGTCTCATTAAATCACCAAGAAGCAGAAATGTCTGAGGCCTCCAATCAAAAAAAGAGCTTAAATGTTTCAGATGAACCAGAAAAAATTCCTGATGGCCTTCAAGTTTATTTGAAAGACGGATTACAGAACATTATGTAAGGCACAAATCTCAGAACTATTCCCCATTGTACTTACAAATATTATCAAATTTTACAAGATCATGAATTTTCATAAAATGTGACATTTTGAAAAAGCTTCCCTTGCTTTAATCCTCCTCCTTTCTTTTGATAGGATTAAATGCTGAAATGGCAGACTGTTAAACAAGCAGACTGAAATGCCAACTGTGAGGCATTTAATTCTGTGTATTTACAAATTAACGTTTCACAGTTGCTTCAAATTTCGACATTATTGTTGGGTATCCTCGGGCAACTCATTTCAGAAGGTGCTGAATTTGATTTACATTATTGCTCATTTCATATTTATATGTCACTACCGGAATACTTTTAGTTTCCCTTAATCCCTGATAAAGCAAATTTGGTTTTATGAAAGGCAGAGAAATATCCCTTTGTTTTCATTAAACTGTACCAAGTAGCCTGCCCAAAGCAATTTCAGAAGTTACTGTTGTATTTATGTGTAAAAGCCCATAGCTGTCAGAATCACCTCTCACAAATAGCAAAGATCATGGCCTCTGCATCTGTGTGGATGCACACAAACTCAGAACATACTAAGGTGGATGGCACTGGCCTCGCCCCTCAGATACTTCAGTGCTGACTTCTGAATGTACAGAGAAAAGTGCAAGTAGAATTTGAAAAAATAGTATTAAAAAAACAACAGCTGAAACCCCAATAAAACTACCCTCCCCCACAAACTTCCTGCCTTTAGGAAGACTGAAGTGTGGCTACTCTTGTGGTGCAACCTGAAGGAGCCTATTACTTGAAACCAGAATTAAAGATGCCTTTCCTCAAATCCGTCTTAGATTATCTAACTTCATTATTTCATGATCAACAGCAACTACCTCGTGCTTCTGAATTTCTACTACAAAAACAATGAGGCAAAAACAAAAAGCCACAGAACAAATACATCTCCTGCAGTTAAGAACCCTTCCCCCATTATGTTACATAGTCACAAACAATAGAAAGCAATTTCTTTCCCCCCAGTCTGTAAGTGCTGATGCAAACACAAGTACAGTTCTAGCTGCAGAACACCTGTCTACTAATCCAATGTTGCTAATGCTGTCTAATGACTATATCCTATCCATAAATAATTTTCCTATATCAATGCAGTGATTAAAATTAATTCCAGCAGCAACACTTCTAATTAAGGTATTTAAGGATGTTTGCATGTCACACGGGAATGTGCCAAATCATTTCTCTGAAGTTTTATTGGTATTTCAGACTGATTTGATAAATAGCTTAGAAGCAAGAGGTATCTTTGTATTACAACAGATACTTCAGTAACAATCCAGATATGTTCATCAACACAGCACTTTCTTTCGAAAAGCAGTTTTGACATCTGCTAATATTCCATACATAATGGGATTGGATTAAAGTCTCACCAAGTTTATTATGAAGTGTTAAACCTGTCTAATCTTTTATCACTTCTACTGCATAGTAAAAAGAACAAAAACACCAGTAAGCACAGAAAGTTATAAGAATTTTCCTCAGGAACTTTGTAGAATGCTGTCTGACTCAGTGTGTGTATTCTCATGCCATGTGATACTATAACAAAACAGACACTTAACCAGAATCTACTGAATTATTTTTCATTTCAACTTAGCCTATCATTTCTCCTCCATATTTTCTGATACTCATTCTACACAGCTTTATCTCAAATAATTATTGCACAAATAGTCACTACAAGAAGGATTTAATATTAGAAAGACATTCACACAGTTGCAATTTCTCAGAAAAATAGGTTCCAAAACTAAGAATGTTCACAATATTCCTGATTCTTCACAATATTTCTGATTCGATTCAGAGACTTGGCAATTCTCTTGCTACCCAGCAAGGTCTCCTAACATTTATTTTTAACTTAACTTGTATATTTAAACTGATTTCCTAAGGAAGAGAAACACCCATGATTGTATTAGTCCTGATAAATTGTGTAGCAGTGGTTTTGCAAGGTGCTAACTTCTAGTTTCAGTATTCAACCATAATTAGGATCTTCAGAAGCACAACCCTAAAGTTAGTTTACCTTTTCAGTGGCATGAAGTTCAAGGTCGTTGAGCACAGTGAGTTCCCCATACTGACAGTGGAGCTACAGATCCAGCAGCTCACAGCAAGGAGCCTCTGCTCTCAGCAGGCAGCAGCTGGACAGTGAAGGCCTGGAACAGAGCTACTCAAGCTTCCTTATATTGCAATTCTTAGTTCTGAAGGCTGGAAAACCTGAAAACCTGCCGTTTCATTTTAGGTGCTCAAACAGAAGATGAGCTCAAGTATTTTTTTGCAATATTAAACAGCAGCCATGCATTTCCACCGATCATCAGTTTAGTTCTACTGCCATCTGCTGTCACAAACACGTCAGTGCCACGCTGCCCATTAAGAGAGAAAGGAACGCGTTCGGAAATCGCAGCTCAAGTTTACCAGTAAGTTAACACAAATCAGTTCATCCAGAGAAACAGTGTTTAATCTCTGCACTGTCACCTTACTGCTACAGGAACAACCCAGAAAGTGTGTGCAGTTTCAGACACAACTTACTCATCCAAATAACCCTCTGTTGGGGTAAAAGATCAGAATTGGGTCCAGACCCTGAAATAGCTTTCTGACTGTAAGAAATGGGTTAAAACTATGAACTGTCCAGACTACTAGGGCTGCGCTACTCCTCTTATCCTTGTGTGATCACCAAAGAGACTTCAGAGGTAGATTAAAACAAACAAGAAGAAGTTAAGCAAAATTGCTTCATTAAACAGATTTTCAGACTTTTTTTGCTTACTAAGTTATGCAACCTCTACCTCTTGATTAATACATCAATGAAATCTATGAATCTTATTAAAATCTCTCAGGATTTTTGCAATGCTTTCTGCTTTCTTTCTTTTCTTTCATGGTACAATGCTTTGGGGCTTACACAGTGTAAGCTGCCACCATTCCATCCTTTTTTTCACCCCCATACACTTTTCTTTCCCCTTTCCACTTGTACAGATGCAAACATGCAGCAAGTTTGCTCAGGGAGCCAGCACAGCTTATTCACAGCCAAACAGCCCTCACAGTGCCAGGAGCTGGTATAGACAGATATAACTCTAAATGGTTTCTGTGATGTTTGGCTGCCAAACCAGACCAGTATGCCAGCTTCTGGCTTCCTCCCTGCCTTGTGCCTTCCCTGCCCAGCTCCTGCATGCTGTGCTCAGAAAGGCACTTGCAATCAATTGCTCAAGGTGGCTAAAGGAGTAAGGACAAACCTCTACTCACCCACTGACATTTTTCATTTGATTGAGAATACAGCAGGTAAAAGAATGGGAAGTGATTGTCTTCTTGATGCTCAGTCATATACTCTTTTAGGGATAACAGTATAAGCGAGCTGAGAACATGTTTCACAGGAGTTGCCACAAGGAGTTTTAAAAACACCACAATGGGATTTAATCGCAGAGATTGAATGGGATACTCCAGATTCTGGCTTCACCAGCCAGAAAACAGTGCTGATCTCCAGAACTGCAACTAGATATAGCACAGGCTGTATTTCTCTAGATAGCTGAACTCAGACAGTAGAGGGTAAAATATGTAACACTGATTTTCATTCCAGTGATTTCTTCTTATGAAGCCAGTTGTTCAGAAGTTGTCTTTGTAATGCTTCTGTTGTACTTCCTCTTCCTCTGCTCAGCATAAGTTCAGTCTGATGACTATTACAATATCACTGACGTGAAATGTTAAGGCTCTCATACAGGGCACTTCTTGTTTTGAGGAAAAGAGGCAGTGTTCTTCCTCCCACCTACACGATAGAAATGTATTCTGCAGGCTGTGTGCTGCTAAACTCACTTTATCAAGCATGATAATAAAGGATTATTAATATTAGTATTATTTAAGCTATGCTCTATATTGGCAGACAGTTTTAAAAGTATTTTTCTTTAGCAGACATGGTAGGATTCATATGCTCTTAAAAAAAAGTTAGAGATATAGCAATTCCCTCTGGATTTTGTCAAAATGTAGGCAAAAGGAAGAGACTGGTCATGAGTTACCCTTTGAGCATGTGTTCTCAGCACTCATGTCAGAAGGGAATACACTACTGCCCAGTGAAAGACAGGTGAACCTCGTTCATTGTTTTCTAAACATTGCCTCATCTGAATGTAACAGGTCTATAAACATGTTCTAAACTGTTTCCCTAATGCAGATAGACAGTTGATACTTAATATATACAAATCAGGTATGTTTTCAAGCACAGTTGCAATAACTGAACATGATGTTATCCATACATGTCAACTTAGTCAAAATAAAAAAAAACCCTCTGGATTAAAAAGAATGTAACATTATGTTTCTGGGCTTTCTTCCTGCTATGTCACCCATTTGACATTTTGGCCCAGAAGGTACACTCTGTCTAGGCAGTGTAGGACCATAAGACATACTGCAACATACAAAGATCATAAACATTTTACCGTTTTAATAGAACTCCTTGATTTTTCTTCCCAAACACTACTGCTCAGCTCCATTGTGCAATGAACATTTGTATCCTTTTCATAGGATCCAAATATAAATAACCTGAAACAGAAAAGCCTACAGTAAGAATTGTAACACCATCACATATCCCAGATGTCACGTTAAAGTCACTGTTCTTCCCTTATCCATTCCCTTATACACTGTTTCCAATGTGTAAAAGCAGTTCATAAAAGGAAAGGCACTGCCACCCTCTAGTGGAAGAATTCTATATGGATCACAAATTATTTCAAAATTTTAGCTAGGACTTCCATTCGTTTATTTTGTTGAACGTCAGTTGGAAGATGAGTACTTTCCTAAACAACAGTAACTTATAAATACACATAGTAGTAACAGCAACAGAAGTCTTCCACTTGAGTCCTAAACTTACAGCATACAACAGCTTTTCTTGGTTTGAAAGCATGTTACTATAATTCCGAAGTCATGTGTCTATTTTGCTGAGTTAGGATCCTCCTGTAGCTGTAATTCTTTTGATACATTCATAACAAGCAGAAGAGTTTCTCTATGCATCATATTATATTCCAGAAGACTACAGAGCCTTTCAGTTGGATACCAGTACTATAAAACAGCTTTTAGGATTTATAAGAGCACTCAAGTTGCGTACAGTTTATCTCACAGTAGCTGGAAGTGGATAATATTTTGGAATAAAAACCTCAAACAAATTATATTCTTTCAAGAGTTGTTTTTTTTAATATATTTTGACAGTTTCTAAGCATTCAGGCAAAATACCTTGCTTGTGATTGAGTTATGTTTATTTACTTACTTTGCACAACTCTTTAGATAATGGAGACAAAAGCTGCTAGAAAACCATATCAGTTCTCTGTTCATGCTCTTAAATAATGTTTCTAGGTTAAGTACTCATGATCAAAAAATGCATAGACTTCCAGATATGGAAACATGTTCATAATTTGACAATTAAGTAAAACAAGTGAAAGCAAATGTAACCAACAACTAGAATCAGTGAAATTAAACCAATCCCAAGGGAAAGCACCTCTCTGTCTACAGTAGCTCTCCAGCCTGTGTTGCAGCAAAGGGAATTTAGTATTCGTTTTGTATGTCTCCCTACAAAGCATTTGTTTAACTGCTTGGATGCGAGTAAGTGAACGTGTGGGCAAAACAGTAGGTGAGGATCCATACTGCTGCTCAACTTTCACACTTACACCTGGGCTAGAGCCCAGCACACTTGCTGTACAAAGCATCGGATGTTCGTGGCTCACTGTTAGTCACTGCACCCTTAATGCCAACCTCAGATGCGAAGTTTGCACACATGCCCGCCCTCTACTGAAGCACTACAAAGAGCAGATGTCAGCCTTGCTTCCAGACCGACCTTCAGCACTTGTTTATCTGGACACTACTGAATCAATTATGGTAAAAAGAAATCTTTTCTCAGAACAAACTGATTAAGCGTTATTTCTGGACAAGACCGTTTGCCCAAGGTTACTTAAACTGAACAACTCCCATCTCTTTGGCTTATTTTTAAGCCATCCCCCGCAAACCTCAGTGGCTGTTGTGCTACGTTTTTAGAAGTTGCTTTTAAATAATGCACTTATTCTTCTGTGCCTACACCACAATCAGTCTCTCATCGCTACCAGCCACTTCAAGTTTTTCCACAGCTGGTCGCTGGTTGCACACATTTCATTTTCTGGTCGCTTAACTCCAGAGGAGACATGCAGGGGAGGGAGGTGACATTAGGCTACCGACACCCTACTTGAAGAAATGCATCACAGGTGAGCAAAAATAATTCCTTAATTTCTAAATGAGCACTACTGTCCATGGATGCTTCACGCTGGAGTTTGGAATTCAGTTCCCATATCAGGAAGACAAAGTGGAAGTTTTAACCACTGTGAAATTAAAGATGTTTTTATTTGAATAACATCTCTACCAGCATGCAAACAGAGTTAGTGTGTTCTTTAATGCAACTGCAGGAAAAGAAAAAGACTGTGCCACACCACACCCAAACAACTGCATACTGAACTGCTATCTATATCTCACAGACATAAGATTTGTAAATCTGCCTGAAAGGGTATAAGAAAAGTGTTCTGATACAAAGTTTATAGCTAAAGAAAGCTACAATTAATCAATAAGGAAATGTGATAAAATTACCATTTGATTAATTTAAATATTCGGTTCAATAGCTCACATTATGGCATAGGTTTAGAAGAGCTGATGGATTTTTAAGATAATCTGAGGAGGAAGTCTAAAAAGAACTTACACGGGACACATTCCTTTGTCCTTCCCCTTCCCTAAAATATCATAACTGTTGGTCTGACTTGTTTCCTCTTTCATAGAAAGACATTTACGGTCAGGATGTACAAGGTTTTTACCTGCCAATAACATTTTTGCAATGAATGACTTCTGAGGGTTAATGAGAATGAATGTATTGAAATCAAAAACATGTTTTCAGCAGACCAGGCAAAAATTGTGAAGTATTTCTTATTTATCCCAATTTAGGCCATTTTTCTATTAATTTTGCATTAAAAATACAGAAAAAAATCCTGCAAAATGAAAAATTAGAAAAAAAGTACAAAGTTTCATGTTAAGAAAAAAATTAAGCTAGACATTTCTAATATAGGAAGTGTGCAAATTGTGTCATCACTGTAGTGTCACAACCACTGTTCGGGATTTAACTATTAAACATGAAAACAAACTGACCACTATTCCTCCATGCAATGACCAACATAAAGCTTCAGTTGTTTATCTTTGCCACAGTTACTCTATGGAGACAGAACATAAAAGCCTTCTGTAACATTGAGCAGAAGTGGGGTAAAAAAAAAAAAAATACAGAAGTCAGAGTGATCTACTTCTGGAACTGAAAAGACTGGAAAAGACTGCCAAGACTAGAAAGTGCCAGGTGAACCCCACAGTTTAGAAGTTCACATTAGCAAATGATGACTAGGCTTCCATGAGCTCATTCATATACAGCCTGTACTACAGGCCCCTTAGGATACTGCCTGTGATAGAAAGTGTTGCTGAAGATTCAATGACCTCAAAGCACTTCTACCTGAAGAAAGGAAGTCAGGGAAAAGTGAACAATGGTCAGTACCAGGGCGCAGTTCCTTAAGAGCCTTAAAGTGAACAACAAAATCTCAAAAACTGAGGTAAGGTCCCAATGGCAGACAGGGAAGAAAAATCCCCTGTGTGCATGCATACAGTGCTGCTCGGCAAACAAACCCTTCCCAATGGTCCCAGGCAGCTTTCACACACAGTGATTATGACAAAGGAAAATTCTGACAGTTACTTTTAAATGCGTTTTGTATTTTTTCCTTTACTACCAAAATCTTTTACATGGCTTTCAGCTTCTAACTCACAGATATCTTCAGCTACAAAGTAAGGAAAAAACATGCTTTCAGGGGCATTCTACAGACCACAGCTGTAGAAGTTTAATTTCAAAAGAGGATGGAAATTTGGAAGATCTGAGGAATTACCACAGGACCAAAAGACAGACATCTAGATTGAGATGTGTCTGCTCAAGCATGCATCTAGAAATTCCAAGCAGCATAAAAGAGTCAGATTAAATCAGACCTGAAGCTTAAAAGCCCTGACAAGCCAGCAACTGCATCCTCTCTCTGCCATCTGATAAGCATCTGTGACAGCTGAAAATACTGAGAGGTCAGATGATGATGTCAAACTGAGCAATCTGGCTTCTAGAAGGTAACGGAAAGAAAGAAAATATTACTGATACACTGGCAATGTTACACAGCATTTCATATTCAGGAAAGACAAAGTACTTGAAAGCGACTTTCCAAAGCCAAAACTGCATGTAGCTCAAAGTAGTTATTTTGGGTCCTATTAGAATGAAAACAAACACATTACTGGACTGAAATTGGAAACTGCCTGCAAAGAGATCTTACTCAGTATGGGTGAAGAGGAACTGCTCTTAACAAGCAAGAAACATATCAAATTGTTTAGAATTACTGGCTTGCTCATAGAGGAAGTATCACAATGCTTGGAACTCAGGTAAGCAGCAATTCCCTCCAAAAAAGTGTTAAGATCACTGCTGTGCCCCCAAACAGTGCTTCAAAGTATAACACTTTCTAGAAATAAGCTTGTTTTGAATAGTAAATAACACTAATAAAAGACATTATTACAGCAAATACAGTTCCAACGTAGTGATACAAGGCTACAGAAAAAAAAAAATCACACTAAAAAGAACTCACATAGTAAAATAACTAATGAAGAGTTAAATAATAATAAAAATACTGCCAGCATAAACCAGAGTTCAGCTCATAAGGAGCAGCATGGCACAAGGCTAGATCAAAGCCTAAGCACTACTAAGATAAGATCTAACATAAGCCAAGAACCAAGAGGTCTGACAAAAACAAACAAACAAGGCTAGAAGCCTGCACACTTTCTGTCCAGTTTTAAAGAGAATAGTTTTCAGTAAACAAAACACAGATTTTTGTTTGTTTCCATTATTTTGTTCAAGACAAAGACAGTACGTTATGCCTCATGAAAGTTATTTGGATCAAAGTAAAACTGAATGAAACAATTATTCCCCTGTGCTTACAGCATAATACAATAGAATAATTACAACATTTACATTGTCCTGAAAGAGGTTCATAATTTGGTGTGCCAAACAAACAAGAAGGGGGAGGACATTAGGCTCTAACTAAAGGACATTCAAAAGAAATAAAACTCCATTTGTACACACGCAGTGCAGAAGTGCCTCAAACTTGCAGTAACTTTCATTTATTCATTTCTATTTTTAAAATACATTTCTAGACTGGACTTCAGTCATTACACCAAATTTGCCACTTCTTGAATCAGAACAGGCCTACAGCTATAATTACTATGATTAAGAAGCATAAAAATAAGTAAAAGGCAACAATAAATACCTTGTACATTCAATTAATGTGACTTTTAGTCGACCTTCTGTCAGTGGTAAATCCTGTATACAGAGGTCTCGATCTTCATATTCATCAGGTGATGTTACTTGAAATGGAAAGAAAGGTTTGTACCTGAAAAACACAGAAGAGAACTCAAATCACATAAAGCAGACTAACACACAGCTTAAGAAGTGGTAATGGGATTGGAAAGAAACTTTAACACTCCATGAGAGAAAAACTGCCATTTCTGCACATTTATTGCTCAAAAAGGAATAATAAGTTCACAAAATTTTCTGAATGCACAAGACTGGAGAATATGTATTCAACCTTTACTGCAACATGTAACCCGAGTTACGCTTATCAGCACTGAAAATTCTGAGAAAAAGGGAAGTCACGCAGAACATGTTTGCGATTGCAGATGTTACGAGTCCTTTCTGTACAAAATACCTTAACAGGTCGTTAGCAAAAATCATCACTGTTTTCGAAGGTGGAAAAAAAAATAAATATTGAGACACTAAATCCTGAATTGTTTCAGCATTGATGCAATAACTAAAGAATCCTAAAGAAAGAGAACAGTTTAGTTACACAGATTAGCGCTTCTTTCATTTAGTGAAAAGCATGTAATTCTTTTCTTCCCATCTCATGGAATTACAATGAGAACACAGGAACCATGTATGTTATTTTTTTTTTCCCCTTGAGCCTTTTTTCCCCTCATCACTACAGGAGACTCTCAAGGAAAGCAGTTCACGTTCAGAGCACTCGGTGTTTTACAAGCACTGTCTCACCACACAGCTTGCTCGTTCTGAGCAGAATACGCTGACTTTTGAGCACAGCTTTCCCTTCTCACCACTGCTCCGGTGTGGGACACGGTCAGCACCCGATGGCAAGCAGCAAGGGCTCATCCTTGGAAACAGGAAAATATTATGGAATCTGCAGCAGTATTTACATGAAGCATTTGAGAAAGAACTTCTAGGGAATTTCTTCTTTCCATTTTGACTTACTGCTGATTTTCTACCACCTTCTAGTGCTTAGTTTTCCATTCTGTCACTGACACAGCCTAGCACAGACAACTTGCAAATAGCAGCTCACAACCATCCCTGCCTGCAGGATGTATCTGCCATTTCATAAGAAAGAAGTCTTTCACAAACACTGTTTGCTTAACCATCAGAAGCATCTGCTTGTCACATTCAGAGATCACAATATGTTCAGGAAACGGTCACACGGATCTGAACCAGAGCGTCTCAGAAATTCAAATAAATCATGAAGTGCCCTTTGACTGTCGACACTCTTCAGGAGGGAGCCCAGCACTCTGGTTCAGGACGCTTCAGTTTTGCACCGGCCACCAGCCTTGGAGGGAGCCACGAGAGACATTTATTTTGTTCTCCTCATGAATAAGTCCATGTTAACCCTCCAGTTCTTTTATTGAAATCCAATTCAATTTCTAGCTTTAATTTTGTTCCAAGTTTCTCTCTCATTAGCTTCTCCAGAAAGAAGGCTGCTTTGAAGTTGGACAAATTAAAATACTCTGACTTAAAAACTTTATACAATTATTTTGCATGAAAAAATATGAAGCATTTAGATCACAATGGCCACAGTTTAGGTTTGAGTGTGCCATAAGCTGCCAGCCCCACGTACTCCGGATATGCATTCTGTCTGGTTTGATACGCAACTTATAACCTTACCTTGAAGTTCTTGAATTATTAAACAAATAGCAATAGCTACAAGAAAGGGAAAAATAGCACTACCATTTCCACTCTATAAACTGGGAGAAGCACTGCTGCTGTGGGACCTCAGGTGCATACCGAGCCCCAGCACAACCCTGCCACAGTATGAGCAACAGCATCCTCTTCTTTTTGGGAATGACTTTCCCCCCTGAGAAACAGATTCTGCTCAGATTTTTTATTTTTTTATTTTTGCTGAGCAAAAAGATCTGTTAGACAACTATGCTGCAAAAAATGTCATGTTTTGAGTGAGTCATTACTTGTAGGTTTATTTTTCAGCACAGTAAGAACTTAATTTCTACTAGCACAGGCAAAAGCACAAGGAAGAAAAAAAAACAACAAAAATCCACCTTCCTAATTAGTCCAGCAGCTAAGTACTGTCTCCAAGAGGTCTTCCAGCAAAATAACCAAATAAAACACTTGGTCAAGTCAAAGATGAAGTCTCTAAAGTAGCAGCTTCAGAACAAAATATTAAACAATATACACTGCAGTCTTTTGTTACAACATGGAACAAGGAAATAATCCTCAGGGTTTATTATTTTTTTGTTATAGTTAGTATTGCCTTAATCTAATTTTGACTTCTATTATACATCTTAAATTAATGCACCAGTGAACCAAAGAGAGGAAAATATCTGAAATGTCAATGAAGTTATCTACAGTAACATGCAAAACACTCAAAGAGTGGATGCTAGACTTTGGGTTGTACAGCACTCAATTAAATTTCCTATAAATAACGAATGAAAAAGCCCTCAACAAAATTACAAAGTCACAACAGGAGTTTATGCTCACGTTCTTAACAAGAAAACACATTTGCAAAATACTTAGCAAGAAATCCTAATACATTACTTATTTCCACTGGCATGTGGGCAGCACGCAATCCATGCTCGTATCCCAACAGCTATCCCACATTCTTTCCGTTTTTCCCCCATGGTAAGGAAAGCCTGAAAACCACACTACCTTCTAAGGCACCATTGCCTGCAGCCACAGCACTGCTGCTCCCAGGGTCAGAGCAGCACAGAGCAGGCAGCATCTCACTTCTCTGCCTAGAAGCATCCTGTTGCTTGATGAAATGAATGTAAAGCTTTAGGAAACAGGCATTTCCTACAGGGATAATGCAACACTTTTAGTATGAAAGTGAAGTTATTTTTCTGTATATTAAAGTATGGGGGCTTCTAGCTCCTAGTGACAGCAACAATTCAGGGAAGCTGTGCCAGTGCGTTGCTCTCAGGAATTCAGAGCTTTTGATTTGGAAGCAGAACGAGAAAAAAGTGTGGTGTCTATTTGGCTGTCTCTGTTTTTAAATATTAATCCAGGATTCTCAGCTTTAACCCATAACCAACAAATGTCCATTAAACTGGGGCTTTGCTCTGGAGGGCAAGCCCATAGGAAATGGGTCTGCAGTGGGTCGGCCGGTTGCTGCAGCCTGGTAAAAATGTTACAAGCTATGGTAACAGACTGGGAGAACATAGGACTCTGCTGGAAGAACAGCACGAAGGAAAACTTACCAAAAGCTACTTGTACGAACTACAGGATGTTTCTAAACTGAGTTGCTAGCCAGACCTCCTGAGCGAGCTTCCCTTGCAGCTACACTATATCTGTTCTGACTGGGATCTAACGCTGTCTCTTCTTATTCAGCAAGGTCAAAAATTCAAGCTCATGTCCCAAATCCTTGTTCTGCAAAATAGGATTACACCAAATTGATCCATGTATCCAAAAGCTTCCTTTACAAATCCAGACGTGTAAATGATACCAAACAAGTATCAGAAACAAGGTCACGGAGGAAGACCTCCGTCTTTAAACTGTAGCTATTAAGTCTTAGTGAACTCTGCATCCCTTCCACGAAGAAAGATATAAAACAAAAAAAAAAACAAAAATAAACAAACAAAAACCCTCCATCACACTGTAGCTATACTGAAAACCAAACACCTTAGGCAATATGTTACACTCCAAAATCCTGCTTCGATATGGCACGTTATTTAACACTTTTCATAGCAGATATATCATATGCTTCTATTTGTAATTTAATAAAATATCTCCACAAATGGTCCATCTTATCATGTCCAGAAGCCCAAAGTTCAAATAGCACACTCAAAAAAAATGTTAAAGAGCAGCAGTGTGACTTTGTAAGGAGAGAAAAATTCAGTGAACCAATCTGTGAAGTTCTAGCAAATGAAGAAAAAACCTTATAAGTCATATTTAAAAGTTGCTGAATAGCAGAAGGGTTTTGACAAACACAAGACACTATTGAAAAAAAAAGTAATGTCACATGAGGTCAGATGATTATACCGAAAGATAATAAAGATAATGTTACTCAGTTAATAGACAGGATTAAAGATACACTTAAAATAGTATAATACTTAGCTCTTTCACACACAAAGCACTGCAAAAACATTTCCAGACCCTGCCTGCAGCCAGCATGTCTCCTGCACACTAAGAACTCCTCCACTTGATTCATGTCGCATTTCTGAGCCACTTCAGGGGCTCCTTTGCTCTCATCACCACCTGAGATCAAAACTGCATCCGTAAGAAACAAATCAAACTTGCTCCCTTCATCTGAGGGGGTTCAGCCCCTGAATGGCATCTTACTCCCTTCCTGTTGTCAGTTCTGCTGGAGAGCAGCAAATACTCACCTATGTGGTAGGAACAAGACGCATCTGCTGCTTTACTTTATAAATGTCTTATCCACATTCCCATCGATACGTGTTCGCTAGTGAATGTCTTGTGCTTCTTTAGCCAGTTATTAGTGGAGGAGAGGACAGGAATCTTCTATATCTTAATTTAGTTTGAGAAACCTACTGAATAAATTGAGTGCCTCCCCAGAACCTACTTAAATTTTGATTCTTGTGATGAAATACTACTAAGAACTGAGAATAAGAACAACAAATTTAAAATAAATAACTAAATATCAAGCTATCCAGCCAAAGATAACCCACGGCATATGTGTTTCTGCTCATTGCATCTGCCAAGAACATCCGAAATCCTGACACAAAAGTCCCTGTTAGGGCTCAGTAGAGACAAGAAGACATTCAGAAACTCCCAGCAGCACATTTCCTACCTCGGTATGCAGGAGATTTACAGCTGTATTTTTAAATGCAGGAGGAGGTGAGCATTTTGTTGAGAACAGAGCTTTGGTTCACAAGTGAGAGGATATTTCTAGAATAAGTTCTGGGAGACATTTATTCTCTGGTTTTACGAAGGACATTTAACATCTAAGCGAGCAGTCTAAAACTCACGGGTATCTGTTCAAGCCCACATTAATCACTTGTGTTTTACGAATCCCAGCGCTGCTTCACTGCCATAAAATACAACTCACTGTTGCTAAGTTTATGAATTTTTTAAATCAACTTGCAGATTTATGTCATGACACATTACCTGAACGTTTAAATCTTAACAAACAAGGAAAAAAGAAGGAAGAGCAAATCTCAGAAGCCTCCACTGATTAAATACATGGCTTTTTTTTTTTTAGTGTATGTCTGTTTTGTGTACATTTCAAAGCTTCAACTTTTTTTTTGCCATAGTATATGAAAACAAATCAAAATCTGAAGTGGAACTGTGGTTGGCAAAACAACGATTTACTCTTGTCAATGCTACACCACTAGAAGGTTTTAACATCCAAAAGACAGTGGAAAAAATAATTGCTATTTTAATTATCTTGTCATTTTTATTTTCCCTTTTGGAAATATACAAAAAGGTTTACTAAACTACAGAATAAAATACAAAGCCACTTTTAGAGACAGCTTTTTTTCAAATCTGATTCACAGGAATATGAATTTCAGTTTATGAAATATAAGCATTTAAAAATTGACCGACACCAAATAACACTACAATTGTTGTCATTTGGGAAGAACCCTCTAATCTTACACAGTGTGTAACTCCGGCTCAAGTTTGCCACCAGAAAAACTCTAAAATATTACAACCTACTCCTAAAAGGGCATGATCACAGTGAGATTTTAAAAGCACTTATCAGCTTACATTTAGGCTTGCCAACATTAAACTGCAATCTGCTTATATCATTCTTCTCATTGAAGATTAAACATAGAACTCACCCTAATTTGAAAACAATAATTAATAGGGTGAGGGTTTTTTTTCTTGTTTTGTTATTTTTTTTAAAAGTAGCATTTTAGATTTTGCAAAAGTAAATCTCCACTTCCACTGAATTTGCAAGGAACAAAACTCCAGAACCATCAGAATCCCAATTCTGAGGACTTCTGCAACCCTAAATGCACCCTTACTCCAACAGAAATCCGCTCATTTGAGCTTTACCCACACCTAAAAAAAACTCAGGTCACGAAAATCACTACAATAAAAGCAGGTTTCTTTTCTCTGGAGTTTTAAGGAAAACTGCAAATGCCTCCGAGCACTCCGCCCACTGTGTTGGAGGATATTCTGCTGCAGACGTGGGAGGCTCGTATGCAGAAGCTCTCAATACAACGACAGTTACTTTTTATGTCAAGACCTCAAAAAATAGAAGAATTTTATTTTTTCATTGAACCATGCAATAGCTCTGTTTCGAAGGATTTTTTTCTTCAGATACATTTCACACATTTAGGCCACAGCCCTCTTCCTTGCAATTGTATCAAGACACTCAGCTTGCCTCAAATCAGACATTTAAAATGAATACTTAAAACCATAAGACTCACTCCATAATGGCTGACTGAAAAAACATATTCAAGTAGCTCATTTCAGAAAAAAAAAGTTGAATTCTTTTCCAGCTTATATGACAGAAGTCATTGTAAATAGGGCAATGAAAGCCTTGCTGCTGCTCTCTGCATGGAAATAGCCACAGGCAAAGAGAAATCTAAAATCAGCCTTATCAAAACTTACATTCTTAGCACAAACATCATCAGTTTGATCACGTACAGATTTCTACACATCACAAAAATATTCTCCAAAACTCTAAACTCCATAAACATAGCCAACAACTGTTTCATTTCTTTGAGTTTTCATGTTCCTTCAGAGACTTTTTTTTATAGCTTCATTATGTTTTGTTTCAAATTACATTTAATGAAGCCAACTGATGGTTCAAGCTATGAGAAAGACCAGAATTGTCACTGTGAGACAGGACAGGGACAGCCACCTAACAGGAAGGCTGAGTGGTGGTCTGCTCCATGTGAGATAGACGGTGCCCAACACACTCGAGAGGGGCAGGTGTGCTTCAGCAGCCACTCCAACAAGCAGCTTTTAGGCATTCAAGAAGAACAGCACCAACAATAGCAGGAAGCAACCAAACGAAAACAAAGCTAAGACACTCCAGATCTTCACACCTTCAGCCAGTTGGATTAGAGATTGGTTCCAGTAAGTACCACTAGAAGAATGCCAGCATTTTCCCACTTCAACGGCATACTCCCCCCATAAGGAGGTTTCAAGCCTCTCTACAAACACAATTTCTGTGCAGCTCTGGTCAGAAGGAAATGACACTGGTGTTCTAACAAATTCCACCTCGGTGCATAGCTCTCCCATCGAGATGGAGAGTTTTAGTCCTCTGCCCTAAACACCAGACCACAGGAAAACTACTGACACCTGCTCAGACAGTTTTTGGGGAGGCCAGAAAATCACTTCCTTTTACACTGAAGGCAGTCTCTGAGAGTCAAAAGCCAGAAGTGGTAAAACTCTGAGTCTATTCTGAATTCTAGACATCATAGCTTGCAAGGTTTAACCCAGCTCTCCATTTAGCTTTAAAAAATGTATGAACTATCAAAGCTTCTCTGCAATTTACATTGATCTAGACACTTCTGACAACACTGAAGATGGTCCCATTTACACCCTGCAAGTCTTCAAGTGTTGGAGCTAGCCTAGCACCAACCAACAGTACCCTTCTCAAAGCTGAGATGACGCAAACAGCATCAACCAAGGATGTATTTCAGACACAGCCCAACTCTCTGGACAGCAGCAGAGGGGAGGGCGTGCCATCGAGCATGTTTGTCAGCTTGGAACAGCTCGGTTTGGGAAGTTGTATGACAGAGCAGTTTAGAAATGAGTCCTCGGTATAAACAAAGCAGCCCAAATAATGCAGCTGTCCTGTCTGGATGTGCCCTGCAGCACTGCTGCTGAGGACCACGCACAAGCAAGGGGTGCAAGATGAGTTATCAGGAGGGATTCCCACACCTTACAAATCCTGCCACCGATAGCACATCAGCTGTGACTTGTGATTATATCTGGAAAAAGCAGCTGCTCCAATTAGTACAACCTTCTCCCAGCATGCCCATAATGAATTTGGATATTTTCTCTAATTTGCTCCTCTTTCAAAAGAACAGAAAAATCTGAGTTTTTGCGGTATTGTTTTATAACAATACTACTGACAAACACTGCTGTTCCCACCCCACCTCCCCCTGTAATCCACTGGGCTTTTTGCTTGGCAACATCAGAAGTTTTGTTTTGTTTATTCTGCCATATTGCCCGAAGTATGCAGAGTTATTTGGGAAAATAAAACAACAAAAACTAAGAAGCTGTTGTGAAGTTTCCAGAACCAGACTGCATCATTTCCCCTGTTTAATTGCTCTGGAAGTATTCACCACACCAGATCATTCACAGCAGTGATGCAAACAATTCCATGAAGGCTTCAATCATGTCGCTGTAAGACTGCGACCTTCAACTTCCACTCATCCTACTTCTGCTAAAGCAAATGGGAATAATGTTTTAGCTTATTTACTACACAGCTGGCATTCATGGAAAAACATACTTTAGCACTTATGCTTTTACACTGTGACTTAAATATATTTGAAAGGGTCGGTTTCAAAGTTTTCCAAATCATTTATTTCCTACTCTATGTATCAGCATCTTCCTTCCAGTTATACATGCTAAGTGTAATCCTGTACTTAGCATCATTATAAAAGCAGACCATAATACCTGCACCCATTTCCCTCTGAATAGGTATTTTCCAGAACTATGTTGGTGTTTAAAACTGACATAGGAAAATTCTCTGAGGTTTAGCATTAAGACTAGGAGAAGAAAAAGATAAATTACTATCTTTCCCATTAAATGTCCACCAATTATTTTTCAATTTTTGCCCAATATTTTAAAGTATTTTTTTATGTAACTTAAATCTCAAATTAGCATGGCAAGTTTTACACTTCAACAAATGCAAAATTAAAAAAAAAAACTTTTCTGATAGTCTAAGTATCACTTTATGCTAGTCATATCTGGCAACAAGTTACGGTCCCTGAGCACATGTAATAGTCTGATTAACTCTACCACCAGCTGATCTCTGAAATATTCACTTTCTTGCAGACAGATTTCTACAACATCCGATAAGTCTTTGGAAACATGAAAACAATATTGGAGTCCTAGCACAGCAATAATTTCCATTACATGAACCAGGTTTAAGGGAGAGGGCTGAATGCACTGCTCCTCGCAGACCTGCTGAACAACAGTGTAGCTACAAGCTGAACAGTGGAATCAATAAATTATAGAAGTAAGCTGTTCCCATGTAGTTTTAAGGCTAAAATAAATTACAGCAGCTGCACAATGAAGAAAAAAAGTAGCCCTCTAGAGTCCAAATCAGAATTGAAAAGCCTCTCTCTCATCTCCCAGAGAGCATTTTGAAGTAAGGTCTGTATTTTAGTCTAGATTTATTTGGCTATTGAAAGTACTGCCACTTGTTATATAGTAAAGGTAAAAAATGACAAGAAGTGTTTCCAAAACTTGTGTTAATATTCCATGTGTCTCTGAACTGAGATGCACAATGTTCCAGCAGCAAGATTTAACTAGAAACTTGGTAACTATAGCAGAAACAACTCCACTGAAGAAATGTCAAGTTGCACGTTTAGCTTAGTATGTCAAGGCCACCTGAGGAATGCTTATACAAAATAATGACCCCAAGTCCCTGTCATGCAAACTGGTATCTACACTCTTTTCCTAAATGCAAACTTACCCACTGTTACAAACAAAGTGTTGATATTCATACCTAGAATAAAATCTGCTGAAAAAGCTGCTTGTTCCCAGCTATCACTGCTTTCTTCTGGACAGCAGCTCAGTTTGAGAACACCATGCAAATGGTTTTGTATTACAGCAATTGATGTATTTTAGAGACCAGGATGGCACAGCTTATCCATTAAATTAACAAACCACTTACATATGTAACAACGTCCCCTTCATACACATTTTAGCAACAAAACTTATTAATCCCAGTAGCAGTTCTAAATTTAAAGTCTCCATATCAAGAATAATCAAATGTTGAAATAGTTTTAAATCAAACAAGCGTGAACATGAACTGTAAACACAGGAGCACACTGGGTGACTTGAGGCAATCTGTGCAGGAATGCAGAACAAGCAGTTTCCCTTTGAAACCCCATAACATGAAAGGACTAGCAGCTCCAGCAGCCAGAGCGCAAGCTTCCCACCAGCTGGAGCAGCACAGTTACACCACTGCTACTGCAGCTTATTGAACCTACCCACGGAAACTGAAGGGCACAGAACTGCCCAAACTGCAGCCTGTTATTAAGAACAACCCAACCCCAGTGCTTGACCATTGCTCCCTGCCTGCAGCAGGAATGCTCTCATCCCACTTCTGAGCTGGGTTTATCTAGTGAGGATGTATCAAGCTGTAACCCAATATGTAGTATAAAGTATGCAGTAGATGCACGTTAGATGCTTACAGCTTGGTACTGCAACTCCTGTATAACTGACATTTGCTTTGAAATAAGTTACCTTTACAGTGGTACTTTTAATCTTTGCGTTTCATCTTGCAATAAGAAAAAATATATGACAGTCAAATAAAGTAATTTTAACTGACAACTGAATACAAACGAATGTATTCGTTCTCACTGGGCAGCAACATGAGTTTGTTCCTCCAGACACAACCCCTGAGAGAGGCCCAGTGCCCAAGTGAAGGCACAAAAAGCCCAGTACTACACACAGCTCCCTTCTGTACCAGCAGCACCTTGAAGAAGAAAACAAATTGTTTAAGGTTCCAAGGCTCAGATCTGTTTACCATGTGTCAGGTTACCAGCAGATCCACTTTGCTAAATTCTGCACAAATAAAAAAATTACTTGTCCATGCACTACAAAGATAAGCTTCCAAGCATGAAACTGCTGTCTACAGGCAGATCTACTGATCCCAATTATCAGCACTCTGCCAGCAGCAGAACAAGTCTTTGTGCTGGCATCATTTAGAACATCACCACGCTGGAACAATCTGAAAACCCTCAAGTATCACAGTGCTTCTCTGTCATCAATTTTTGCAGAGCTTAAGAAAAAAAAAATGGGTAGGGGCATGGTGATATATTAACAAAACAATAATTCTTTCCTTCCAGTAGGACAGGAATGAGAACTTCATTCAAATAGGTGCATCCCTACAGATTTAACTGGTAAGAGAAGTTTGTCTCACAACTACAGCACAAATCCACTTGGGAAAAGAACCTCCATATGCTCTAACTTTGCAGAATCTATAACATAGGTATTTCTATTGACAGCTGATTTTTAAAATCAGAAATGCTCACAATGAGTATTTCTGGTTAGAATAACTTCATCTTACTGACAGTATAGGTATATTTAATTTTATACTTCTTCCAATACCTCTACTGCCAAATTATGAAGTCATTTCTATTATAAGAAGCAATTCATAATCAATAGTTACTTGCGTTACTCCTCAGCTTCAGTTTTGCCAAAAGTAAGAAATTGCTATGTAACCTTCAAATCACATTCTGTAACAGTAAATTAAAATAAACTTGTCTAATGGTTCTTGCCAGTGACGTTCAATAGAGCTGCAGCTTAAAAATAAAGCAGAAAGCTATTTAACATAACTAATAATATTGCAAATGACCAGCTGAAAGGATAATTCACATTGGAAAAGACTTCAGGTGGTCACTTAATTAGTATCAAACAAAAATGTTCAAGTAATCCTTTGTGAGATTACTTCTGAATAAAGAGAACTCCACTCTGATAGCATGCATTAAATTAAAGCTAAATACGCTTCCTCAAACAACCTAATATCCATACCAAAATATTAAGAGTTCTTCCTACTATAAGGAATGAAGAAATCAGGTGTTCTTAAAAGACACAGAACTCCTCTCCAGTGCTTTGGCAATACATAAGCTGCTTAGGATCTAAATGGATGAACTTAAAAGACCTAGAACTTACGGAAAAACAGTGGCGGACAGAATTTTAACATCACTGATGGGGAAATACTTTGAAATTCGCTTTTGGACGGAAACTAAATTGCAAGTACTTCCTCCTTTCCCTTTATAGATACAAAACTCTTCCTGTTACAGAAATGTGTATTTGTCTAGAGCAAAAAAAAAAAAAAACAAAAAAAACAAACAACAACAAAACAAACAAACCAAAAACAAAAAAACAACCAGAGTTCCCTGAATCCTGCACAAAGAAATCAGAACCAACAGAACTACAGCTGACTTGAGAACAGGCTTGTGAGTGTAATTAGTGTAACTACACACCTGACATGAAATATCAAGGTTGTCACCAATAAGCAGGTTAATGAGCAAGGTGTAAGCTCATTAGAGAACAAAGAAATGAACCTGTAACACCTCCAACAGCACAAACAAGCAAGACAAACACTTGAAACAGTCCTTGCTCTAAATACTAAGTGTGCTACAGCAGTGCTAGTAACCACAGCCTGATGTTAACCACTTTATCCTACTATTAAAAGGACACAATATAGGAAGTCAAAACCAACATAAAAAAGTGTCTGTGGTACTACTTTTGCAGAACTGTTTGAGAGCATACTATGAGAAGTGAAAGCTTGGATTCAGTCTGCTCAATAAATTCCTACTGGCACTCTCTAGCAAAAGAAGTCCACATGAAAAATCCAGTGATGGGTAAACTGTGCTGGTGGGCATGGCTTGCTGCTACTGGCACTTCCCCAGATCCAGAGACTTTGGGACAGCAGAACACAGTGGATAAGAGGCCGATCCACGACTACATTTCTCAAGGGTGAACCAAAACTCACGTGTATTGGAAGAAAAGAAGAACACATTTGAGCAGGATGCTTCTCTAACAGATTGCAGTTTTCAGAAAAGCAAGCTGCTCACGTTTCTATAGCAAAGCAACAAAAACATTAAAGTTAGCTAGAGAACAGTAATAATTCTTGCTGCTTCCAACTGAATTACACAGACCCTTCATCAGCAATGACTGAAAAAACAAAACCACCCTACTATTGAGTGTTCTACTGGCAGCCTCACTTCCAGGAATGCAACCAGCTTCTACCATGAGATAGCTGCTCTGCACTGAATGGCAATTGCTTCAAAATGATAATAAATACATTTCTTCGAGAGACAAAGAAAAGTGATTACACACTATTAGAATGAAACACAAATACTACTTATTTGTTTAGACAAACTGCATCCCTCCTTTTTCAATTAGTATAAGATTGCTTTTATAGAGAAACTTGTATGTGCTACGTTAAATGAATTTTGAAACACAGTGCTCTACATTGCCTCCCCTCATAGGTAGCCAGAGTGCTTTGGGAATGCATGAGGTCTCCCTCCACATTCACACTGCAGCTACGTACAATGCACAAAGGCACACTTGGCAATGGATGACACGAAAGAATATGGTGTTAGAAATCACTGTTTTGTTGCCTGTAATTTGGTACACATCTGGGAAGACAACAAAAGGATGGCTGCAGTAACCTGTCTATGGAGACAGCCAGTATGCACGTGAAGACAAAACACATGTATGCTTTTTCTATTACAATATTTTACAATTAAATAATAAAAGAAGGGGGATCTGTTTCATTGTATGTCAGTTACAGAACATTCAAAAATCAACTACTGGCAGAAGTTCTCTTCTTAGGCCACTCATCAGCAATAACCCTCTAAGGGTTGCCAAAAATATGCAATTTTTGTTGCTCTTTATATTTAATTTTAACACTACTTATCTTAAAGTTAAAACTCCTTGATGGACTCAATCTGGAAGCTATCAAAATAACAAACCCTTTTAACTAGCTGGAAAGAGAACTCCCTGCACTCCAAGTGCTTTTGTTTACAGGGTTGTAATTACTGCTACTCAAGGATTTATTTACAGAGTTACTTGAGCAAGAGGCTTTGAACTGTACACAGAAGCAAGCACTAGGTACTAAACAAGAAACATATAGACCACACGAAAAGAATGGAGAGAGGATAAGCACATTCCTAGTATGTGAGAAATTGTTAAGTTTTATGTAAGGTAACAGGTTATTATGCAGTTGTGAAACTGTCCTGACTTCTTTAAGCTCTTTGTTAAGGAACACACTAACATGGCTAATGTATTCTTTGAAATACCTATTAAAAATAAAATGTTTTGCACCTTATTAACAGAGAACTAGATTTTCCAAATCAGCTCTCCACATCATGTAAGCCTGAATGCCTCAGCTCTCAACTATGCCATCATATGTATTGTCACTGCGTGACTGTTAGTTACTTGCTAAACAAACTCATATAACATGCTCCACAAAACACTGGGTGCATGTGGACAGCCAAAGGGTTCACAGATAATGAACCTAAAGGCCTCCATGAAGGAATGGGTCTGCAGTCCCACCAGAAAATGTGAAAAGCGAAGTTCTAAACAGAATGCCAATGACCCAGTCTTCCTTACTTAAGGTAATTTCATTAACAGGCATTGAGCTCAGTCTTCTGCCTTGCCCCACTGCAACACAGTGGGTCAGAGTTATCCATTCTGAACATGAAATAAAACATAAAGGACAAAAGTACCACACACACAGTCGGACACCACTGAACATCTGCCACCCTGTAGGAACAGGCCAACTATCCAGTGTGAGAATCAGCTGTGATAATGTTTTCCTCTCAAGCATTCTCAAATTCCCAACTCCTGACAAGTTAAAGAAAACATTCCAAAATAATTTAACTTCCCTTAGTTTAATAATGATTTGTGTGTTGTATTGTTCTCAATGTCAGTTAGCTTTCTGTCTTCATACACCTCCTCTCATTTCTGGCGCAAACACTGAGCTCTACTTCTTTCCTTTCTCACCTCCAGTCTCTTTAACATGCCAGTGAGTTTCACATGCTGAATGGTACAGAGCATTTGAGAAATATACTGACAATCCTCTACATCTAACCAAAAAGGGAGCCCTACTATCCAGGTGAATCTTTCAAAGGAAAAGCAAAGAAGCCTTTCTCCTGTTGTTGAAAGGGAAGAGCACATCATCGCTGCTTCCACAAACGGGCTAGAAACTTGTCTGGAGAGCATAAAGATGATTTGCTCTACTTGCTCTTTCTAGGTACACTGAGAATGCTTGCTATCACTGAGACCGTGCTCTCCCAGACACTCCTTTGGGCTCTTTTCCACATTCAGCAGCTTCAATCTCCTTCCAGAATAGTAAAAGGATGGAAGCAGACTTGCTCTTGACAGTTTCACTGCTGCCCAGGGCCTTCCAGACAGCAGTTCAGTACCATGAAATCTCAAAGGACCACCACATTACTTTAAGTAACTAACTACTGCCCTTCTGGGGCTTTCCAAGTCTTGGATACCTTACACATTCACTTTCATGAGAACCCTTCTAAATTAGACTGCAGAAGAACCAGCTGAAAAGGCTTTACAAATTATGACAGTGCTAATTACACTTCAAACAGGCATTTTCAGTTAGTAATGTCTGAGCAATCCCAAAGAAAAGGCTTAGTGGAGAAGAATGTAGTAAACAAAAATCTTTCCTTCACATGTAACAACTACAAGGAATGAACCAGAAAGAAAAGACACATGGTATCCTGAGAACGTTAACATACTTGAGAGAAGGGGAACATTGTATACCTTCACAGAGGCATGAGAGTATTTTTTTTTTTTTTTAATCAAAAATCAAGGTGGAATCAAAACGATGCCACCTGCCACTTCTACTACAGAAACACCACTGAACTTTGCATTGTAAGTACTGCAGCATCTGCCTTTACAGAAAGGAAACATTTCAGCTTCCAAAAAAAAAAAAAAAAGAAAAACAAACAAACAAGAAGCTCCCCAAAGCTTTACCACAATAGGAGCAACATATCTCCTATCAACTTTTGCATTTCACTAAAGTTACTGAAGACATAAAGCGAACCGGAAGGAGGAGGACACTACTTATCATGTGATCCCAGAAATACTCCCTAAAGAGAGGGCTTATTCCTGCCTCACATTAAGCAACAAAACCCTTGTCTCTCTGGACAAGCATCTGGCTGAGGGGGCTCACCAGCAGCAGAAAGCCACCCCCAGGGCACATGCTGTTCTGCAGTGCCAGCCTCCTGTACTTTCCAAAGACAATCACAGTGCTGTCGTTGGACACCTGACAGGACCCAAGAACTCCTGGCACCTACTTTTTCCAGCACTTAGTTCTGTGTGTTATGGGGTTTGTCACAGTATCACTGCGTGCTGGCTTTTCCCACCTGTTGCAAATGTAAACTCATGCCTACCTCCATAGAAAAAGCACTATCAACATGACAAGCACCCCAGCTGCAGAAATACCAACGGAAGTCTCTCTTTACATAACGTAACACCATCTCCAACACACTCTTCCCCAAGTAGCGTTCTGGGCACGGGTCATCTCTTACCTGATTTTGTAATTGGGCAGGGTGTGCTTGCGCTTGATAACCTTCTTGAACTGGTTGACAATGATGGAAGTGAGCTGAGGCATGGGCCTCCCTTCAAACTGCGACTTGACTTCGAAAACGATAAGGGGATCATCCATGAAGGAGAAGTACCAGTGCGTGAAGGGCAGGCGTGTGAAGACCAGCTTCAGCTTGCCCATCACCCGAGACAGCTTGACAAAGAGGTAGGCCGACTTGCCAAAGACCAGGTCGGCGTCGATGGCCAGGTGGAAGCCACCGTTGTACTCCAGGTCCACCTCGAAGCCCAGCTCCTCGGGGCAGCCCTCCTCGTTGCACACCACGGGCCGGATGAGCCGGACAGCCTTGAAGACGGGCAGGACGTTACCCAGATACACGTCCCGGAGGCTCAGCCCCTCCAGCACCTTCCCCGTCATCTTGGTCTGCAGCAGCTCCTCGAACTCCACCTTGATCTTTTTGGTCACCCAGTTCCTCACCAGGGCCGTGTCCCGGAGTTCCCTGAAGAGGAACAGGAAGACGGCGTTGAGGAAATGGCACGTCTCCTCGCTGGACGAGGGCTCCGGGCCGGGCTCCGGCTGCTGGGCCGGCTTGGTGCCGGGCTCCGGGCCCGCCGAGGGAACCGAGGCGGCGGGGGCCGAGGCCGGGGCCGGCTCCGGGGCCGCCTGACCGCCCGCGGGCTCGGTGCCATGNCTATTGGCGGAGAGGGGAAGGCCCCGTAGGCGCGTCACGGCGCGGGGCAGTATGGCGTCACTGTGTGGCGTGCGCATGCGCGGGAGCGGGGGCTATGGGAGCGGGTTTGGGGCGCCGGAAATGGCTGCGGAAGGAGCTCAGGGGGCGGTCAGTGAGGGGTGATGTTCGGAAGCGAGAGGGCGGGTGGTGGGTTCTGAGTGAAACCCCTCTGGAGAAAGCTGGAGGTGCGGGGGTTCCCTTAGTAAGCCCCTTTGCTGCTTCCCGCTGGTGAGAAGTTTGGGGCGAACGTCAAAATACGTGTTCTCAAGCTCTGCTGCTGGTGGTTGTAAGATATAAACCTTATCGGCTAGCCTTGATTGAATAAAAGAGGTGAAGTTGTCAGGAGGGAGCAAGAAGGGCTGAGAGGAGCACGTCAGACTCATCAGGCATTGAACATCTACATAGGCTGACCCAAAAGACCCACTGCATTCAGATGAGTTTTACTAAGTGTCACATACAACTGTTATTTTTACTGGAAAACACAAACATGCTTCCAAAAAAACCAGAACAAAACAAAAAAACCCTTTCAGTCTAGTGGATCACTACAGCTCCCCAAAAGAAGAGTGCAGGGAGATCGGGGTCATCCTCTGCTCCCAGGTGACAGCAATAGGACAAGGGGAGATGGCCTCCAGTTGTGCCAAGGGGAGGGTCAGCTTTGTGTTAGGAAACATTCTTCTCAGAAGGAGCAGCAATGCACTGACACAGGATGCCCAGGGAGCGGAGGGAATCTCCGTCCCTGAGATGATCAGGAACCATGGAGATGTGGCTCGTGGTCGGTGGACATGGTGGTTGGTGGGCTGAGTTGGACTTGGTGATCTTAGTGGTCTCTTCCAACCACAATGATTCCACGAGTCTAAACCAAAAAGCTCAGTTAAGACCAAATCAAAGCTACAAGTGCTGCTAGACAATGTGCACTGACAGCTGCATGCTGCTTGTCTGGGTTCTTACCTTTATGTGTATTCTTTCAAGTTATCTAATTTCTACAAGACATCCACAAGACTTAACTAAATCATAAAGCTTGTGGAGTTTTCTTCTACCTGTTTTCTTTTTTTATTTTGTCACCTAGCTCAACTATTTCTTAGGTAATTTTGATACCAGAAAATCCAGGCTCACATATTTTTGCCAACCTCCATGCAGCGCTAGTTAAAACTGCAAACAGGAGGAGAAAATAATGTGAAATTTAAGTGCCAGGAAGATAAAGCTGCCCTCCCCCCTTCTTTCATAATGTCTGTGGGGTGGGAGGATTGAAAAGCTCTTAATGATGCAGAGCTGTGGTTTGAAACTAGAGATTCAGTGTATGAATTTTTTATAGGTCTTGTGACTGGAAGTTGAAATGCCTGGCTGTTTAACGGAGCATTTCTATAGAAATACCAGAGAAGTCATTAGTACAGAATTTGATCTGCTCTGTTAAAGGCCTTTACCATGACATATGTGTGTATGCAGTAAGAAAGTTTTGAATTTGCAACTAAACGTCTTTTCAGGAAAGGAATAATCAGCAAAGCAATAGCAGCTTTAGTTTGGGGTCAGTAAATGTTTTGCAGATATCTCATTTGAGCTTCTTCCCCTGTTTAACAAGCAAAGTAGAAAAATCGGCACATTTTGTGCACCTGATGACATCTTAAGAGTCTGAAGCACTGAGCTCAGTAATCGCTTTTGTCCTTTCTCAGGAACATTTTCGTCTGTGTAATCTTGGAGACACTTGATGAAGCAAAAATTGGGTGGGTTTCAGCATTTTCAATGACGATGACAGACTAAAAGAAATTAGCAGCAAATAATATAAACATAAGTGCAAAAAAGGTGTGCAAAAATGTTGTATAACATTAAATAGGATTGAAACAATTAAAGAGTGAAAAGAACGTCATATACAAAGGAAGAAGGGTTCATCTTCATACCACCTGGAAAGAGCCTTAAGGCATGTATGGCTTTGGCTTCAGTTAAGAAATTACTGTTTGCATTTTCTGGAGGTCTGGATAAACAGAAAGGTGTGTGCAATCATTTCATTTTCACATTGGTTACACAGCTTTGCACAACTGTGTGGAATATAGTCACCTGCTTGTCCTTTGCATAGCTGTAAATTATTAAATAGAATGCCGCACATGCATAAGTTAGACCTGGTATGCATAGTGTTTTTCTTTAAAACATAAGAATTTATTAAAGGGACTATTTCACCTGTATGTAACCAAGAAAAATACTCAGAAAAGTCCAAGCATGTTCTTTTATTTTTGTGGGGCAATACATTTGTGAGTGTAGAGCTTTAAATTTTCAACAGTTTGCAAGAGATTGTGGACAAGGATTGCAAAATACGTAGAAGTTGGTATTGTAGTAGAGAACAAGTAGCATAAATTCACAGACAGTGAATTTCTCATGGCTAGGCAAAGAGTGGTGACGTCCTAGAAACATTTGTCTTTTTTCTTCTCATTCATGACTGATACAAAAATCTTTGGGTGAAGAAAACTTTAGAAAGATTTTTTATTTAACTCAAGACAGTGTGACCAGTTGAAAAGGCACACTTTAAAGTTGACATCATGTAGATGATACAGAAGAGAAATACCTTTATCATGAGCTTAGGAAAGCAATTACAGGTGGTGATTTTTTGAAACAGTGTAAGTGGTCTAAATAACAAATTCATTTTCACAGCAGGAAGTGCTGGGTTATTTTGTAATGAGTGGTTTTAGTAATTTTCTTTGTTAATGTGCTTTAGTTCTTGCCTGGTTTTGTAATATCTGTTGGCAAAATGGTTTCATTCTTTCCCGGGCCTCCTATTGTTTTTGCATTTCATGTCTCAGAGACCAAAATTAGATTATCATTCTCATGGTATTGCATGAAACAGGATTTAGAAAGTGATTAGGTAAATTCATGAGGAAAAATGAAAATCCACCAAGGTCTGTTAACTACAAAGATTGCTGGAAGTTGCACTGATGTCAGATTGCTGTGGTATATCCCTTCCTTTTAACTGTCCTCAGGCTTCTGCCATTTAGAGAGAGCTGCAGTGGATCAGGTCCAGTTCTGAAGATTTATAAAAAGAAAAACAGACAAAAAAAAAAAAACAGATTAGGACTGCCTGCAGTCCTAGCTTTGAACTCTGCCAAGCACAAGGTCATCTACTTATCAGGTGATTCTGCATTTTACTGGAGTGAACCTCATTAAAAACACTAAAGCTTTGAAGCATGTCAAACTTCCTTTAATGCCATCTAGATTGTCTTCCTTTTCACCCAGTGTTTATTCTGCCCTTGGAAGAAGCAGACTGCAATATAGAAGGAGCTCACCTCACCTCCCACTACTCCCCATGAGGGCTTCTTTCCAACTGATGTGTCGTCCATCTCTCCTCTGCATCTGTACTCATTTCCAGATCCCTCAACTACAGTTCAGATATGTGATATCCTCTGCTCTGCACTTTACCAACTTCTAGTTGGTTTCAGTGAGATTGACTGAGAATTTTAAGGGTACCAGGGATAGTTTAACCGATTGTGCAATCTTGGGTGCAACAAGTAAAGACCTTGAGATGGTTATTAATAGAACCCAAACAGTTTTGATCAGAATGTGTCAAAACAAATAATAATGAGGGTTCAAATCCAAGGTTTAGTTCGGCCCCATCACAAAGCCAGTATTTTGACTGAAGCTCATCTTGAATTATCATCGAAAGTACTTTATGCTTGTTAAATTGAGAGTTTAACATTTTGGATGTAGAGGTGCTTTGGATACTTACTTCAAGAGGCTCGTGTTCAAGCTTAGAGTATCCTGTCTCTTAATTAGGGATTCTGTTGCTATCTCACCAGACACTGGCTTTTATTATGTCATGAAACAAGATCCTCCTCTTAGGAACTGTAGCTCTGAGATAGCTTATCCAAGATTTAAAAAGAAAAAAAAGCCATTTTAAATGTAAATGTAACAAATTCAGTCTTTTTATATTACCAGTATCCAAGGCAAAGGGAAGATTTCCTTTATTTCCAGCCTGCCATTGCATTTTAAGTCCAGGAACTGCTCTTTAATTCAGACGCAAGTGAGATTTGTCACACGTATGCTCCTTCGTGCTGCATCTGCTTCCCTAGCTTCTGGTTTTCATGTAAATGGTAGCTCTCTTAATCTTCAGAAAGTGAAAAGTTTGGGATAGTTGTTACCACATTTGTCATTTACTGCTCACTCATGTAACTTTCCTGTACATTTTCTGAGATAGTTTTGCCATCCCTCATAAGTCAGCCTCCCCAAGGCCCTGCTCCCACATCAGCTCTCTTAGTGCAAAGATGGTTTTAGCTACTCCCCCTAATACATTTCAAGTATAATTACATGAAGATCAGTGTGTTTTAGATGTTCCAAAACCTCATTTTTTTTTTTATTTTTTAATACTTGTCCCTCTTCCTGGATTATTCCACATCATCCCTTGACTGACTCAAGAAGCCTCAATAAACTGCATCAAAAACAATTTCGTATTTGTGGAAAGGCTCAACGTCTGAAAAGCTGATGCACACTGTAGAGATGAACTTGTTGGTTTGAACATGGAGCAGAAGGTTGGCTTTGTGTTGCTTTGCATTGGCAACAAGCTAGGGAACAGCAAACAGAAACATTAATTCAGTCTTGTTTCTGTTCCTCCTTGGTAACAGGTTTTTACAACAGACTTCCTGTGCTTGTATTGATTTTTCTGGAGTCAAAGAACAAAAAGATAGAGCATGAGGACTCACATGACCAGCCTTTAAGCAGGTAGTTTTATCTCAACGTATTCTTGCACAAACTCTAGCAGCTTAAAGACATAGCCCAAAGGCTTTCAATGACACTAATAATAGCAAACCTAACTGCACACACTCCAGCTTCGTATTTGTAATAGTTTATTACCTTGCTCAGCTATGTAAGGCAAATAGCTGTATTACTGAAATCTACATATGAACTATCAGCAATACATTTCTGCTGAGAAAGCACAGTGCTGCTATTCCTGCCTTCTTACTGTTGCAGTTTATTTAATAGCACGGTTTCATACTACGCTGTCTGTGCTGCTTCTGTTTGGAATTTGTGCAAGGCAAACACAAGCCAAATGTGAACTCACCTATGAATATTACCTCATGTATCACCCTAAAAAGTGTCATTTAGAAGGGTAGAAGCGGCTTATAGTTTCACAAGCATTTTGCCACTTGGAAAGCTGTGCTCATAACCTTACCCTTGTGCATATGCATAATTGTACGGGGCATAAGATTATAGGGGAATGAGCTAAAAAAACTGCCTAGACAAGGAAAAGATTAACAATAATAAAGAGAAATATTATCTTGGGATATTTTTTCCTCTAACATTTGGATTATCAGTAAAAATACTAGATAAATGACAGTGGTGTGATTTAAATCTGTGTCCTTCATGTTCAGTTCCAAACTACCAACAGAGAAAAGAATTCAAATAATTCTTAACCGAAGGATAAATTCCCCCATTTTAGGGCAGGCTGTCTTCTTGTAACTTCAGTCATGTACCGAAGGGTAGACCAACTGAGAAGGGAGAATTTGGGTCTGCAGGCTGACAGAAGAGAGGAACTTGTCTGCTGTCCTCAATATCTCAGCAAATTATTTATAAATTCTACCCAGTAGCAACCTGCAACTTTTCAGTTATTCCAACAGTTTTAGAAACATGGCTGTAAAACCACAGCAGCCCCAAGTGCTGTGTTATACAGTTCTTCTTGAATTTACTTATTGAGCTGTCTAACAAATGGAAAAACTGAAGTAAATATTTTCTATATGAAATTTAAAACTTCTATAAAATAAGCCCTAAAGAAGCTTGGCTTTCTGAATAATTTCTGCAAAAACTTCTCATCCATAAAACGTTATTTAATCCAAATCAATATTAAATAACTCAGAGAGATGAAAACTGTCATATAAAAGTGAAACTGAAGGTCTTTGAGGGCTGCATTTCCACCCACTGTTATTTTTATTGGAATGAGAAAAGCTTAGAATATGGTAATGCTTTTTTTTTTTTTTTTTGCCAAGATTTTGACTTAACAGCTTTGGATCAGCAGCTTTTACTCAACAGCATTTTTATAAAGGAGCCCATGTGCATGAGTACAAGCAATGCATTTTCTGCCTTTGGTACTATGGTCTAATCAAGTCGTCCCAAAGGCAAATACAATCTTTCAAGCAGTCAATATATTTTTTATTTGTATGTAATGTGTTGAAATCACTCAGATTTAACAGAGAGCTCTAGATGGATGCCAACCACCTGAATTATAGCCCTTACTTATATGGCTGGATCGCTATGTTTATCACCACAATTGCTGCAACCTTACACACATTTGCTTTAGAAAAGACAAAATGTGTTAAGCAAAGGATATCTGCAAGGGCAGGAAACAGTCAATAGAGTACTAAAACTGCACACTTACAGTTTTTTAAGAGTTGAAAACCCAAGCACACCTCCTCTCTACCACGACCTGCATGCTTCTTCATACCATCTCGTACAAGTCGGAGAACTGTCAGTTTCTACTACTCTGAGAAATGTTGCCTATATGGAATGTAATCAATGCACATCACGTACTATGGCTATAATAAAGGTCTCCGTAGCAACGTTAAGAACAGTTATTTTTAAATTGTTCTACCTTAGTCTCATGTTCATGTTTTTTTAAATGCAATTATTAACTGTTTCCACTGCAGATGCTGCAGTGAACTCATCCATCAGAACTCCATTGTTGAGGCATGAAAAGATGATCCCTACCTTTTTTTATTTTTTCCTCTCTCTAAGTTGCTGCAGGCTTTTTTCCTTTGCAGTAAGTAAACATTGTGTAATTGTTTACTGACACGCAGCTGGTCTGGAGAATTAACCTGTAAGAACTTCCTCTTCTCTCAGGAGTAGTAAGGGAATCAAAGAATTTCATCAGAAATTAATAAGGAACACCTGAGCCCTCAATTAGATTTTATACAATCAATGGAAAACAAGTAGAAAACTAAAGGTGTCCAGGCTGACTGTGCTCAGGAGTGGGTCTGGGAAGACAGAGGAGCAGGAAAAGTGGTGAGGAGGAGTAAGGAGCTGGAAGGCACCTCCCTGAGCTCCTGGCTGGCTTGTGAGCACTGCAGCAGAGGAGCTGCTGTGCAAGAAGAGCTTGGGAAAGGAAGGAGGAACAGAAAAAAAAAAAAAAAGAACGGTTGGTTTTATCTCAGGAATCAGAAATTACTGCTTCTGGAGGAGGAGCAGGAAGAGAGATAATATTTTTTTTCCTGAGAAATTAAGCAGAGTAGTGTTTTTTTCCTTGGATACCTGTACTTCTGACCTGTTTCCTAAGAACTTAATCCCCAGCCAAATCAAGGCTGGCATGGTTTTCCAGACCCCCTCATACCTGGCAATTTTATTTTATTTTTTTAAATCTAGGGCTAGTCCTGTTATTTCTCCTGGTTTCTTCCCCTTACAGATGGCAAAGCAGTTTCCAGGGGGAAATGCAGATTTCAGGCAGCTAAAACAGGCAGAAAGCTCGGAGCCATATTTAGCATAGTAGCTCTGTTTCTGAAAAGGAGCAGAAAGCTCTTCCTTTTCATTGCCACTTTCTCAAAAAGACAACCAGCAAGGGCCAATAATAGGAATAATTTATACACTGCAGTACACAGGAGTGACGTAAGGGTAACAGACATATAGTGCACAAGACTTGGATTCATTAATAATATCTAAATACATGTACTGGTTTAATAAACAACAACAACAAAATACTGGACTTCGTTAACAGACTTCTGAAATGCTAATCTTTCATTAGCTTAAATGCTTAAAATACAGTTTGGTATTACTGTTCGTGCTGAGTTGGAAGGAGTACAACCCAGAGAGAATGAGAATGTGTTCATCCTTTACCTGTTCTGTTAATATACACTCCTCTCTGCTCGATTTCTAGATGAGCTTAGGCTCAAAGGATGTCAGAGGAAGAGACAGCCACTGATAAGCATGTATAAATGATGTGATAAGAAGGGAGGCGGCTTTAGCAAGAGGTCTTGTCAATAACAGGGTGTCAGCAGATCAAGTAAAAGGAGTGAGCTCTGCCCCGTGCTATGTCTCTTCAAGAAAGACCGGAGTTTTTTAACAGATACACAAAGAGGTGAGACCCAGTGCTATAGAAGTGACTGAGGTGGGAAAGCTGGTATCAGCCTCCTACCCTCTTCCCTCAAAGCACTGCATTTGGGGTGTTCTTCTCTTTCCCTGTTGTCAGGAAGGGAGCACTGAGTTCTTCAGCTGATTTCTGCTCTGTTCTGGATGGCAATCATCTAGGAAGTTCTCCTTCAGGACTCCCTTACCCTCTTCTCTTACACCTATGGCTGTTTTAAAGGGAAGACCCATCAGTGGCAATTCAGCTAGGTTGTTTATCTCTAGGAAAAGGGCAGACAGCAGCAGCTCAGTAAATGCTTAATGTAATGGGTACGGCTACTAACAGTGTGTGGGGGAGGAGGAGAGTAATTTAAGATGTAGGACCAACTGCAAGATCTGTTCAGGATCCATGCCAAAGAGCAGCTGGATGAAGTCTGCTCCACTGTAGGTTCATAGGCAAGACTGTGATTTTACACAGGAGATTTGTGGGCATTAATACTTCACCCACACCAGTTGCTCAGTGTATCTGATGTTGTAACATGAGCTTGCTGTCTTTCTCCTTGGTTAAAAGGGCACCGTCAAGGACATTTCCAAGTGTATGCCAAGTTAATTGTGAAACCCACTCAGAAGGGCAAAAATATTACTTTTCCACAAGGCCAAATTCTTCTTTCCTTCCTACAGCTATTCTCATCAGCATGGCTCTTCCAACAGTAGCTATTTCTTCTTGGCAAAATTTTTACTGGCAAAGGCAATTCACCTGACACAAGATAGTCACCTTCCAGAGCATGCACAGGTTCAAATTTAGGTGAAGGAAGAGGTCACAGAAGCAGTGAAGAAAGATTTTTAAAAAGCCATTGCTGCTCTGCCACACACCATTGACTTTTCCCATCTACTTTCTCAACTTTCTACTTTTAGTAGCAATATTGGTAGTATCACAGCCTGTGGTTGGTTGATATATATATATTTTTTAATGGTGTTGTTTTCTTTATTTTGACAAAAGCATCATCTACAGATATAGATTTCTTCCCACCTTGTTCATTGTTTGGGTTCAGTTTGTTACTCTGCACCTGGGCTCCAGCTTTTGCCTGGATTTGGAGCCTGCCTCATCCCAAAATTCAAGTATGGTACTGTAACTGTTTGGATATCAAACATGGAAAAAAAGGACAGTCCCATAAACAGCCATGCCATGGCTCCTGCCCTCACTCTCACCTCAGACACAACCAAGTCCCTTCCCATCCTCAGTAGGATGCTGTTACCCAAATCCTATGTGAAGGCAGAGCTTAGCTCTGTAAGCCTTCCAGTCACACCTGATAAATGTACTTAGGAAAATCACAAGCTGTTTAGATAATTTGTTAATGAAGGTCATGTGGGCACATCTGGGACAGCTCAAATAAATATGTTTGACCTCTGCTTCTGCTGGGGAGCTGAATGCAGCCCCTGTTCAGACCCTATTGCAGAAAGCTGCACTATGCTCTATGAAGGGGCCACAGGGCCAAGTGAGGGTGCTGCGGTTGCTCACACTGCACTTTCTATCCCTGTGGCTTAGTGACTCATGCTTCACACTTCCTTTTTATCCCATTTTGCAGCATTAAGAAGCACTCTTTTGTAGTATAGGCAAGCATTTTGAAACACCAGGTTCTGGTAAACAATAATAGCTAGCAAGAGTCATTTTTTAAGATGCCAGATTAACAGTTTTCTGGGGATTGCTTATCTTCACTCAAGCTCATCCCTTTTCCATAGCCCACCACTCACATGTGGGGCCCAACTGACAGTATTTTCAGCATCACGACTGATGTACTAAGTGCTTAACAAGTCCAGAAACCCTGATGAATGATGGGAATTTGCAATAGCTGATTCTTATCATCTGAAGGTTTTATGCTCAATGAATTTAATGCATTTGTTTTTTTACTTAGTTTTGACCAAGAACAAGACTGAATTTGTTTGGCATTGCCTTGGTTCATCCTGTTCTAGCTGGCACCTGCTTGCTCATTAGCTCATTTAAGTCCAGAGTTGGTCTACAGACAGCGTATATGTTCTTATGCACAATGATGGAATAGCAGGAGGACAACCTGATAACTTGTTATTAGTAAATGCACTAAAACGCCAATCAGTAACTTATAAGAGCTTGCTGGACATGCAGATGCAAGACACTAACAGAACTGAGAGGAAGGTCACAAGAAAATATATTTTCATGCAAGTTAAGAATGGAGGGAACCCTCTATCTTTTCTTATTACATACAGTCTAGACCTTCATCCTCACAGTCCTTCCAGAACACTGGTCTCTAAAATATCATTTTTCTTGAATATACTGGAAGACACAAAGCTAGCCCATGCTTTCTCCAAAACAGATCAGCATCAGGAAATCAGAACATAAAACAGAACAGTAACAAATACTAGATCATTATTTCTTGCCAAGGTTCATCTGCTCAGGTTTCCTGTAATGTAATACTAAATCTAGCAACAAAGTACCGGAAAACCTAAGTGCAACTCCTTCACAGGAAATAACCTGCCATTATATATTGTCTAAATGCTTAGTTTCAGTAGTACTTATTGATGTTAACAGGAAGGTTTTATAGTTGTGTAGGCAAACTCAAGCAATTATTGCAATGAAGAGATCTTTCAGCACCTTTTTTTTTTTTTTTTTTTCCCTTAGATTTACCCCCCACTAAGCCAAAACCACCACAAGAAATNGGCAAACTCAAGCAATTATTGCAATGAAGAGATCTTTCAGCACCTTTTTTTTTTTTTTTGGCCCCAGATTGAGCCCCCACTAAGCTAGAACCACCACAAGAAATCTTGACCCCATGCATAAAACTGTGCAGCATCAGATACCTTTTTGCATCTGTGGCTAATGATGAAACTACATCATTCTCTGGGCAACAAAATCCACATTTCTGTACTTCTTTTGAACAACAGGAATATATTTCCCACTGCTCACTTGAGTTCCCCCACCTGTAGATAATGAAGTGGTTTTTTATGATAGAGATTGTAAGAGGGTAAAGGGAAGAAAATAAATGAAAGCCAACATCTTTCTGCATTTAAAAGAGCCTGTGAGAAGTCCAAGTAAAACCATCGTTAAATCCACTCATCCTCACTTCCCTTGGGGGACCCACTTCTACTGATGGCATTGAAATCAACACAGAGCAACTATCATATTTCAAAGTTGTCTCAATAGCTGAGACATTGCTGGATGCACAAATTCTAGCTTAAGTCAATGCGAGGTTACGTGCTTTACCAGTCCCTTTATATTCCTCTTATTTCTTCACTGGGAACTGGATTGGTCCCTTTATGTAACCCTTAGATTCAGTGCTGTGTTTTCTGCTCAAGGAATATTCTTAAATATTGTTTAGATTTTCCGTGTATAATATAATAAGGCTTTCCAGCACAGGGTCAAACAAAAAAATAAAAATAATTTAAAAAACAAACAGTTCTAGTGTTATTTCTTTCAATATACACTATTTTCTTCTTTGGTGATAGTTTTAGGAGAAATAGGCAAAGAATGAACTCAAGTCTTACTAACATTAACTGTATTGCTACCAGTTGCCCCTGCTTAGGCCTGGTACCTGCCTTTTAAGTGCCTACATGAAGCTAGATAACAATGGAGTTTTATTGTTTCAGCTGTACTCAACACAAGTTGACCTTGTCAAGGGAACTGAGCAATACTATACCATGTATTTATAAAAAATAAGAAAGAAATCTTGCATCTCCAACAGCAGGATGCAGTAGTGATCATTCCTTCTCCCCACAACAATTTCAAGGCTTGTAAAAAGACTGGGGCATCCAAGAAGTTCACTACATTCTAAGGCAGTGCAATACATCACCAGCTCACTGCCTTTTTTCTCCTTGGTCAGCAGCCACTCTCTGCACTTGTTCTGTAGGTGTATCGCCTAAAGACCATATCCCTGCCAGAGATTTGAAATAATAATTCTGATCCAGCCACACCTTTCAAGACTGATTTCTTAGTGAGCTCTCAGGCCTACAAAGTCTCCAACCTCCAAGAAAGAAAATCTCACTATTTGCACTGTGTTCAGCCAAGTTTAATCCTATTATTTTCTAAAGGATGGGAGATTTAGCCCCTGCTAGATTTACTGTCTCATAAAAAATGCTAGAGACCAGCCTTGCTCACTTATTTCCTTCTTCCTTCCTCTCATCCAACCAGTTTCACCACCCAACCTGACAGTGATTACTTAAAACTTTCCACTTTTAACTCCTCCATTGCATCTTGATTTCTTTCAGGCATTATTGAAAACTCTGACATCTGTTAGTGGCAATCCGTCCTGGTTCATGGGATGTTTCAAACCCTGTTACAGCAGGGTACCCAGGCAATGGCTCACATAGTGACTCAGAGAATATGGAGGCAGTCACTGTTTAATAGCTTCTTTTTCCTTAGCAGGAGTCAGACTTCTGGATGATGATGAACTTCTGTTCAGCACATTGAGAGATAGTAACTTTATTACTGTAATATTGGAAATTCTTTGAGCATAATATTTGTGATTAATTAAGAAATCATTCTATTTTTTTTTTCCTGAAAGAACCAGAGTAATGATTTTCTGAAGATACCTACCTCAGAAATTAATATGGATGATCTACCATTTGACTAAGTACTAGCTGAGTAAAAATAATTATAAGCATTTGGTGCGTTAGTATTAAACGATATGAGCTTGCTGCCATCTGTGTCCTATTTGTAGCCTTAGCATCTTTTAATCCCCAAGGAGGGCTAAGCATTACTAAGTAAGTAAACAAGCATTACAGGAAATGGGAGAAGGAGAGAAATGAGAGCCATCCTTTTAATCACAAAACAAAGTCACATGTTACAACTGTCATCTTAGTGCCCTAAGGCCCCCACCCTGAGCAGGCTCATTGGATGGTTTGTTGGTCTGCTATCTCAGATAAAGTAACAGCAGGATCTGAAGAGCTGGTTTATTTGCCTCTGCTTCTTAGTTTTGATATGTGAGTTTTTAGACTCTGTACTCTTTGTCACTTCTCAAAACATCCATATTCTAGATGCAAACAGTGAGCAATGAGCAGGCTTTTTAACTCAACACTTCCCATAGTGACAGACTGAAGGTTTGGATCAATACTCAAATGCCTCAGTGTAACACCCTGACTCAAGTGTTAATCAAGTACATTGGTGTCATAAAACAGGCAAGAGCATTTCAGGTTTCAAAAGTGAGGGAGTTCCTGCAGTGCAATGTGATACTTTCTGTATGTCAGCAGAGCCAGATGCTCTTGGCCTGTCTCGTGTATGAGGAAAAATGTGTTCATTGACATGCCAGCAAAAAAAGATTTAAGATAATGCTTTTTTGCCATTTGTTTGCGAGGGTCTGGAAGTACACGTGTGGTTGAGCCCCCAGCCCCAGCAAACACACAGCAGCTCTTTACCCAACAGTAACATGATTATCTGCCTGAACCCTGGGCTGAACCACAGCAGCCAGCTCAGACTGGAATTCTGCAAGAGGCAGGAGGCTGTCAGGGTGTCTGTAAATTTAACTTCTTAAATTGCAAGTGAGAAACACTATTCTACTGTGGACTTTACAGTCACAGCATCAGCACTACAGTTAAGAAAGGCATATTGTCTCTTTTGGAAGAGTCGAGAATTTCCAGTTTTACATTTAGTACATAAAAAGCAACCCGTGCATGGCTGCTGCTGTGCTGTTTTACTCACTGCACACAAAGCTGGTTGGTATGTCCTAGTGAGCAGGAGAAGCAAGCTGCTCTCCAAATTCTCTGAATCCCACAAAACAGCTGATTCACTGCTCCAAGGCCCAGTGCATATTCTTGACCAGCAACTGAGTCACTCTGAAATCCTGGATCAGTGTGTGAAACAGTGTGGCTCTGATCCAAGAAAGTGTGTGCTTGCCTGCTCAAGGTCAGGGAGCTGTTTGGGTACTTGAGGTACATGCTTTGCTGTATTTAGCCCTCCATGGGTTGGAACACTGTGATAACACCAAAAAAAAAAAAAAGTCACTTATGAAGTAGGATTGCCAAGCAAAAGTCAGGCTACATATTTCTCATACCTGTTCTAGAACTCTGAGAACAGTTGTATTAAAGTTTTTGTTCCCACAAAACAAACCAATCAACCAACCAAAAAACATCATTAGCAGTTCCCTGACCCCTTCAGACACAACCCTTGAATCTATAAAACCTCCATACACTGAGGACAGCCCCTTTGTTCAGACAGCATTGCCTGAAGGGTAAGAAGCCAAACAGATAGAAACCATCCAAGAGTCCCAAAGCCCTTTGAGAAAACTGATGGTGGCAATGGTGTTGGTGACACTGGTAAGTTGGTGACATGAGTAAGCAATCCAAATACTTCCATAAGACTTTAACTTGCTTCCAGATACCTTGTGGAGGAAATAAATTTCAGCCCAAACAGGGCAAGAGCGCTCCATTGTGGGGGCAGAGCAGAGCGAGGGCTCCAAGGAAAAGAAATTGTTGTGCTGGACCTTGAGAAGAATGTTTGGGTGAATGTGTTGTTCTTCCTCACTACTTTGTCAGTGGGACTTATGAAAACTATGTACAGCTCATTGCACATAGAACACTTTTACAATACCTCTTAACTAGTAAGAAATCCAGATTGCTCTGTACAAACCAAAACTACTACAGCTGTCTCAGGTTGTTGCAGCCACTGGATGTCACTACTGATCCATTTCAGAGCACCAGCAGATTTTTATGAGAGCAGAACAAAAACCCTCCTAATTTGGAGAGAATTAACTATTACTTTATATATTAATATTGTTCATGAGAACTTGTTAGCTCATTTTATTAAGTCAGCATAGCACACCTGTCACCATGTATATGGACGCAGGGCAGCACATGCACAAGAGTGTTTCCTTGCATGGCCAACTTCTCACAGGGGAAAAAACTTTTTAAGCAAGTGACACCATATAGAAGTCAGCATGGAAATGCCAAGGCCAGCATAGAGCAGGAGCACATCCAGGCTCATAGGTTGGAGGTCCTCACATGTGGGGGTTTTCTGGGAGCTAAGGACCAGCTGATCATCACTCCATCTTTCTCTACTAAAAAACAATTCAGATCTACTTACTTTCTTGGGGATGAAAGATCGATTCTATGTATTATAAATTTTAAAAAGAAGTAGAAATAAAAATCAAAAGATCAATTCTCACTAGAGCACCTCCATCACACTGGACAATTACATAGACAATGAGGGAGAGGAAGGTCCACTTCAGAAGGCTTATGGCAAGGAGGTAATGGAGATAGGAGGATGAAAAGATCTTTATCGTGATATTCCTGCTCTGCTGGCATCCCCACAGACAAGAGGGAAGGTGATCTGACAGGAACAGATGAAATAGGGCAACAGGGAAGGAAAAAAACATCAAGATTTGGGTGAGACTGAGGGTTGATAGCAGGAGAGGGAAAGTGAAGGACCTGCTGGAAAAAAAAAAAGTCACAGAAAACATCATAAAATCAGGAATCTTGAAATCTGGCCATACTTCCCATCAGGCCAGACCATACACATTTATACACATTCTGATGAGCGCTCCTGTGCCACCTGAGTCCCATCCGATATCAGGGTTCCTAGCACTTCCCAGAAGAAAGCTCTCTTACCCATTACATACAGCCTCACTGCACTTTCATCATCCAAGCTGAAATTTTTTTAGATTTCTGCCTCAAGGGAGAAGGGCAGACACAAACTATGAATCAGTTTTTAAGAAAATTTTAGAGAAGTCACATATACACTCACCAGAGACTTCAAGAAATTAATGATTGGACTCATCCAAAACATATCCCCTATGATTAAGCAGGGGTCCCCAGGCCATTTATGTACCAGCTTCAAATGCTGCAGTGAGTAAATGTGAGCATGAGGCAGGAGCTGAGGTGAAAAGGGAAAAGCTGACATGAGGATTTGGGCGAGGCTGAGTCTTTATGGGAAAGTGAGAACCTGGGATGAGATGGGCTTGGGAACTGGTCTTAAGTAGGAAGCCTAGGAGATCTTCAAGCCTGAGTGACATCTTGGGAAGAGAGAGGTGAAGAGCACCAGCCTGGTTAGGGGGATGAAGAATTGATTTTATGCACAAGATGGAATTAAGTTGCTGCAGACAATCCAAAATCATCACCTCTAAACTCCTCCTTGCCTTCTTGAAGTGTTTTGTGTGCCATTTTTGGAGTGCTTTGAACCAGATTAGGGTCGGTGGTGTTCACAGTAGTCTGGTTGTTTTTAGCAGCAGAGCTTTGGGTCCTTGAACTACACTGCAGGCTCTGAAGGATCAGAGCACAGCCTTAGATCATCCTCACCCAGCCCAGGAGTCCAACCTGGTGTGGATTTCATCAGCTTGATGAACTGCTTGCAGTGATACACCCAGATAAATACAGAGGAGATGAGCTCCCAGCTATCTAACAGAGCTGGGAATCTAACGGGACTAAGCCAGGGCTCTCCCCACCACCAGGCTCGGCAGCAGCCTCACAGCCCTCTGAGCTCACTGGAAACCTGAGAAACTTGTCTGATTTCTGCTTGGAGGTTCACTTTGATTTAATCAGCCTGGCATTCTGCCAGGGGAAAAATTTTCCCACTCTGAAACTTCCAAACCAGTTTTAGTGAAAGCTAACGGACAACACAAGGAGGTCTTCTGCACAGCTCCTTTTTGCCTCCTCTTTCCTTAGATGCAGAGACATATTAATGGTGTGAGGAAGTGACATTACATGCAGAACTATATTGGCATCATGGGACAAAACAGATACTTCAGTTCCTCAAATGAATTTGCTCAGGAAAGAGTCACATGGGATCTGTCCCAATACAGTCTGAACTAGTGATTGGCAACATTGCCCATGGCAGAGGATTGGAGCTCAGTGATCTTTAAGGTCCCTTTCAACCAAAGCCATTCTATCAATCAATCAGATGAAGGGGATGAACAAAAGGGAAAAAAAGAGCAAAAACCAGAAAACCACACAATGGCCAGAGTTGCACCATTTGACCACTGTGCCTTCTTAGCCTGAGAAAGCCATTGCACCTCAGTCCCACTGCATGCTGTGGCTGTAGGTGCTGGAAGCTTTTTAATAGAGAAGTAAACAATGTGAGTGAATGGATGCTGGAACCACAGCCAGCAGCCCTTATGCCGTGCCAGCACACCCTCCAGCTCCACAAGTAGTCCCATTGGTTTCAATAGGATTACTTGCAGGGTAAAGCCACTCAGCCCGAGGCAGAGAATCTGATCCTTTGTTTTCAACTGAAGATGTAAACTCTGGGACAAAGATCATTTCAATTTCACAGAGGCTAAGCCTGGCTTTTGCTCAAGCCAGGGGGAAAGGTGACTGTTCCATAAAGCAGCATATTGCCAAAAAGCCATGTATCAGTCTAAAAAGGAGATTTAATATCAAGCTTAAATTGTATTTTCATCAGCCTCATTTAAAAATCACACTATAGATTAGATTGGTAAAGACAAATTTTCCCAACAGGAAAGCAAAGAGCTCTCCATGAGGCATTGGCAGGACCTGTCCTTCACCTCCCAAGCACATAGCATCAGCTGCATGCTAACCTCCTCTCCTGGAAGCGTTGCTTTGTCCCATGGAAACTTGAGTACATAGGATAAGATGTAAAGAACTCTCACCAGCTTTTTTTATGAGCGTTGTAAGAGATGCCAGATGATTATCTGAGGCCTTCCCAACAAACCCGCAGCTTCAAGGGGATGCATGGAGGCTGGCAAGATAGGGAAATCCTGTGGCCAAAAAAAACTTCTGGAGAGAGCAGTTTCTCCTCCCACTTGCAGAGACCACACTTAAATATTTGTGGTATCATAAATATGCTCTTCTAGTGTGTGCACTAATAGATCTCTGGAACACATCTGGTGTTGGTGGCCCCAGACCCTGAGGCTTGGAGCAAGGTAAGGAGTGTCTGTGTGTGTGCTGAGGGTGTGGGGCTCAATGCTGCATGGTTGGATCTCATCCTGATGCCTGGGGTTAGAAAGTGCAGCTTTCTATTGCTAACCTTGATTACTATAGATTAAGCATGATATATAGCGAGGATAAGATGCTACCATGGGGAGAAAACAAAACAGACTGCTAGAGGCTGATAGGTTGTATGGCCACTTGCATATGCATGAAACCGATAGAACGTATTCTCAAAATTGATGATAAAATCATAACTGATAATGCCCTACTTTCCCTCAAAACGCTGTGATTTTATTCTAACAGCAACCCCTAAGAAGCAGTGTGAAGTCTTCGTTCCCCTCTTCAGGCATATTAAGTTTCTTTCCGTGGAGAAAGGAACTTCTGTTTCCCCACACCCTCGCTCTCTCTCATGCTGCTTGTGGCTTTAGAGAAGTGCCTTCAGTCCCAAGAGCTGAGGTCCTTCCCAAGGAACTAAAAGCAAAAGATGTGATAGGCTTCCCCTGTGCAGTGTAGGAAGATTTTAATGATTTTTTTCTTGTCAAAAGTGTAAGTGGATTGCTGTGCCATGAGTATGAGAGCAGAAGTGATTTCTTTTTAGGTAAGTGTTAGGAGGTAAGAAAGAACATTGCAATAACAACCTACCTCATCAGCAAGAGCACTGAAATGTAGGATCTGTGACCAAACAAGAGTGAACCTGAGTCACAGAAATACTTTGTGCTTATGGGGCAGCATTCATCAGAGAATGTGAGTGCTTTACCAACTCAGAAAGCCAGAGGTAAACACACAAACTGACACTGTCCCAGTGGTGTCATGTAACCAAGCAGTGCATGAGCTGAAGTCAGGGTTTGGCCCTACTGCTGGACTTTCACATCTCCATTCCCTCACAAAGGGAGATTGAGCCCCACTGAATAGATGGGCAACTGATGCACAGCGATCCAGGGGGCTTTGTCCAAAGTCAGAAATTGAGAATATTAATGAAAAAATACCCAAGAGCTCTAACCCCAAGGAAAACTTAATTTGGCATGAGCAGCTGCTTGATCTTAGGGCTTCTGCACGAGCAGGGAGTAGTTTGCTTAATGAAATAATATCTCAGGCACACATGAAGAGCAATTACTTGCTCTCCTATAAACCCTCATGTATTCATCTAGAAAAAATGTTCATGACTCAGTCATCTGGGATGGTTCAAGCTGCTCACCCTGCAGCAGCAGGCGTAGGCATAGCAATGGTGAAGTTAAAAAGGAAGACACATGACCTCAATTACTCACAGGGAGTCAAATTATGATCTCAGATACAGTGGTATAAATCCAGAGTCATTCCCCCTGAAGTAATTGGCATGATGCTGTATTTCTGTAACATATTTCTGTAACATACGGGAAATCAGAATGCAGTCTACAATCTCAGGACGTCTACAGAGCTTTATGCAGAGAGGCTGTGCTCTCCAGCTACGCATTATTAGTTACGGGGGAAAATAAGGTTGGAATATGTACAAGGTAGGAAAAGATACCGAATTTCCCTGTAGCAAGAGCAACAATTTATTACCTAATTTTGACAGTGTACTTTATAGCAATTTCACTTCTTTAAAATCAGATTTCTCTTCTTTCTGTAAACAGTAAGTAACTGCTCTACAGAAATATTTCATAAGGTAATATCTGGTTGAACTCTTATCTTTAGTTCCTCATTTTTGCTTCAGATATCATAACTGATGGGAAAAGTGAGGAAAATTAGGAATGTAGGGATGTACAGCTGGAGGATGACTACCACCATGGACCTAGAGTTAGAGACACTGCAAGTACCAAGGAAGGAATGATTAATGTAACAACTGCAATGAACCAGCCTGGTGGGACATCAGAAATTGTGTGAAACTGTTTCCATCAGTGCAGAACAAAGGGCTGAGGGCTCTAAGAGCAGGAGATGGGATGCAGCACAACAGGAGACCAAACAGCAATGTGTGATAAATAGAACCTCAGTTTGTCATTTCTGAGCTTTCAGTAACTGCAATATTCCCAGCCTTTAGGTTCCAGCAACTTAGAACTAATAGATGAGGCGTTCACCCTATATAAATGTTCAGATACAAACATACAAAGATATATGATTATGAATGTATGTATTAATGTTTTCCAGTCCTCCAGAGGCAGTCCAAACAGACATTAGATTAAACTACAACTAAACCACACCAGTGTGTGCAAAGGGATGCCCCCAACAAGATACAGGTGTGCAGGAGAGCTGCCCCTTAGCTGCCTGGAACATCACACACCTGCCCACACACACAGCAGTGCTTTGCAGGTATATCTCATGGCTCCTGGCTTGGCTTCCAGTCATTACCCAATTCAGATTCCTTCCTGAAAAGTGTTGGCACACGCACTGGATAGATACAGTTTCTAAGTATGCAGAAGACTCACATGGGCACCAGTGAAGTTACAAATCTTGCAGACATAGGAAAGTGATCCTGTATTACACATATGAATGCAAAGTAGGTATATTTGCATATGCAGAAAGCATAGATGTTACTGAAATATGTGATAGCATATGTGCTCTGGAGCACAAAGCAGGGTCCAGGGGTATCATTAAGGGACACATCAGGGTAGGTCATTAAGAAGCTGCTTGCATTGGCACTGCTGGAGTTTTGGGTGGAACCTCTGCCTCTTCTTAGACAGAAGCATCGCGACAACTTGAAGTGTTTTTGTGACAGATCCAAGAATAGTAAGCCCTTCTCAGCACAAAGTACAGCTGAGCTGACAGCTTGCAGTCAGAATGGGAGCTGTATAACTGATGGATATCAATATTGGCACCATTAAGATTCCTGCCACGAAGCTACTACCTTTATGGTTCTGCTGATAGAACAGCAGAACAGGTGAACTCACACCCCTGCAGCACCCAACCCCTTCTGGCTGAACAGGGCACTGCTATGACATCCCCAGATCACAGCTGTGTCCTGCTCTGGTTTGGAGCCAGCATTATGTACAGGCAAAAGCAGAAAATAACACCAAATTCTTCAGCCACATTTCCAGCATTACCGCAGTAATGAGTTCTTTTGAAGCCAAGTCTCCATATAGTTCTGTACAACTTCAGTTCAGGGCTAGTTTTTCTTTCTGACTGAAATAACACATCTGCCCCATGTTACACATCTGCAGAACACAGTGCTCTTACTCAAGTAGGATTGTGCACCAGGACAACAACTCCAACCTCCCGCTGTAGAACAATAAACCACTGCACTTCAGAGAGATAACTTTGAGTACTTTGAGAACAGAGCATTAAAGGGGTACCACCTGGTGCAATGATAAAATGCAAAGGAAAATATGGCAATAACAGCAGAGTGACACCATCCAAGGTGGCAGCAAATAAGGACAGGCACAAACATAGCAGCTGTAGACACAGAAACCAAGGAAGAAAATCTGCTCACCTTTAGGAGCTCTCAAGTATACAGGGTCCTCTAGTAAGAGAGCACAGCCTCCACTGCAAACCCTTAAATGAGGTCTGGGAAGGGGTGGATCGTGGCTCCAGCCCTTCTGGTCACTCTGCTGCATTGCATGCACCTGAGCTCCTCTGGGTTGGCCCTGCCTTCCCACCAGGTGCTCAATCACTGCTTCAAGCCATGACTTAGCATTTCTGCTACACACTTGGCCATGCAAACAAATCATGATCAGAAATTTCCACATAAGATGCTCCCTTAGCTTGGTTGAGTTGTTGTCAGCTTGTCACTGTGCTGATAGTGCTTGAAATGGGAAGGAACTGAAAAATCACATGAGCTGTTTCTACTTAAAATTCCTGGGTGTAAAGGGTGCAGGATAGTTGAAATGCAGATGGAAAGGGGGGAATAGTGCTGATCTCTGATTCTGTTATAGAGAAGCTGTCCCATGAGACTCATAGCAAAGGCTGCTGAGGGAGGTGGTGAAGTCACAGTCTCTGAAAACGTTTGAGGAATGTGGAGACGTGGCACTGAGAACCATGGTTAGTGGGGATGGGTTAGGGTTGGACTTAGTGATCTTAGAGATCTTTCCCAACCTGAATGATTCTATGGTTGTGTGTGTCCCAGTGCCTGCTGCGCACCCCTGGAGGGAAATGTGTGGGGCACGTCACAGGATGAGCTTGGGGCTGGCTGCAGGGATGCGGAAGGAAGGGATGGTGTATCACCAGCTGCTTTGTGAGGTGAACATCTGCAGAGAAAGTTTTCTCTCAGGCCTGGATCTCCATTGTAAAGTGACCGTTGATCCATTGGCCAACCAGCCACATCAGCACGGGTCACCAGGGCAGAGAGGAGCAGCCTGGCACGTGGCACATTCACAAGATGAGGATGACTGGGAGCATCTAGAGAGGGGAAATAGTATCTATTAGTATAACCATCTCCTCACACACCCTCTCCTGTTTTTGTGTAACATACGACATACTGCGAGTCCCTGCCAACAAAATAAAACAATGATCCTAGCCCCGTGGGTCTGTTATTGTTGATTTATAAAACACTTACGGCTAGTGGTGTTAAATGTGCCCCTCCACTGTGAGAAACAATTATTGAGCATACAGTGGTGCAAGTCTGTGCTGTCATTACTATGCATAAGGGCATCTTCAAAATGTCTTTTTTTAGGCATTTCCACCACTTTACGGAAACCCATCTAGAAATAAACATAGCTGGTCTAATGTACGTAATGGATTTAATGCGCCGTTCTTCCACATTAAGAACAAATCTAATAGGATGATTGAGCAAAGCCAAACGTCTCCAGGAAATTCCTTTATAATACATGATTGAATTATTGTTTTCCTATTAGGGCAGCCAAAACATTCAGTGTCCTTGACAATGCAGGATGTGTGCCGTAAGTTTTTGCCACTAAGCCAGGCATACTGTATCTGGATACATGCCCAGCTGTTTGAGCATTTCCATTTGAATGATTTATTCATTTTCCAGAGAAAGACTACAGAAGTTATATGGAACTCTGCAAATTTCTTTCAGATCATACAAAAGAGCTAGGTGCCTGGCTGCCAAATGAATGAAATCTAAGGAATCCAGAGGCATTTGCAGCAAAGCTGAGATTTTCCTAATGGACACCTATAAGTTATGCTCATGAAACTCCTAAATCTTTTCTCAATAGAAACTGGGCACCTAGCTCCCTTTGCAAATCCTCATCTCAAGCCTGCATTCAAGTCCCTGAGTAAGTATCCTGACTGTTGGCCCTGCAGCTGCAACCACATATGCTATGAGAAGCTGCTGAATAGTGAATGTGAAAATTGGATTATTTATTCATGTCTAAATGTGATCCTAGGAGCCTAACTTGAAATGCCTTTTAAAACCTAGAACCACTACTTCCACCCACTGAAACAGCACAGAACAAAGTGCTTTGCAAACTTCTCAGCTCATGATGTGAAACTATTAATGCACTGATGTAACAGAAACAAACTGAGGAATTGTTGTTCCGAAGTGGTGATGTAAGCTCTGTTCCTCTTTCCCAACCCCCATAAGCTGTTGTTGTGATACACAGGAGTAGGAAGCCAAATAATTTGCATGTTTTGGGTTGTCTTTTTTTTTTGTTTTTTTTTTTTTTGCAGGACACTGTGTGTTTCAGAAACCTACCTGAGCTGTCTCTTTGGGTTTGCAGCAATAATCATTGCCTCACTTTATTACAGTAGTGACTTTGAGATATCCTGGAAACCAGCACATAAGTAGTGACATAGCTATAAGTGAGAGAAGTTGGGAAGGAGAACTCCAGGTTTTTCAAACTGTAGCTTGGGAAAAAGTGCTGTATATTAGTGTCAAGTCCTAACATCGTCTACAAGATCTCATGGCTCATTTCCTCTAGCACAGCTTTCTCCCTTCTAACTTCTTCATAGGGGAGGGCAAGTATTTATCGTCTGTGAATAAAATATTTGCCCCCCAAAAGTAGTCTCAGGTCAAATTAGTCATGTAGTTGCAGCTGAAAACTATTTCTGGCCTAACTTTACAGCCTGAAGAGGATATCCAGATCCTTTACCGAGCATTTAAGGCACTCAGCCAAGATGTGGGAGATTCAGGTTCAGCTCTCTCTGGGGAAAAACATTTGAATCCAGCCTCTAGGAGGTAACTATCATCAGCATCTTGCTATATAGGGAATGGTGGGATGAGAGCAAAAACATGAATCGTTCAGCAACTTGAAACTTGAATAGCTTCATGTCTCTCTTGAGCTGTGGGTACTTTCTCAGCTCCTTTTCTCCAGGGAATGTGGATGGGTGACTGCTAGGACATTAAATCAGTGCATGAGAGGGGTAAAATTTGCTGAGTTTATTAATAACACATAGCAAAAAGCACCCAACTGGGTGCTTTCACCAACTCTGTGCGTGGAAGACATGTGACCTCCTAGTGGTGATGTTTCACTGTGCATGCCTCATAGCCTTGCCCCTCAATTTTATCTGAAATCCAAAAGCCCACCAGGTTAACTCAAATTTTTGTGCAGGATCCTAAAGCCAGCTGAGCATTTATCATCCTTGAGGAATCCAGCCCGTAGAGGTTTAATTAATTTTTTTCATACACACATAAACAGATTCAAGATGTTCTTGCTCAAGCTGGGGATAAAGGGTTCTCCCACTATCTCAGTTCTCAATCAGAAAGGCGGTCAGTTCCAATGTGCCAAGATTCTCCCAAAGCCTTAATTGCCATCATCTGTGTTTACTAACGTAGGCTTACAAGCATCTTGAAAAACAAGGACAATACCCTTTTCCATCACGAACTCAGAAATCCAGACAGTCCCACGCTCGAGTTGCTTGTTAGATGTACCTGTAGCCTTGACTCCTCTGATAGGAATGGGAGATCCTATTCACACTTTAGAAGTAATTCTGGCCAGTTTTGTCCAGCAGCCCAACCTTTCAAGAACAGAAATGTTAAAAGCCATGATTCCAGCTTGGATAAGTACAGTAAAAGTATTAACTGGATCTCCCCTGTTCTTTTAGGTTCTCCACTTTTCCTCTCAATTTACACTACGCTGTAAGACATTGTGAAACTGAGTTTTCCTGCTGTTAGTACAATGTGTGGGTGGATGCTAAAGAGTCTTATCTCTAGTAAATCCTCATCTGATATAAAAATGAGCCACAATGTGATTGTATTCCATCTGAGGATTGGGCTATACACAGTATAACAATGCTGGGATCACACAGGATTGAAAATGAATGATTGTGCCATGTAGCAGCTATTGGGTGATTCAGCTTGGTTCCTTTGGAAACAAACTCAGCACCTGGAAAGAGTACACACAGCATCCCAAGCACCCCAGCTTGCTTTTCCCTTCCTCCATGTCAGAGGGCAGGCTGTGTTCCCAGTGGAACCCAACCAAACTGACAATCCTCTAAGTGATCTCACTGTGTAAGCGATATAATGATTTTATGATTTTTGTTATCAGTATTCCACGTCATAACATCACTTAAGGCACTGGGAGTTAAAGAGTTAATGCTCCAGTTCAATGAACTGGTACCTGGTTCTCAGAAGAAAAGAAATACATACCCCAGAGGACTTTGTGTTCCTGTTTTCCACTGAGAGGGAAAGATAGAACTGCATGCAGGTCCCGAGACTTCCTCATTTTGCTGCACATCTTGGCAGTGTGAGCTCCCTAGCCGTCTTGCCTTCAGCTTTAGAGTAAGGCCTTCAGTTTTGGACACCCTCTCTCTCATTTTATTTGATGTATTAACCTCAGCTCCAATTATATCGTATTATACTGTGTTATTTTATATTCCATTATCTTATTTAGTAAATTAGCTTTCCTACTCAGATCGTTGCTGCTGTTTTGTTTTTGGGCCCATCTCCCGTCTATTTCCCTTTTCCCCATGGGTATGGGTACATAGGTTCCCCTCCACCCCATTAGTGGTGGAACCGGGCCAAAGAGGCCTGTAAACTGTTGGCAGTCTTAAATAAGGAAAAATTACTAGATTTAGGATTCAAAGAGGTAAAAAAAATTCAACCCTTCCACTCTTCTCTGCCAAACCCCAGGTATTTAAATTGAGTACAATTGCAACTGGACAAAACCAAAATGAAACGAACCAAAACAAACTGAATGATTCAATTACCTGGGATCTCAGTCTTGTCATTGGGAATCTGGGTTAAAGAAGATGGGAAAGAAGTTACATTTCAGAAAATTATTGATCCCAGTGCTTTTGCCTTGCCCTCAATCTTAGTGTCCTAAAGGGTTTGTGAAATTGAGGATTAAATACTTTTCTGGCTAATTCTGTTTGAATTCTTTGAGGGACAAGTAGATGCCTGCCTGTACAATCTAGGATAGCTGGCTTACACAGTCTCACTTATGCTCTAATCATCAATACAGGAATGCAGCTGTATTTCAAGGTGAAAACGTGTGCATCTAGTTTCTGGTTTTCTGTTGTTCTTTTCTTTTCCCCTTCTAATTTGCATGTGCATACATATCCGCTCCTCAGAGATACCCAAAAATTTCCTCAATTGAGTGATATCACAGAGTTATGTAATCTAGAATTCTTACTCCTGTGATCCTTCAGCTTGTTAAAGCATTCCTCTCTACCGCTTTCCCTTGATATGCTAGTGAGGCATATGCTATCATTTCCTCTAAGGATTCTTCCCATTTCTTGGCTGAATAAAATCTTCACACAGTGATCTTGCTACAACACAGAAGCATCTGATTTACCAAGGATGCTAATGCAATTCATTTTTATCAGCAAGAGGTGGGCACTGAGTATTATTAAAACTTCGATGATTTTAAAGACATTTAATTACTCCTCTAAACATTAATCTGTTTCTTTTGGGTTTTTATTTTGTTTTGTTTTGTTTTGCTGAAATGCATCATCCACCATTCACTGTGCTGACATCCACTGCTCATTCTCCATAAACGTTCACCAACTGTTGGTGAACATCAGTGGGTGGGATTTTTTCCACATGGAGGCTTTCAGTGACACACTTTTGCTTCAGCCACACTTCCATGTCAGACTGCCCCTCTGCTGCCATCACATGGCAACAAAATGTAATGGAATATTGATGGGAAGGTTCAGCCTCTACTGACATGCCACTATCATCCACCTCTGATATCATGGGCCAACATAATAAAACAGGAGGTATTACTTTTGGAGCATCCCAGAATTTTCCTGGGAATCTGTACAGTTTCTTGTACATTCTCTTGACCAGGCACTGGTCCTGCTGGCAGGGAACCTGGGATACTGAGAGGTCAGGGAACAGCTGGACGGGGTCTTTAGGAAAAGGAGATCCAAAAGGAGTGTATGTTTCCAGATGGGAAGAACCTCAAAATCTTTCACACAGGGTGAATTTAGATCCCAAGTTAGCATTCTTTTGGCACGTTTTAGTGTTCTAATATAAAATACCAGAATTTGGGATTCTCTGCAGCATGCAAATCTCTTTCCAGAGCAGTCTGAGGAAAGAGCTTGTTCACAGATTGCTATTAATAAATGGCATTAGTAATATTTTTTATTTGCTTTATTAAGCAAAATAACATGAATTCTTTCCTCATAAACTGTAATAGGAACTCCTCCCTGCACAGTCCTCTGGCTGACGAGTATTGTAGGTCTAATCATTGGAACATGTGCTTTAAAGTGTTTTAGTGTCATGTATTTCTTTAATAGTATTATACCGTAAGCCTGCTCTAGAAATAACACTATTAAAGTTTCCATTCAAAACAAAGATCAGTCAAAGAGACAAGCAATTATTTCATTATCCTTAAGAAGCTCATAACATAATGAAAGGAATGTTAAAAATAAACGAAATGGGTGCACTTGATTGAAAGAATAGATCAGTCATAATGACTATTCTCAGAGAGTAAAAAATTAACCAGGATTAAGTTTTCGCAGCTTTGAATATGTTATGGATTCTCTGTCTCTAACAATTAAATAGGGAAGGCTTTCTCCAACAATAAACTAAGAGTGAAGTTAGTAACAGTTGTATCTGAGTAGAAGCAAGGGTGAAGATTTTAAGCCAAAACTGCAGTCTTGCAGAGCAGGAGGGGTTGGATAACATTCAGTTTGACCAAGCCCTCTAGAAGTCCTCAATCCAGAGACTCAAGGGCAGCCCAAGATGGTGGGAAGCAGCCTGAGGATGTTCTTGGTGTCTACCAGCAGGTCTCCAGCCTTCTAGATGACACTGGAAAGACTTGAGAGTGAATTTGAGGTACAACTCAAGGGAAGGACCATAATTTTTTTCAGCTTTTAATACTGGAGGTTTCATGAGGAACAGGCTCCCCAGGGCAGCAGTCATGGCACTGAGTTGCCGGAGTTCAAGAAGCATCAAGAAGCTCTGCCATATGGTCTGAAGTTTGGGCAGTCCTGAGTGGAGCCAGGAGTTGGACCCAATGCTCCTTGTGAGCCCCTTCCAACTCAGGACACTCAATGATCCCATGAAGTCAGGTATGAAAAGAAGAAGCAATGTGGAAGGACATCAGAGAACTTCAAATATAAAAGTCCTCCCAAGAAACAGCAGAAAGAAAAATCAAGACAGATGGGATACTGAACACTGGAGGAGCTTTTCTCTCCCCTCAGTCATCTACCCAAGCCTAACTTGTGTGCTGAAATGGGAAAGTCCAGCTGAGATTACTTTTGTTGCACACTAAATAGGCTATGGTACCTCACTGATGGCAAAAGCTATACAACAGGCATCAACTGAGCCTTAACTTCCAGGAATAAAATCCCACTTGGTGTTACTGCATCCCATGGTGCTATTGTTGGTTTAACCAGTTTGTCAATCCATACAACCAGTTCATCCTGCTTTAGTTGTATGAATGAGTACTAATTAGGTTGTCTTGTGTATAGACAAAGCAGCTGACTACATATCATGTTTTCTTCCTGATCCTTTGCACCCTTTTTCTGCCTTTTCTTTCTCTTAAGGAAGCCTTGCTGTAAAAATTCTTTTCACATGTTAAAACTGTTGTTTCTACAACTCAAAATAAAATACGTTTTCAAAAGCTAAGTCACGTTTCTTTTAGTGAACACTAAATGTTGGCTGTAGCCAGCAGTAGACTCAAGATTTGGTAGTTAACCAGTAAAAATACTAAAACAGGCAAAGTCTGTCATCACATAAGAGACAGCTTTCAACTTTGCTAAATGTCTTTCTACTTACAAAGTTAATGGAAACCAGTCACAATGATAAAATCTGTGACTGTCTTAAATAGAAAGAATTCTTGGTTCTTTGTGGTAAAAAAAAGACTGGAATTTAAATTCTTGGGTTTTCCCTCCTCATTTTTAATTCCTTTTGTTTGATTAAAGGACTTTTAAAAATGAACAGTCCAGCACAGGAAGAAAAGAGAATTGTACACTCAGTGAGATAAAAACCAACCATTTGAAAAAGGCCCAAACCTTGCAATTATGAGAAATCCAGCAGCCTTAAAACATGAGGATCAGAGCAGATAGAGAAAGTAAACAGAACCTTGGGCAAAACAGGGTGAACACAGGATTGTTACTGCAGGATGCCCGATAAAAACATGACAGGAGAAACCACCATGCAAACCACTTGTAGCTCAAGGATAAGAGCAGCAAACAGATAGAGACTGGAGCTGCAGATAACAACATGCAGAAACTTTCTGAAAGAAATCAAGGAGAAAAAATAAGGGCAAATATTTACATAAAGAGAAATCTCAGAGATCCAGATGTGCCAGAAGGGTAACAGAAAGGAGATGAGAGAAAGAAACCTGGAGGCTGTGGAGTTCTGGACAAACAGCAAATGAAGGAAAACTCTGCAGCTCTTTCTCCTTTCCTCCAACACCTCTGCCTGAGGAATGAAGCTCTGCCTGCATGGCAACACAGCACTGCCATTGCAGCCTTACTGTAGGTGTTTTCTACTCTATAAAATCCTATATCAGAACGATACGAATCATTTCCTGGAGGTTATGTTTCTCCATGAGTAAAACAAGGAACCTAGCCAGTTAGCTACTTGTTACCTGGTCTGTAAAACACACTGCTGAAGATCTAAGAGATTAGTTCTAGCACGTCTCTGTGGGTTTGGGTTAGACTCAGGCTCCTTCTAGTTCTGTTATAAAAAGTCACTACCACAACAAATGAAGACAGAACTGCAAGCTGCTGCAGTGGTAATCGCTCCTGTTAGAAGAGTCCGAAGAGGCCAAACCATCACCCAAGAACTATGGATATAAACCTGTCAAAATGGCATTCACTAAACATGCAACTCATTCTTACCCTTCCTCTTCTCAACTTAAAAAACTCTGTTTGCAATTTTGAGCAGAAATGTTAAGGATTATCTACCTGTGAGAAATTTGAAATCTACATACGAAAGTATAGCTGCAAATGGCCAGATGCAGAAGAGGCACACAGGCATCTGAGCTGCTACAGCTTTTAACTGATTCCTCTTAAACTTTTAAACTAAGTAATTCCAGTCAATTTGGAGCAGCACTGATAGTTTTTCTAGTTTTTTATAGTAACTGACAGTACATCATTACTAAAAACAAAATATTTTTGCACCTGGGCTCTTTTATGATAGTATTACTCCTGTGCAAAATTAAATGTCAGCAAAAGAAGAGTGATTCTAAAATGAAATTGTAAAGAAATGTATTATTATGCTGAGGAGGTAGTATGGTGATTTAATATGGTGACTAGTCACACCTGAGTAATTAAAGAGTTTGTTTTTAGAGGGAAGCACTAAGTTTACTAAAGCAAAGGAAAAGTATTTTATTACAAATAGATTATCTTAGTGCTTTCACTCAATTTGGTGCAAACCTTCATATGGAAACTGGGATTTGACAGACGTATAGCTGGGGAAGAAAAAAGAGGGAGGGAAAAAAAGGAAAGGAAAAACAAGTAAAAAGTTATCAAAGCAAGGTCCCTAAACACCAAGTGCTGTAGGTGACATTCAGAGTAGACAAAGTTCTTCCTCTGCAGCTGTGGTCTGGGCTCTGCAGTAGGAGCCCAGCTCCTGGCTCTCCTTTCCATGTGGGCTGCTGCAGGCAAGGAGCTGGGAGCAGGATTAGGAAGGCTCCCACTTCTCCACACTGCCAGGAGTCAGGGTGCTAGCAAGGCTATTTGATACCCATGCTCATTTATAGGGCTGGAAGGCTCAGTGTGGTTCTTTTTTAAATTCAACTCAGCGAATGTACAGCAGGTGCTGAAAGAAAGCAGGAGAATGTCATACTTCCTCACCACACCATTGGGAATGTTTGGAAGGGGACTAATTTCTGGACTATCTACAGATTCACAAACTCTTTATCACAGTGATGTCTTAAATGGAGTTCTGGGCTCTGCAGTGCAGGAGCCGTTGTTTTTCCAGCTAAAATGACAGATCTAAGCAGCACAAATCTTGATGAAAGTATTTGGGAATTTCAGTCCCATAACAGCAGAAAAGGTGAATGTGTATAACCAGGTGAAGGAAAAGAGCACTCACTGCCTGTGCTACCTGCCTACCCCTCAGCTTCCCATACTGAGATCACTCAAATGAGCATTCAGACCACGAGGACAGCATTCTTATAGAATATTTTTCCATTTTGCTCTGGAAAAATGAGTTCCCTGTAATTTCTGTAGCTTCCTTTTTTTCCTTCATTGCAGCGTCCCTTCAGTAGTGCTTTGCAAATTTCTTGCATCATTCTATTCATTAGATATAAGGGTGAAAAAGAGAATTAGGAATAAGGCAAAAATAAGGATCTGTTCCCAAAGCCAGTGAAAACAATGGGAGTCAGAGGAACTGGCACTGACCAAACATTTTATTTCCCTCAGGAGAGCAGAATGAGCCTAAGTTTCAGAGCATGAAGATCCCAGTAATTCATTCAACACAACAAAACAGAAATTGACATTGCATTTAGGTTCTTACTCCTTATTAATCGTGACACTCACCTCATATTAAATTTGAGTAGAAGAGTAACAGTCATCATTATTACATTAACTGAGCACAGTGAGATCTTTCATCTTCCTATGATATTTCAGGCTGACTACTGTGCATACTGTTTCTGACTCATGAAAGCTGAGGGTAACCCCTTAAAAGATATAGTCTCTTCTTTTTTTCCCCTAACTTTGGAAATTGCTAACAGAAAAGCCTGTGATGTAAAGACACACACAGAAGGAAATGATCTGAGAGAGGAGCCTTCAATAAGCTAAATACGTTCAGCCTAATGTACGTTCATGTCTTCGTTAATTTAGTGGATGACTTTCAACAGAGTGAGCCTGTCTTTCTCTGGTGCAGGCAAAGTGCAGCTAAACTCACCCCCTGCTGATGTGCTGTGGGTAAAATCATCCAGAAATCACTTAATCTGAAAGAAAAAATCCTCTTAGGTATTTTCCCAAAGACTCCTTGAATAGGCTCAGCGTAAGCAATCGTACATGGGAGAAAGCAGTTTAGCTGGAGATTTTCCTACAGCACAATTCCTGCATTTCTACATTTCCCCTCGCCTGCAAACGGATCTCTCCCCTCCAGCTCTGACAAGCTTTTTGGGGTTGCTGGATGATTAAAGCTGTTGTTATGTCTGGGCACCTCACATGGAGCATCACGTCAGCCTGTGCCCCAAGTAGCGTGCAGCTGGAATTCAGACTCCATAAATCAAGTCAGAGAAAACCTCAGGAGAGGGATCCGTCACATGGGGTCACAACAGTGAAAAAAAAAAGAACAGCTCTTCAGTAGTGGGCACATCTCAGCCCATTGGTGCCAAAACACTGCTCATTAGGATCTGACTGAATGGCAAGAACATCTCTGTTTCCATCCCGTCTGTTTCACAGCATTCATTCATCAACACCGAGCCTCCACGTGCCAACTGACAGCATCCACAGTGAGCAGGAAAAACAGAGTGACTGAACACTGCAGCCCAATGGCTCACCCTGCCTGCTGCAAAGGATGGGCAGGGGTTGCAGGAGAAAACTCTAAGCTGTCAAAAACTCAGGTTAAAAAAAAAAATACACAAACTACCAATAATAACCTACATCACCTTGGCTGAGAAGTTTAATGCAAATGAACAGTTGCTCCAATTTTTTTTTTTTTTTTGGGAGGGGGGGAGGTGTGGAAACTAATCAAGTCCTGGGAAATATATTCCCTTCCATCTTACTGGCCCTAGGATAGCTGCTGGTTTGATTCAGAGGTTGTGATCATGGAGCTTCCATTCATGAGTGCTGTGCCACGGAGAGATTCCTCCAGATAGGGCACTTCAATGTCCTTTTTCTACTTTGAGCACATAAAAGAATTCACAAGAATCCACAAGAATTACCTTAGCATGACCTTATATCTCACTGGTGATCCAACTGCCGTGAACTTGTTGCTGAACACAACTCTTGCTGCAACCTTCTTCTTTCCAAGGAGCCTGCTATCAGCCATGGATTTCAACTTCCCAGTTAGCAAACTTACATTTTTTTTTTCCCCTGAGGCTGTTTAAAATGATTGAAAGGAATCACATTTCAGTACTGATTATCCATGCAGATTGCAACTAGCATTACAATTTTGCTTTGTTGCTTTCATTGTATGCTTGACCTCTGCATTTGTAGGCTCACAACAATTCTTACTTGACCTCCATGATCTTTCTTCTGGTTTCTTACTTTGTTAATGTAACCAAAAATGGTTTAACTGTAGTACTTGCCATCAATGAACTAAAAATACTTTCCTGTGTAATGCACACACAACTGTCCCCCATACACAGTCCTTGCTAGATGACAGAGAGGGAAAGCTCCTTGGCCCGATCTGATATGGTAACGTGCATGAGTTTATTTCATCTTTTGGACAGTGTTGGTCAAGTGTTGCCCCATATTGGGGAGGACTTTGTCTTCTTAGTGGCTTATTTGCCACTTGAAGACTCCACATCTGCTGACAGCATTATGAGTGCCATGGATTGGCAAGTTGGTGTTACGCTTCAGTAGTGAAGGACAGGATATAATTCCTCCTCTCCAAGTCTGAGTGATGTTGCTGATCCACATCCATTAATGTTTTTGCTACCATCCTCCAGCAACGTGGGGAAACAAAAGACTATTCATATCAACAAGAAATCTAGAAAAAAAATACAAAAAAAAAACAACACAAAAAGAGGGTTTCATAATCAAAGAAATGTTTCTGTTCTTATACAGAATAGAGCTGCAGCAAAAAAAAAAAAGAAAGAAATATATGATTCCCCAGTAATATAGTCTGGAAAAACAGTATCAAAATACACAGGGATCATCTACATGTCATTGTAACTTCATGCTGCAATTGAAAAGCAAATAACTTTAAGAACACACTGAGAAAAACTCTAATTTTAGGCACAGAGAGCTTGCGTTCACACTGCCACATGATGGATGCATAATAGTTTGCTCCAGACAACCAACCTTAAAATATCTTAGACCTTATTGTGTTATTGGTGTTTATAGTTTGTACTGCAGTTCAGCCTAAAAGCCCTAGGGCTTCAATTGTGCTGTGGATGGCATAAACAGCAAAAAGACAGTCCTTATCCTGTAGATACTGCAGACTAAATGAAACCTTGTCTGTCTCCTTCTTTCCAGCCTACAGCTTTTGCTCTCCCTACCTTAGATCTCCAGTGCATAACCTCTCTCAGGTAGGGACAGCATGCTGTCAGCAAATCTGGATGGCACTGGTTTTTGAATGGTTGTTGAAAGAACAACACACTGAGAAGAGCTGTTCATCTCCTTTTTTATGAGAATGAACTCCAATGGGTTTGGGGGATATTTACACTGGGATTGTTTTTTTGGAACCCACAGAAATACAAATTGTAATAACTTACAAATTTTATTTTCTGTGCTGTTGTGTAATTCCATTGTAATTCTCTGGAATTCTATTGAAATTCTTCTTGCAGATGCCTCTGTCCTTCACTGGATCTTGCCAAGAATTGAATGTGGGATGATGAGGAGCCTTAATATGATAGAGGAACATGTCCATCAACACTATTGTGATTCTAAGCAGCCAGATTCTTTTTCAGTTCCTTTCTCAAAGGCTGTGGCACTGAATGAACCAACATTAGAGTCAAGCACAGCAGAAATTTACTTCCTTCTGATTCCATCTGACTAGCAAAATAACCTTTTCTCATAAATTTCTTGCCGTTATTTTTTAGAAATTAGAGGTTAGGTAAGAAGAAACTTAGTGCTATGGACTAGTAGGGCTTCTAATTTATTTTTTTTTTCAGGCAGAACCACGTGGAAACTAGTTGATATCAGCTGTGCTTTATCATGCATTTTGGATCAAAACTGTCTCTGCCTTTTTTGCAACTCTCAGAGCACTCTGGGACCCTCTTAGCAAGTGATCTGACATGCCCACCATTCCCACTCTTCCAGGATCCTGCCCACTTTTCCTTTTCTTCCTGACCCACTTCCAGCCACCCACAGTCTGCATGGTGTCTCCCACCAGACTCATCTGCAAGAACACTTCCTCCAGGGTGAATCTCACAATTCTACCACTTCCTGCCCAGGGCTGCAGGCCTCAGCTCCACCTTGAGTGTGAGCATCCTGACATGAGNCAGTATCAAAATACACAGGGATCATCTACATGTCATTGTAACTTCATGCTGCAATTGAAAAGCAAATAACTTTAAGAACACACTGAGAAAAACTCTAATTTTAGGCACAGAGAGCTTGCGTTCACACTGCCACATGATGGATGCATAATAGTTTGCTCCAGACAACCAACCTTAAAATATCTTAGACCTTATTGTGTTATTGGTGTTTATAGTTTGTACTGCAGTTCAGCCTAAAAGCCCTAGGGCTTCAATTGTGCTGTGGATGGCATAAACAGCAAAAAGACAGTCCTTATCCTGTAGATACTGCAGTCTAAATGAAACCTTGTCTGTCTCCTTCTTTGCAGCCTACAGCTTTTGCTCTCCCTACCTTAGATCTCCAGTGCATAACCTCTCTCAGGTAGGGACAGCATGCTGTCAGCAAATCTGGATGGCACTGGTTTTTGAATGGTTGTTGAAAGAACAACACACTGAGAAGAGCTGTTCATCTCCTTTTTTATGAGAATGAACTCCAATGGGTTTGGGGGATATTTACACTGGGATTGTTTTTTTGGAACCCACAGAAATACAAATAGTAATAACTTACAAATTTTATTTTCTGTGCTGTTGTGTAATTCCATTGTAATTCTCTGGAATTCTATTGAAATTCTTCTTGCAGATGCCTCTGTCCTTCACTGGATCTTGCCAAGAATTGAATGTGGGATGATGAGGAGCCTTAATATGATAGAGGAACATGTCCATCAACACTATTGTGATTCTAAGCAGCCAGATTCTTTTTCAGTTCCTTTCTCAAAGGCTGTGGCACTGAATGAACCAACATTAGAGTCAAGCACAGCAGAAATTTACTTCCTTCTGATTCCATCTGACTAGCAAAATAACCTTTTCTCATAAATTTCTTGCCGTTATTTTTTAGAAATTAGAGGTTAGGTAAGAAGAAACTTAGTGCTATGGACTAGTAGGGCTTCTAATTTATTTTTTTTTTCAGGCAGAACCACGTGGAAACTAGTTGATATCAGCTGTGCTTTATCATGCATTTTGGATCAAAACTGTCTCTGCCTTTTTTGCAACTCTCAGAGCACTCTGGGACCCTCTTAGCAAGTGATCTGACATGCCCACCATTCCCACTCTTCCAGGATCCTGCCCACTTTTCCTTTTCTTCCTGACCCACTTCCAGCCACCCACAGTCTGCATGGTGTCTCCCACCAGACTCATCTGCAAGAACACTTCCTCCAGGGTGAATCTCACAATTCTACCACTTCCTGCCCAGGGCTGCAGGCCTCAGCTCCACCTTGAGTGTGAGCATCCTGACATGAGAATCATGGCTGATTTTGGTCTCTCTACAAGGGAGCAACCATTCCAGACACAGGACAGGAGGATCCTGGGCTTGCAGACAGGACAAACAGGGCAGGAGCCCACTGAAGAACAACTTCTAAGTCCCTCATCAGCCCTGGGCTCATGCTGAAGAAAACTGTTGAAGTCTATGAGCCTTCCCAGACCAATTTAATGTCATAATCTCTCATCCCAAGGGATGTTACAACAAAAAGTGACTGATGCCTGCATGTTGCAGATGTTTTGAGTTTGGTAATCACTCACCAAGATGATTAAGGATCAGGTGGTCACCTTGAGTTGCATCTTCTTTGTCACAGCCCTGAGGGCTGTTCCCAAGCCTTAGGAGCAGAGGGATGCAGCTGGAGTCCTACAGATCCAGCTGTCAGTTCCCAGCTTGCAGTGTTGGTGTTCTGTTCCAGTCAGAGACCACAGGAAGGTTAATTCTCCATTAAATATGTGATCCTGGGATGTTCTACCAAGAACCTAAAAAAATCTAGGCACGAGAATGCTAAATCTAACCCAAATCCAACTGTGATCTGCATGCACATCTATTCCTCTGGATTATCTATAGCCTCCCTGCACCCTGCATTAGACTCTAAAGACTGGCCAGCCCCATGCCTCCAGCCTAATCCACGGGTCCAAATTCAGCTGCTAGTGCTGCTGGGCTTCTGTCCATGCCCACTCACTTACTGAAGCAGCCTGCAAGTTGCTCAAACCCACAAGAGACAGCTCTGTTTCTCTACCCAATCCCATCATGATCAATTGTCCCCACCACTTTGTGATTTCTCCAGAACGTGTGCCAGTTTTATTTCCAAGAATGCAACAACACAAACATTTTTCAATTATTCAGATAGGTTTTAGCTTGTCATCGTCTTCCACCCACTTGGAGGAACTGTGCACCCTCGTCCTACCTTGGCTCACTGCTGAGCTGACATGGGCTGCATGAGGTTGCTCCCCATTGCAGCAGAAAGGAGCAGGATGCTGCTGCCCTGCCATGTGTGGCGACGCCGTGCTCCTCTGCATCTGGTTTCAAAACAAACCCCCTACAACAGACCAATCTGTTAAACCTTTGAGAGCCTCATTTCCAGGTTTCAACAACATTCTCTTCAGAAGCAAGCACTTCATGGAGTTCATTTAAGGTTGTCGAAGCCACAACTTGCTGTCAGCACTATTTACCACTTCAGTGGCTCAGCTAAAGCCTCAGCTGCTGCAAGCCAGCTCAGCACTAATAGCAGAGCTCTCCTGATTTACATCAACCTCCACCAAGCTGACAGCCATCCTCCACTGTTTCTCAGTAGCTGTCTGTGTACGCATTTGTTGCAGACAGCACAAAAAGCAGATTTTCTCCTGCCACCCCTGCCTAGGCCCTGTGTTTAGGCCAGAAAAGCCAGGCACAGTGGATGCACCCCACGCTGTGCAGTGAGTTGGGCCTTGCAGCCTGCTCGGTGCATGCAGTACCTGAGGCTGTCCTTTAGGATCACATTTGGGATATTCCCTCCTCAGTCTTTCTTCCTTTATGGGCTCTGATCACTTACATCACTGCAAGTCCCTCTCCTCCTCTGCTCGTTAACTGGACAGAGGGAACAGAGCTCCCTTGCCCCAAACATCACTTCGTAATTCTCCATGCTTTTCCCAGGCAGAGCAGTTCAGCTCTCCTACAGGCTTTTCACCTGTTGTTTTTTTTTCCTGTCATTCCTACCCATGCCCCTTTCTGACTCCTCCAAACCCAGACTCAAGTCTAAAAGCCCCAAGCCTTCTCAATCCCATTCCAGTTATACAGAATAAAGCTATTGACATCTTTGACTTCACACCCTCTATCTTATCCCAGGCTTCTGCAACACTCAATGTCATCTCCTGATCCTATAGAAAACAAACCACTAGCTCCCCCAGTCAAAGACCCCCATGGCATCTGGTCCATCTGTTCCATGGCAAACTGGCAGTACAACAATAACTTCCAGTAAGCTGAGGAGCGGATGGTTTTTGTGAATAAAACCGCTGCGCCTTCTGTCTTTTATTTCGATAGTAAATTTAATTTTATTATCTTTCCCCCAGCTTGCCACAGGATTGTGCTGAGGGCCCTCACAACTGAGTTGCAGCATGGGATGTTTTGACCCTCCCAGTTACTAGGCTGATAAAATACAGTTTGCACCTCCTGCAGAAGCCTGGCTCTCAACAATGAGCTGGGACCGCATGCAGTGAGCCCCAGACATCCTTTTTTGGGAGCTGCTCACAACATGCTGGCAGTGACACGGTTCAGAGGGTGCTGGGAGCCTGGGGACATCAGAGCAGTGGCTCCGGTGAGGTTTTGAGAGCCCTTCTTGCCCTTGTTTGGAGCTGATAGAAATGGTAATTACTTGCCAGCGAGCTATCACATTTTCAAGATATTTTTACTTTTCAAAGTATACTTTAAAAACAGAAATCTGAGGTTTGCTTGTTATTGCATGCTTTCAGCAGCTAGAGAATTAAGAAAAGCCTTACACATAGCATGAAGAAGTGGTGGGAGCTGGCAACAAGATATCACAGCTTGGCAAGAATCATAGAATCATCAAGGTCGGAAAAACCTCCAAAGATCTAGTCCAACCATCCACCTACCACCAGTATTGCCCACTAAAACCACAGGTCATGAATATTGCAGAATCACAGCACTGCTTGTTTTGGAAGGGACCCTTAAAGCCCATCAGACTATTCATCTAGTCCATATTCTGCTTGAGAGCATTTCCTACCAGAATGTTTGTGATGCCTGGAGTTTAATCTTAGTGTACAGATCTCATATTTTTGTGCCCTTATGAGATCATTTTTAAAGAGCATATCAGGCTGTTGTGTTCCTGCACTGTTTGTTAATAGCTTCCTGCCTCCCTTCAGGAAAAATGAAATACTGCTTCTCTGAGCTTTTCACTCTCTCTTCTGCCAAGTCAAAGCTGAAAGGAAAAACTACTGACACTGTTTTGTCAGGCCAAGTGTCAAATCTGAAATCTTTACCAATCTTCCTGGCATTTAATATACAAGCAAATATATATGGCTTTCATTCCTTGTGGCAGTGCTTGAAATGTCCAACAGGATGATGCACTGAGCTGCGTTTCTTTTGTGTGTAAGAAAGAGAGTGACTAAACCTGCTGGAGAAGGTGGATAGCAGCTGGGTAGGAAGGAAAGGCATGGAATCACTTTGTTTTCGTGAGTCTTTTTAATCAGATTTCATTTATCTCTGCTGAGCCTTGCTATGGGCAGTGCACCTCCCTGTTTGCCAGAACCTCAACACTGCATACAAAAAAAAAAACAACCAGGCTTTTTCCACATGGAGAAAATACTCCTGTTTCTACCTGTTTCCAGTTTGGTTCGACATTATTACACCAGGCACAAGAAGCTGCCAGGTGCTCCATCCCAGTGCCTGGCCCAGCCCCCCAACACACAAGGCAGACTTGAAGCAGCTGGTCCTGCTGCTCTGTGCCTGCCCAGGTCAGCCCCTAGTTTCCAGGAAGACATTTCTTATCTTCCCACTGATTTCTTTCTATGATAGGGAGAGATTTATTTCCATTTCTTCCTTTCAGGAGCTGTGGTGAGACTCATAAGCATTTGGTTGAAAGATATATATTTAATCCAGATTTGATTCTGACCAGGACAGCTTCTGTAGGAAAAGCAATGGCAGATAACAAGCTCTAAGTTACCCATATTAAGGGTGAAAGTCACAACCCAGTCAAAGAAATAAAGACTTACAGACTCACCCCAAAGATCAGGGCCTGCTGAATACTCCAGAAGAAGGAATCTCCTGGTAGAGAACCTATCTCTGAGGCAGCCAGCCCTTAAATGAGGTTTAGGAAGGGTTGGAACCTGTTTTCACCTGTGCTCCCAGGGTTGGCTGTGTTCCCTCCCCAGGTGTTCAGTCATTGGTTCAGGCTGTGACTTAGCAATTCCCATATAGCTTTACAGGTATCCATAATTATACCCACAATTACCTACCAACAGACTTGTGCTATACTGAGATTATGTTCAGCAGATCTCGGGCATGAGCCATGCATCAAGCTGCTTTCTAAGAGCTGGAACTCTTGTACTCCTAGTCTCACTTTTTACAAGCACTGAAAGAAGTTTGGATTTTACTTAAAATACGATTACTCCAATGGCTCAGTGTGACAGTAGCCTCCGGTATTCAATTCTGGACCTTAGCCCATGTCAGGGATGTGTCTGTAAAATATAACCCACCATGTTATTAGACTTTGAGTGTTACATAGGTGTTTTGTCTACATCTGTGATGTTCTCAGAAGAGAGGACTCTACCATATCCACCCTTCAAGTTGGGTATTAGAAAAAACAGCTTCTCCAGATGAGTCTTTGGGCACTGGAGTAGGCTGCTCAGGGAGGTGGTAGAGTCACTGTCCCTGTAGGCAGTGTGTAGATATGGTACTTAATGATGTGGGCAATATTGGTGGCAGGGGGATGGTTGGACTAGATGGTCTTAGAGGTCTTTTCCAACCTAAATGAGTCTATCATTCTATAAATGACCGATTGGCTGTGGGCTATTGGCATCAACTGGTCTGAAAATAAGCTCCTGTTACCTACAAATGTAACTGCTTTCTCCTTTTTCTTAATCTTTTCTTTGCTAACTCATCAGAGAGGAAGCATGAGGTATTTGGCATTAAGAGACTCACTCAAGGTGACAGAGTCAGTAGTGGAGCCCAAACAATGTCCTGGAAGCTCCTTCAACATATTTAGGAAGAAACTTATGAATGTTAACATTCATCTGATGAACACAAGAACATTCGTTCCATGAAGTCATGCAGTTGGCTTGAAAATGCTGAAGGATTCCTAAACCTATAAAACCCCCGTATGACCCTCCTCCTGCCTACTCTCTATTTAAAAGACAGCTGGTGAGAGATTCCTAGAGACTTTGTCTCCACCAAAAGCCCACATGGTGCTCTGCAGCTCCATGATGTCAGATCTTTCCAAACACCTTGGGAAGCACAGAGTAGGAGTGGGCTATTACTGCACAGCCAAAGCCCCTCAGGGCTTCAATTCCCACATGTTCTCAGCTCCCTCTCCACCACAGCGCTGAATGCTACTCCGAGTCCAGTGGAGTGGCCTGATTTTAGATTTTCTCCTAAGGGTGACCCACTGGACCAAATCTCATTTGAGAAGGAAGGTTCTCAGAGTGCTAGCAGCAATACACATCACTGACACTGCAAGTATTTCCTTTGAAGTATCACAAAAATGTGACCGAATGCCAAGATGCTCCTCTCCTGGTGCCCTGCTCTCCTGAAAAGGTTTCATGTAACAGTGCAATGACTTTCAGCAAGGAGCATTTTGCTCAACTCAGATCTTTTCCATCTGGTGTGGTCTGTGCAGGGTGCATTAATATTTTGACCTTCCTGGCTATTAGCCCACTGAGGATGTCTGCTAGGATAAAAGAAAAAGATGAGATTATATTCTCCCCTCCTGGCATCCTGACACGTTTTTATCTCTCTGTAATAATCCTGCTTATGGCAGATAGGTTTCTAAGGATGTGTTGTATGTTAGACATAGCCAAAAAAATTAGCTATAGGCAATAACTGCCTTGAAGGTGTTTTTCAGAAGAAAAGTATTGCTTTTATTGAACTTAAAAAAAAAAAAAAAAAAAAAAAAAGCAACCTACTTTACTTGTTTTTGAAAAGGAAAAAGAAATCAGTTCTGTGGAATAAAACCAGTTTCAGCTCAAATATTTTTATTTTATGCTGAAAAATTTCTAGATTCAGCCAAAAGAGATATATATATTATTAACAGACTGTCAGTGAAATCTCCTGTACATGGATAAGTAATAAAAGGATGGCACATGGCCCAAACAGTGTGAAATCTAGGTGATATTTAGGCATACTTCAAGCCTCAGCTACCACAGAAATTGATTCATGCTCCCTTTTATCTTTTTTATTGTATTTTATTTCTTATGTCTCCAGCCCAGAGCTAAAGGATTACTGCAGATGGCTCAGGGCAGAGGAAGGAAAGGTGAGACTCACTGGGCTCTGGCAGCTTCCTCCATCCAAGACGTGTTCTTAGGGGAACCCCAGTTCCAGGTCAAATCCCAATGGAGGGGATGGGACCTCCCGATCCCAAGGCTGGCATTCTGGGATGCGGTTTTCCTTCTGCAAAGATGATGGGTTTGGATACAGATTCAGAACATAAACTTCCCCAGGACCTGGAAACATGAGTACGCCGTGTCTGGGTCGAGCCTCTCTCTGTTAAAAACCCACTGTCATTGCCTTCTGGTAAGTGGTGATCAATGCATGTTTTACAAACCACAGGGAACCATGCCGTTATCCAGCGCCTTTCACCAGCGGCTCTCAAAGTACCACACAAACAAATAGCCGAGTTTTATGATAACTTTGTATTGCAGCTTTTCTAGACAGTGGGAAGCTGACATCAAAGGGGCTTCCCACCACCATACAGTAAAACTGCACAAACTTAGGGGCACAAGGCAGGAGTCCTGATTCCAGCTCTGGTTTCATCTCTCAGGCAAAATTCGTTACTTCTTCACTTCCTTCTGGCAATTGGCCTGAGGTTCCTATTGCTGCTGGCCAGAGATAGGAACAATCATTCACACAAGCATACTTTTTATTCTCTTTAAAAGGAGCACATAAAATGAATAAACTCGAGCAAGCAGAAGAGCTGCATGGGGAACGAGGGGAGCTCTTTACAAAGTGACTGATCGAACACATGCTAAAATCAGTGGATGTAGAAGGAGGGAGAAGCAAAGCAAACCCATTTCACTGCTGTTTGGGTGCTGCCCTGAATTTCTGCCCTGCCGTGGTGGATTGAGGTCCCAGGCTAAATAATTATCAACAACGCCTATTAATTAGTAGCAGCAGTAGCCCTAGTGAAAAGTCTCAGGTCTCACACTCGCAATTCTAATCACTTCCCCAACCTACTTCTAAAATTAGGCACAAACAGGCCCCTTCTAGAAGCAATAAACAGCACTTTAATTGGACTGAAGCCTATAAATCTGTCAGCAGCTAGTTACTTCAACTCCATTGTGCGACCAGCGCCTTTGAAGCCCCTCCCTTGCCTTCCACCGCTGTGCGATGTGATGGGGCAGTGAGATGTAGGGCTGGGGGTTGCTCCAGCTTGGGCAGGCATCATAGTGGGGCAGGAGGAGAAGTTCAGGCTGCAGACAGCTGCTGCATGTGGCCTGTGAGCACAGCAACAGAGTCATAAAATCACAGGCCATCCCAAGTTGAAAGAGACCCATAAGGACCATCGAGTCTAACTCCTGACATGAGCTGGTGTACTGCACTTAGAAGATACATCTCACATTGGGGCCATGGGAAATGCACATTATAATGAATTTTGTTTACCTAAAACTGCTTTTTCTTTTTTTTTTGCCTCCCCTCCCCCAAAGATTGTTTTAAAGAAAACCCCACCTGGTTTCAAATGATGCTGCATGTTAGCATCATAATGCAGCAGAATCCCTCCAGCAAATGTGTATTGATCAGTCCAATTTCCTCTAGAAAGCAGCTATGTAAAGGGAAAACAAAATCAACAGCTGCTATTTCAGACGTTTTGGTTGTTTTGGAAGGGAAAGGGGATGGCAGTCTTGTAGCAAAGGGCATGATTTGCAACTTAAGGATTTTCTTCAGTTTGGTACAAATTGACCTGATTCCTAACAGGGAATATGTGATAAGCAGAGACATGTCCCAGTTGAGCCAGTGCAGTGCCTCTGTGTTCACATGGTCTACTGGGACATACATGGCCTTCATGTGTTGTCCAGCAGAAGCCAAACTGCACCAGAGAGAAAATTCGTCAGTGGAAAGTGGGGATAGGATACATGGTGAGCATGTTCCTTCCTCCCTCCCAGTGAGACTAGGTTCAGATCAAGAAATAAAACTGCTCTCTTCAAAAAAAGTGGTCAGAAAGAGGGGGAAAAAGGAGATATTTTTAGTAAAACCTCAAGATCAAATAATGAAAACTTGCAGAGAGTTGTTATTGAGTAAAAAATACATTGCAAGAGTAAGGTGAGGTAGCACACAGGAATATTATAAACAGAGTTCCTGAAACTGTGAAAATAATCATAGAATCATAGAATTGCTTGAGCTGGAAGGGACATTTAAGGGCCATCTGGTCCATCTCCCCTGCAATGGGTACCTACAGCTCCATCAGGTGCTCATAGACCCAACCAAACTGACCCTGAATGTTTCCAGGGATGGGACATCCACCACCTGTCTGGAAAACCTGTACTAATGCTTCACTGCCCTTATTGTAAATATATACATCTCTGTCAGCTTGTCCTTGCAGGGAGGTGTTCCATCCCTTGGGTCATTTCTGTGGCCCTCCTCTGGACCTGTGTGTTGTCCTTGCCCTGTTCCCTCTCCATTTGGCTCCATTAGGATCTGGGAGGTTTCTTGTCCCCGACAGCAGAGGACATGCTCTTGCCCTAAGCAGTGTAAGCATTCACATAAACAGGATAATATGAGAGCAAATAAGAGCTGAGACATCAAAAACTACCCAGTACCACCTCAAATAAATATCAAGAAACAACATTACGTACACATTAGAAAAGTATGTATATATGCACATATGCTCACTAAGGGTAAGTAATGCTCTCTCATAAGAAATTCCTGGCAGCCTTTCAGCAAGCTGTCCTCAGCTGCTAGTAAGCACATTCTGCTTTCTAAAGGTGTGTGGCACTGTGAATACATTCAAGCCATTCCCGTGAAGGGATTGTTCTTAAAATCCTTCAGATGCCTTCGTACCTGGATAAAGCATTAACACAAACTGCACACGCTGAGTGTGGGGCAGGATAGCAAATCCCACCTCTGTAACAGCTGTGATGGTGTCACCTCTAGAAATCAGGAACATGAAAGCCAAAGTCTGGCTTACATAATCTTGAGTTTTAAAAATAGATCGTGCATTCAAGGTACTATGTGAAACCAAGTGTTTGAATCTGAAATACTTGTTCTAGGACTGTCACACTGTGCGAGATGGGACCACTTTTCTGTGTTCCCTCCTAGGGCTGCTGCAGCCGTGCCCCAGAAAGAAAAATAGCACTGCATTTCAGCAGTGTACTTGTGAAAACAGCTGATTGTCTGGACTTATAAAATGGGCTTGTATTTATAAACAAAAAGGGTTTTCAGTTTTTCTGTTCCTATGAAAACAAACTGGAAGATTTCACCAGTTGTTGTTTTTTTTTTTTTT